>JAUMHR010000049.1:11334685-11355713 GCA_032361145.1 Enteromius fasciolatus
TAAATGACTACTGCTATGTTCATTAATACATTCAACAACAAAACACCTCAATCTCTTAGGAGTCATGCTTGTCTCTGCGTCTCGGTCTGCTGACGGCTCACTCTGGGCGGGTCTGAAGTAAGACACCAGTTCAGTCTGTGTGACACGCTGCTGTCAATCAACTCTTGTGGGAGTGGCCTCTGTCTGTGTGAAGCCACACCGACATACATTTGAGAATAGCTTGATTTCTTCATAAACTTATTTTTATTAAATTAAAAGAAAATTACTGGTGGATCTTTATCATTGTACACACACTCCCAACACACATTTCAGTCCAAACAGCTTGTAAAAGTGCTTGTGGCACCGGATGACCCCTTTAATATTTGGAATACAAATTAAGATATTTTATTGAGCCTGGATAGACGACAATGCAACAGACATGTTCAAGGCACAGAAATGTAGTAAGGACATTGTTCAAATAGCCCATTTGATATTAGTGATTCAACCATATTTTAATGAAGCTTCGAGAATACTTTTTTGTAACAAAAGAATGACTTTATTCAACATTTTCTTCTCTTCTGTGCCAGTCTTCAGTGCACAATTATGAGAGTACCACAACTTTGTGTTCGTTATTCTGCTTGTAAACAAGTCACAGCGCATTCGGTTCTACATCAGAACGCTGCCTCCTACGTCAGTAGCACCACCACATGCATGTGCTGAGAACCACTGATGTCACATGGACTATTTTAACAATGTCCTAATTATCTTTCTGGGCCTTGAACATGTCAGTTCCAAAGCTGTCTATGCAAAATCAGAAAGCTCAGTTTTCATCATAAATATCTTAATTTGTGTTCCATAGATGAACGTAGTAGGTCTTACAGGTTTGGAACAATATGAGGATGAGTAAAGAATGGCAAAATTTTCATTTTTTGGGTGAACGTTCCCTTTAACTTTAAGAGTTTTGCTTTGTGCTTTTACTGGCTTTTTAGTGCATGAAACCAGTTCAACTTGTAACGTTCTCTTTATGATAGTTCTAGTTAAACATTGGAGTGCATGGTAATATCATATTATATGGAGAGTTTTGTTTACTTTTGTGTACTAAAGAATTTTGGTTGTCACTAACTATGTCTATTGTTAAATCAGTGTCCAGCAGCAAAACCAGTCCCCTTAAAATCTATTAGTTGATCAACACTAACACATTTTTGCTGTGTCGAATAATGGATCATCTTTTGGCCTGTAGGAGGCAGCAGCTCTTGTTTCCCAGCGCACCATCAATCCTAGGGAGTTTTTCAGACAGTTATCAGCATCCTCACAAAATTCTTCAAGCCCTGGATCACCACGCTCAGGTAAACATAGTCATCAGAAGCCCTTTAAAACTTCATTAGCTAACACTGGTTATTTTAATCATTGGAGGTTTGATTGACTTACGTTTATGGTGTGGTCCTCAGGAAAATCTCCATTCCGTCGCTATCAACGTAGTTTAACAGACACAGCCTTCATTTTTGAAAGGGCCAATTCCACTTCTGGTCCCACATCCCCTCTCAGTCCATCTGCAAGGTCTCCATTCTCGCGCACCCTATCCACATCCTCCAAATGTCCAATGTCCCCACTTAGCCCACCTTACCGGACGATCCCCTCACCACAGCACCCTCAAACATCTCCTCCCACATCACCCCCTCCACGCTCTCTCCCACCTGTGTCACCTCCACCCAATCTGCCTGTCTCCAGACCCCCTCCACCCCAGTCATCACCACCTAACCGGCCACCTCCACAAGTCCCAGTCCCCGATTTAGCTTCCCCTGCTTCTCCAAAGCTGCTGGACAGTTATGATAAATCTGAGTCTAGCAACTACGACAGCAGTGAAGAACTCGCTGTCGCAACAGAACATCCTGCAGCTTCACTCTCTGATAACACACGACACACTATGGGTAAGTTAACTTAGGTCTCTGTACAGTAAAAGATCTAAATGGTCCTATAGATTGACGATTTCTTCTATTGACAATTTCTTCTCTCCAGAGGTTGTAACCAGCTCTCAAATACTTTGTGAACCAAAGCCAGAAGTGGACTTCAATGCCAAGTCTGTTCTTGTCAAAGAAGAAGAAGAAATAATAGAAGAGGAGGTAGAGGAACCAGTGGAAACTTCAGCAATTTCAGCTCCACCTTTAGATACAAAGATCATTACACACTATGAAGAAGTAGTAAAAGAACAATTGGAGATTGAGGATGTGAAGACTGTCATCAGCCCCCTGATGGAGGTTGAGGAGCAAGAAGAACCAGAGTCGGAGCCTGAGAATGAACCAGAAGAGCAGCCTGCCGCAGAATCGGAGGAATTCCAGCCAAATGTGGATAATTTAGCACCTGAGGAGCCCAGAAATGTTGCAACTATCTCAGATGATGAGGTTGATGAAGACCTACCAGAGAACCAAGGTGATGAAACCACAAATGTAAAAGTAATGTGAATAAATGAAGAATATTTTATGGTTACATCATTGACATGAATCTCATGCTGTGCTCAGAGTCGTGTGAGAATACATCAGAGTGTGATGTGATGACTGAAGAAGATGAATCTGAATGTAGCAGACCAATGAATGGGACAGGTACAGTAATAAGCTCTTTCAAGTCATTCCAAACACAACAGACTCCAACCTGCCTCCAAAATAATGCGTACCTCCATTTTTATGTAGCTTAAATCATTTTAAAAGAGAAATGTCCACTGAGTGGTGCTAAAACACAGGTGAACCCTGGCACATTTTATTATGTTGATATAGGCACATATTGCTGTGTTTTTATTACGTTGCTTCAGGTACGTAGTGCGACGGTTTAGAATTCAAATATCCGGGGATCGTGTTGGAAATATGCCCTACGCCAAATCCAACCCTAAACCTACCCAACAGTGTTAACAAATGCAGAACTGATATAAAAATGCATTTGTTGATGCAGTCATTCCATTTGAACTACCTTTTATGCAGATTTGAACTGTTTTGTAAAACCGCAGTTGGATTTGAGCCAAAGCTCCTTGCCTCTCAAGAACATTCAAATGATGAACACCTTGTTTTATTTTTAAGTAGAGGATGTTGATGTCTCTGAGCACAGCACTCCCGAGCGCTACTGTTACACGGTTAACCGTGAGGAGGAAGAGGAAGAGGATGAGGAAATCCAAATGGAGAATGGCGAAGTACATACAGTAGTTCACTAGACATCATTAATAGTGTTGTGAAAAAGAAGAGAAAAGTACTAAAACATCTTGTTTCTTCTTATTCTAGTCATCACCAGAAAGACTTCTGCGCGTGAGAGCATTATATGACTATCAAGCAGGTTAGTGTCGCTTCCTTCAACAGCAGTGATTGTTTATTAAGACATCTTTTGAAACATCTCTGTTCTCCACAGAGGATGACACTGAGCTCTCTTTTGAACCTGGTGACATCATCAGCGATGTGGAAACAATCGACAAAGCGTGGTGGAGGGGCTCCAGCAAAGATGGGCGCCAGGGTCTCTTTCCTGCCAACTATGTAGAGACCATATAAAGACTTTAAAGATGGTTCCTCTTTCCCCTTTTCTTTTTATCAATTCTCAGGGAATAAGAACCACAAAGCCTGGTCTATGAGGATATACCATGTACTCTGAGACTGAGAGTCACAGGAAAAGGGTTGGAAGTGAAACGTTCACATCCGCAAACTTGGCCAACGATTCCTTTTGTTTCAAAACAAGCAGCCAAAGTGGCCAATTGAGACTTTAGTGATCATCAGCTGCAGTACTGAGGTGGATGTTAGTAATTGAAATACTTAAGTAAAATTTCTGTTACGACTGTACAAAAATTATCATCATTTTATTTACGTTACATCATTTATTATTTTCCATACCGTTTTTTACGGTTATCATTACCAAATGATACCAAAGGTGGTGGCGGTGTCTACTAGAGAACAGATTTCAGTTTGGGTTGAAACCTTTTTACACATAAATCAGACTTACACAGTCACGTCAATTGGTCCAGAGTATAGAAACCTTTTGCTGAATTAGAACGGCGTTATAGTACCAGTAAAATAGAAATAGGTGTAACATGTCAGATTTTTTGGACAGAATTCTTAAAGGTATACCCGTCATAACTGCAAACAGGTGTACAGATGCTACATAACTTGTCATTGCTCCTTCTCTTGTACTTGTTTTAGTAGAACGTTTTAAAGCCCTTGTTATTACGGAACCCAACGCAAATGAAATTGTTACAAATTTGGTGTTTTATTACAAACCCATTAGACTAAACTTGGCAGCCATTACATGTTTTTAAATGAGCCTTTCATCAAAATGCAATTCATATTTCTACTGTTTGAAAGTTCAGGTTTGGTAAGATTTAATTGTTTTTAATTAAAGTCTCTACCAAGGCTGCAGTTATTTAAAAAAACATAAATGATAAAATACAGATCCTTCAGAAATCCAACTTGATGACCTGGCGCCCAAGAAATATTTCTTATCAATGTAAATATCAGTGCTGCTTAATATTTTTGTGAAAACCAATTCTTTTTTTTTTTTGCAATTCATTGATGAACAGAAACTACAAAATAAATCTTTTGTAAGATTTTAAATGTCTTTACAGTCACTTTCAATATGTGTCCTTGCTGAAAAAAATGTTTTTTTTAATCTTACTGACCCTAAACTTTTAACAGTAAAGACTGCTCACTGTTGTGTAAATGCTTTTGAATAAACACATTTTCTGATGTAATTTATTTATCTCTGAGCATGAATATAGATATTGTTCCTTCTAGAGAGGGCCTGTCTAATCCATTTAACTTGTGTAACCAGATTTCAGTAATAGGTAATTTTTTCAACTACAATATTCTTGTGTGTTAGTGGGAACGGAACAATAGAAGATTCACCAACACATTTAACTTACTCTTTGCTCTGTTAGTCATTTCTTATTGTAATAAATGATGACGATTGTTTTTCCACATTCTGCAATAATGCTTTATGTTGCACGGCCAACACACCACCTTCATACTATTTTGAGTATTATGACCATCAAGAAACCATATTCATTACTTGTGTATTAATGTATGAGATCAAATTAAAGGGATTCACTTCACTGGGTCAAAATGAGTTCATCTGAAACCTTTAGTCATTTGAAACAAGCACTGCAAGAATCAAGAGAATTACACACACAAACACACAAATGCGGTTTACTTTTAATTTAGGTAATTCTTTACAATAAATTGTTATTGTACATGAATCTATTAGTTGTGTCCAAAGACATGCAGACCACCTGCTTGAAGCGCACTTACCTCCAGGTTAACATTCAATGTTATCTACCAGGACAGTTAGAGCTTTACTCGTCTGATAAAATGTCAATATCATTTTATTTATAACAAACATTTATATGGTAAAATACAACTTTAATAAAAGCACAAAATGAAAATTACAAAACTTTACAATAACAAACAGTGTTTGAATGAATTTACAGTTTTTAAATACAAGTCAGTGGCCCTTCGAGTGAGAACTGTTCATTTTATCTAGCATCATAGTACTATTTATTAATTCTGAATTTAAGAGGAAAGGTTAATCTAACAGTTCTTGACTTTACATTTTCTGATATTTGTAATACACTATACATGTAATGATATAAAGAAACCGTGTTTCTCCATCTTGTTACTCTATGAAGAAGGACAAATACAATATAGGTTTGGATAACTAATATATTGAGCAGACGTGTTTTGTGAATTACACAAATGTTAACCTGTATGTGTAATATTTTATGGCAAGACAGACTGTAACTTCACTCCTGAGATTTTACAGAAATCACAATAACAGCTATCCGACTAGAGTTTCATTATTGTAAATATATTGCTAATATAACTGTCTTCAAGCAAATACGCACTTTATCTGAGCTGGAAGATGCCACATGACACAGAAACACTCCAAGCGCTCGACAAAACTGACCTGCAAGCCGACAAGGAAACGGAAAATCTTAAAATATTGCATGTACCGCTGATGTAGATGAAATCTTAAACACACTTAACATAGAGCTGTTGTAGCTTTGCATAGTAGTGCCTTTGCAACCCTACTCTGTCAGACAGGCCTTTACTGTAGTGACTCAAAAACAAAGCACCTAAAACGTTCAGCTTCCAGTCAAGTATCATTGCTTGTGCTGAATCCTAGTTAATGTGCATTCGGATTTTTGTGACTTTTTCTTACTGATAGGGGTTCACATTTGCTGAGTGAGATAAGGTATACACAGTAATCCTGAGGTTGTTACAGTCACAGGTAGTAAACGGAGTCACATTATATCCCATCATTATAAACCTGAATAGTAGAGTCTTGTGACCGTTGCATATATACTGAAGCCATGCAAACAGACAGACGTTATAGTTGATATTGTAAGATGCAATTTTTCTCAGTTAGGTGTCACAAAAAGAAGCATAGCATGTATTGTTAGATGTGAATCACATCAATAGCATAATAAATGCCGTTTCATTTTACATAAAGTGTGAACCAGCAAAATACTGCTCGCTCAGTAACCCTTCTATTACGCTTTCAGAAATTAAACGGAGCCATATCTAACTGCAAATAGAGCATTTCTAGAACCACAAATGTCTGCAAATGACATCGGATCCAAAGCACAAGTTGTCAAAAGCACAAAATTAACAACAGTGATAGTGAGCCACGACAGAAAGTCAGTTATTGGTATTGTCCTTAACCACGTGATCAACAACTAAAAACTAAAAAAGCTGAATTTAAACGGCTAAGACTTTCTTCTTGCAGGCTTGCGTGCTTAAGCTGCAGTGGCACTTACTAAAAAACGGTTAGGGTATTAATACTGTCTCCAAGATCACTGATCCTGAAATACAATAGTGTCCAAATGTTTGGGATCAATATGATTTTAAGATATTAATACTTTAATTCAGCAAGTGCATTAAATAGTTCAAAAATGGCATTAAAGAGACAAAGAATGATTAAAAAACAAATGAATAAACCAATATTGAAACATTATTGCTGCATTTTTTATTAATATAATGCAGCCTTGATGAACATAAGAGACCTTTAAAATCTAACTGTAGTGTATTTGCCAGCCTTCATGCGAGTGATGATGAATACTCTGCAGATCTGATCCTGACAGCACTTTCTAAAGCATATATCTAAAACAGTGCACACAGACACAACGACTGGCCAAAAAGTACTTCCAACACTAGAACAACTGGTTCAATCCAGTATAAACCACTTTACCAGGGGTCTGTCTCATATAAAATATCTACACTCTCAGAAGATCCAAAACCATGTGTAATGCTATATATTAGTAGTGTGTTATATAACTAAAAGTACTGCATTCCCATTGTTGAGGCTCTTTTAAAAGGAAGAAGAATTTCAGCTCATTTTTTCTAGATCTTATTACGTGAAGAGAACACAGTGACCGACACCGAGCTTACTTGACCTCAGGTGTTCCAGTTTTTTCCAGGGGGGACACATGAAGTTGTGATGGCTCTTATGATAATCAGAGGAAGTGTGACCTCTACACCTGACTCTGCAGCCAGTTCCTGGGGTCTAGCTTTGCTCTCAGGTTCCTCAAGCTGCGGCGTGCGCCGGACGGTCGAGAGAAGCCCAGGTCTGACTCTTGACTGTTGCTTCCCTCGCTGGAACTGCTGCTAGAAGTGGAACTGGAGCAGGACAGAGCAGTCTGAGCGGGGCGAGGAGATATGGAGCTAGCTGTGGGCGGTTGACAGTTGCACTGGAAGCCACCGTAGCCCCGGCCGCGCAGAGTGGAGAGCTTGGCGTCGAGGGAGAGGGTACGGGGCCGGAAGCGTCCCGAGGAGGAAGAGGTGTCGGGAGACCATGCTTGGCGGAAACAGGGGCTGATGCTGGTGGGACTATCGCTGTCTGAGGTCAGGCTGGCGTTGGAGGAGAGAAGGCCGGGTGTACGGTTGCAGCGTGGGCTGCGGGGCTGGTGGCTGTGCAGGCGAGGACTGGGCGAGTGGGGCGGCAGGCGCTGATGGGTGTGAGGGGATCTCGGGGGATCTTCATCAAACAAGGCCATCCAGTGAGGGGGAGATCCGAGCTGGGCCCTCAGCTCAAACTCTTCAATACGATGGGCCAGGATGTCGGTGACCGTTCCGATGTCATCAGACGTGTCAATAACTGTGGCGGAAGACAAGAGATAGCCATAATGAAACCTTGTGTTTCCTTGTGTTCATTTTATTTGACAGCTTCATTTTTCCATTAATCCTTTAAATCGCTAAAAATGCTTTCAGATAGTAAGATCTGTTTTGTAACTTGTTACCACTGAGCTTCTTCTCACAATAAAGCACTGGTAAGATAATTGTTGGAATCTGAATCTTATGAAAGCTTATTTTATTATAAATAAAATAAAATTAGTTAAGTAAAATTATTAAATTTAAAACCTTGAATTTACACAATAAAAACTTTTACAATAAAATGATTACAACTGGAACAATTAATAATTAAATTATTAATGTCACCTAGAATTGTAATTAATATGTAAAATTAATTTTAACAATTAAAATGTGTTATAAAATGTGCAGAAAAAGTGAAAAAATATTATAGAAATTACCAAATAAATGAGTATATATATGTATAACATTTTCATACATATATTTAATCATTTTTCATTATTATATAGAATACAATAAGACACAATAAGAAAAAAAAGTAAAAATAAAATGAATAAATTAAAATACATGTACTCTGTTACCTAAAATGTATTTTTACAAATTTTATTCACTCATTTTTAAATAAAATAAAATAAAATAATTTAAAGTATAAATTAAAACCGTGAATATACAGCGATCTACTATGGTTTTATGTAATAAATACCAAATAACACTAATAATAATAATTTAATGCATTATTCATTTAATTTATATTAAGGTTAGAAATGTGTTTGAAATATACATCAAGCAAAGGTTTTTGGTCTCATTGAAGACAAAAATGTTCAGGATCATGTGGGCCAGAAGGTGGGGTCAGGTAACTTCTCATCAGTTACTTCACCTGTCATTGTAATAGGAGGAGAGCAGAGCTCGGATCTCAGCAGAGACAGCGTTATCCTGCAGCAAAAGCCCCTCACCGGATGCAGGGGCCACTGAGCAGTAAAAACATACGAGGGACCAACAAATGCATGGTTGTGGGGAGGGCACGGGAATGAGTGTTTATATATCAACCAAATAATGATACAGTGGTCGGGGAATGTATGGGATGGATGTTTGGATTACAAATGTAAGGCACGAATCCAGGAAAATACAAGAGCGTATGAAAAATCAGTGTGAAAGATGAGGGGGAAAAACAGACAGGAAGGGACAGACATAAAAAACACGGAGAAAATAGACAGAAGAAAAGAATGTCAGTTTGTCAGAAACAGCAGACTTTCCATTCAGCAGTTAAAAGAGGTAAACTGATAAAGAGGAAGACTCAGATCTGACAGAGGACGAGGACATGCAGATCGATCCACGCATTAACGTTAGATTCCCAGGCATATCTGTGCTTGTGCATTATTTCTGGCAGCTTCAGACTCTCCTCCAGCCTCTGTAAATGTGTGAACACACTCACCCATCTCATGGTAGAGGGAGCCCTGCTTCGGTGTGACTATGGCAGGTTTGCGAGGGGAAGGGAGCTCAATCTTCATCAGGTCATCACAGCACTGCCTCCACTGGCCTGGAGAGGGAGCAAGCAGCGTTTAGTCCAAGCGCACTGAACTCACAATCAGGCCGATGAATTATATCACCTGGCATAATTCTTGTATTTAAACAATTTATTATTATTTGCTAATTATATAACTGAGCATTGTGTGTTTTAGCCTGTTGTTGTCACCGCTTCTCAAAAGCAGAAAGCCACTAAAAATGATTCAAACACAGTTAAGGGTTTTTGCTCAGTAACGGTAAAGCCTTTTGTATGGCTTTACAGTAAGTTGATAACTGATGTACTCACTCATATCATAGAACTGCTGCCAGAAGGCCTCCATCCAGCGCTGCGTGTCTTCTCTGCTGTCTGCAGCTAGTGTGTGCGTCACCTCCTCTCCTCCGTACTGGTTAGTGATACAGATATTCTGTGCCTTGCTGTGAGGATCCTTCTCTGCGGCCCGTATTCTTGTCTCCTGAAATACACATTAACAGACCTGAAGTGATATCATATACACTACAGATTGGGGTCAGCATGGTTTTTAGACTTCTGCATTGTAGTGTTGTGAATGTGTGTCGAAAGACTGACACAGAAAAAAAAGAAACTTGAATAATTTGAGTTCTTTTGGTTTTCTTCACAGACAAAAAGCATCCTTGTAGCTTCATAAAATCAAGGTTGAACCACCGATGTCACATGAGCCATTTTAACATGGAGGGTCCGAAAGCTCTCGGATTTAAAAAAAAATCTTAATTTGTGTTCTGAAGAGGAGCAAAGTCTTACGGCTTTGGAACAACATGAAGGTGAGAATTAGCTTTTTTTATGATTTGTTGTTTAGTAATTTTTTTTGAAGAGCAGCATGTTTGAAATTTTGGAACATTCTTTACTGTCACTTTTAATCAATTTAATGTGTGCTTGCAGAACAAAAATTTCAAAATGAATTTCTTTAAAAAAAAAAAGAAAAAAAAAGAAGAAAATCTCACTGACCCTGAATTCTGAGGTCTAGTGTATATTACAGTATATAACTGGCTAAATCTTATGGTTTTATTAAACCTTTTAGCAAAAAAAATAAATAAATAAAAATTTGAAACACTGATCGCACTGAGACTAGCACTCTCTACTCTAATTCTGTTCTTAAAACAGCAACAACACTTTTAGACTTGCACTCTATTCATTTACTAACTAACTAAACAACTAAAACTAGCTTCTCTTTTCTTTTTGCATTATCTTTTTCTTTATTATACAATTAACAAAACACAAAAAAGGCCTCCAACACCAGCTTGCACTGTTTTCTTTTCATTTATAATATCATTTAAAAAACCCTGCTATGTGTACTGCATTAAGCTAACGGAGACTTGTTATAGCACTTGCATATCATTGCTATTTTGTTGATTTTGATTGCTTCCATTGTCCTCATTTTTAAGTCGCTTTGAATAAAAGAATCTACTAAATGATTACATGTAAATGAGTCTATTGTCTATATATTCTAACAATATAAAATAGTTTCAACTGAAATTTATTGTCATATATCGATGTAGTGTGGAGCAGAATAATGTACAGGCTGAGTTTATTTAAGAATGAAGACTGGTTGGATACACATTTTACAATTCCCATTGTTATATTATCTAAAGAATATAGTGTAAAATGTTATGCGCTACGCAGTTATGCATAAAATTCTTGTTTGAATTCCCAGTAACCGTATATAGTTTTTGCACACATTTTGCAGAATGAAATAGTATTTTTAGTTCTAACCAGTAGGTGGCAGCAGAGCACAAATAAAGTATGTGCCGTGCAAAGAAGTCACCTGAGAGTTGAGGAATGTGCAGACTCACAGTGAAGCCCTCAGATGTTAAAACAAGCTCTTTGTGCTCATGACACGCAGCTCTCTAGGGGCATTGAAAGATCCAGACCCAGTGCACGGCAAACAAAACATCTTTTCATAACTACTGACACAATGAAAAACGCTCCGACAAAAGAACATCTCTTTCTAAAAAGAGACAATCCATTTGAAAGAGTGCTTTCAAGATATCCCCAAAGAAAAATATCTCATGATGTCTCCAAAAGCAGAAAAAGGACCCTGATACCATGTGCACAAATGAGCACGCTTGAAGTTTCCAGCTCAGCACAGAACTTACTTTGTTAATCCCAATAGTTAAAACAGGCTCCACGTTGGCCTCCATGTCCTCTTTTTGATGATAACAGAAGAGATTTGTTCCTTTTAAAACACCGTAGACGTTTGTCCATCCTTGTGGCTCACCTCCAAGCTTGAGAGAAAGGAAGGAGAAGATTAGCCAAAGAAAACTGAAATGGAGAAATATGATATTGAAGTGAGCGAGCGCATGTGTTTCCAACACACCTTGACCCTCAGACAGCCACTCATCATCTGTTGTGTCATACAGTGAGGTTGAGCTGCCAGACGACAACACACACCACCATACAGAGGCAACCAGTACGAACACTCCTCTGCAGAGACAAAATGAGATGATAAGTAATGAGAGAAACATAAAAAAGAATGGCTACTTACAAAGAAAGAATCTGTATTTTAAAACTCAAGTAAACAAGCTATTCGAATGACATCATGTTTTGCACCCTGTATTTTTAGTACATATTTTACAGCAAAGTAAACCATCTTCTGCGAGAGCGAGCAGCCCACACTTGGGCCAAACGTAAGAATGTCTGCAGTAACTCTTCCCACATAAAGACAGCCGTAAGCGCCTCTTATTGGCCCTTCACACACCATGACTGGCCATCCAGAGCCGTTTATGAGCATGACCCTAACACAATAAATCTGACAGACGTCGACAACACACACACTGCAGGCCTGTCTGAAATTGATTACCGGCAACGTAAAGAAAAGTAGCATGTCATAAAACTAATGTGCTTTAAATAAAATTCCAGAAGGCAACTTTGATGTTACAAACTGTTCATCAGACAAAGCATCTCACTTTATCACTTTAATCTAAAAAAAGGTAAAGTACCAAATTTTTAAGTCAAACCACATATTACATATCATTTTAAAAGTACAAAAAATGGCTGACACACAGAGTATTTTAACATGATTCCTGGTTTTTAAAAAGGGGTTCGGCAGCTCACCGTTTCCTGTGATGGTGAGGTCATGTGTGCGGAAGCTGTTCTGGACGTGAGAGAGATTGAGGGTTGTGTGAGCCAAAAGATGATATTTAGGGCCCCTATAAACATAAAAAGAAAGCAATATGCAAACATTTTAACTATGACTGTGAATAAACACATAAATGATACACCGATAAATTAATGTTACACTAATGAAGTAATCAAATTATTTGAACACATATATTCATATATATATAACAGAAAAATAATAAGAAGGTATTACTATGATTATGTAGTGATTTTAAAAAAATGTGGGGTCAGTAACACTTACAGTATAAAGTAAATAATACTTTTATTAAGTGGCATTGATTACATTTTAAAACAAAAATAGCAAACAGTGATTTTAAAATTGCTATATAATTTCACAATATTTCTGTTTTTACTGCATATGTTACATTGCATTAATCACTGGTCTGCAGTTCACAGAAATACTTTTAGCATTTTTGATTCACATAGCATCTGTGTGTTCCTACACACTTACGGTACAGAGGGCACAGGCAGCAGGATTGTCGCTCCTCCTCCATTGCTAGTTGGGCTGCAGGCTCCGGGGTCCAAGGCTGCCCTCATTTTCTTTCCTGCTGACCTTCCCAGCGATGAGCTCAGCTTGCTGGCCAGCTTCCGCGGTGTGCTGCCTGCTGAGTAGTCCTCCTCTGAACAACAGCTATATAGCTCCACCCGCAGTTCGAACCCTGGACCGGCCTCATTGCTGCCCACAGGAAACACAGCATGAAGGAAGCACTTTGTAACACACATTAAATAGCAATATAGTGCGAATGTTTATTTGAAATAAAGTACATACTACTGTATATAGGTTTGGGGTCAGTAAGATTTGTATAATTTAATGCAAACCGACTATAGCTTTTTTGGAAGTCACACCAAAATGAACCACTATATTTCTATGGAATAAACAGAAACAGTTAAACTGACAAGATAAAGCACACTTACAAGACAATTGTGTTGTCAAAGCAGATATCTGTCAGCGTCCTGTCCACCATCACCATGTCAGTGTCAAAGATCTCTCCACCCAGCTGAAGCAGACAGAACACAGCGCAGCGGTGCAGCTCTGAAGAATAAAAGACATTTACATGATTTCTACACAGAAGTCACACCTGCTGTAATCTTCTCCGGTGTAGCTGCACATTTGGCCAAGTGCCTATAAAATCCCCCAGAGCAGCTCAGGAAACATTTACTCCTGCACCTGTGTGTGTGCTGTCCTGCTTTTTCCTGCTCAGGGCAACATAAGTATCAGTGTATTTTCCTTGTACAAATTGTAGAACATGAATAACTGTGACACAACCAGCCTTAAACGCTTTTGCCCTAATCATTTCGATGGCTATTAAAATATATGTTGCCATTAACACGATGAAGCACACATAAAAGCTTCCCCATGAGAGAATAACACATGCATGTGGGTTCCTGTGTCGCATTCATCAACATAATGTCACCTCTATCAGCTGTTCTAAGCACCTTAGGCGAAACTACATTAGTCACTGTTGCCTGGAAAAGGTTTCCTGTGCCAGTAATAATATTCTGTTTACCCAAAGGGCTTTGCTGGGCCTGAATGCTTCATAAATAAATGTGCTTTTTGTTATCGTGGTAATGCATATACTGAATGCACAATGTATCTGAGCAGTATTTTATGTGTGCATGTTATACAAAAGGTTATTAATATCAAATATATTCTTAACAGCCTGCTCTGTTATTTAACCTGCATATCAGGATGAAGAGGAAAAACAGATGTTACCTCCTTTATTCTTAAAATACTCTGTGTCTTTCCACATTAGAGGTATCCGTAGATCTGCAAAACAGAGGAATTGGAGGTCAGAGTGAAACACAAGGTTACCACACACACACACACACACACAGCTGCAAGCAACCAATGCTGGCGGTCACTCCAATCAATCAAAAGAAAAATACGTTCAAAACACTCATCTGGTATTTTATGCCATGCTATCAGCCAGTATAAATCATTATCATAGTGGCCCACCCACTACATCGCGAGCACAATCATCAATACAGCCCACCTGGATGAGCTCCTCTGTCAAGGTCCATCTAACCAGGCTTGTTAATAACAACAGAACGCCATTAAATTAATAGGAAGAGGTTCTGCAGATGATGGACAGCTAAAAACAAAAAACGGAGGCTGCATGTGGGAACATTAGATTGTACTGTATGTGCGTGGGATGAACTACACGATAAACAGTCTTAATGCATTTAAATGGAATGATGGTGCATGAGCAGGAATCCCACACGGAAACTGAAGCTGAAGAAAGCACAGCATATTTCTGCAGAGCAGGAACACTGGTCATTGATAAAATTCTATGAATGTACCATCATACGTTTGTTGATTTATTAAACATTTATCTAATTTGATCCCAAGATGCACCCGTGCTGATTCCATCTGTGCGGCTCCATATGAGTGTGGTTTACATTAATGTGCACGTGATTCTGAAGTAGGGCTATACAGTATAAACTTTTCATAATGACGTCATAATTACAGCATTTACTGAGTATCAGCTCTCTAGGCCTCTCGCTGTGGGTCTCAAACACAGACTGCCATGGGTGAAGTAAAGGAGTGTGGACTGGGAGTTAATAGCACTAGGTGTTTAGAGGGGAGTTGGCCCCACTAAAAGATCCAGACAGTGAGGAGGGGAGGACGACTCGTAAAAAAGCCCCAAGCAGACTGAGACACAGGCACTGATATATAAAACAGCAGGGGTGTGATTTAGCGCTCAGACACCCGTATAACTTACATGACTGGTTGTAGTTACGAACAATATACAGAAACAAAACCAGAGAATAACATCATGTATAACATTCTCTGTTTATCTATACCATTCAAAAGTTTGAGGTCAGCAATATTTTTGAAGGATGTCTCATGCTTACCAATGCTGGATTTATTTGATCACAAATATAGCAGAACAGCAATATTGTGAAATATTATTATTATTTAGGACAACTGTTTTCACATGTTTCTTCAGAAATCATTCTAATATGATGATCTGGGGCTCAAGAAATATTTCTTTTTACAAACGCTGAATAAAATGTGCTTCTTAGCAATTTTGTGGAAACTGTAACACATTTTCAGCAGGATGCTTTGATGAACAAAAAACTCAGAAGAACAACATTTATTTCAGCTTCATAGAAATCTACGGTCCCTTTTGATTTACTATAGTACTTCTGATGTGACAGCTTTTTAAAAATCTTATAGACCCCTAGAACTATACATATTATATATATATATATATATATATATATATACAGCTCTGGAAAACACTTTCCTCTTGCAGTGTGACCAGCTGGATGGTAAAAAATGCTAGAAGTCTTTCAAACGTAATTAGAAATTTAAAAACAAACACTAAACAAGCCAAAAACAGTGAGGTTTTAAATCAAGAAAAAAAGGGCTCAACCCAAGATTTACTGTCACAGGGATTCAGTGAGCGTCAAGATGCTTCTTTCCTTTTTTCCAGAGCTGTATATATATATAATTTTTTTTCTTTCATTTTTTCATTACATTCATTGATTAATCTTGACTACCTGAACTCTTTTCTGTGAACATACCTGAAATGGCTACTTTGCCTTTACATGGGGAACGGTCATCCATTGGACCTGCATCAGAAGACCTGAAAATATAAATAAGAAATAAAATAAGATAAAAATGAAAATGATTCAGTTATAATTAACGCAGACGTTTCGTGGGCCTTTCCCTTGTCTTCCAACGGTCAGACAAATACATAGTCCTATTCTAAATGCATAACACTGGTTGAGCCAATGTTGTTGTCAGGTTGTATGCTCAAAAGAAATAACACAAATGTACTGACATCTATAAACAGGTTTAAGTACAATTGTCTACACAACATGGAAAACTGAAAGACAAAACAAATATTTTTTAAAACATTTTACGCTTACGCTAACTGGATTTCACCCAAAATGAATCACCTCACTCATGTTTAAAAGTTTTTCTAAAAATATATTTAGTTTTATGTTTGTTTGTTTTGTGTTACATATCAGTGTAACTAAAAGGACAACCTTTTTGTCATTAGCTTTAGTGTGATACAGTGTTGGAGATTTGCTTTGTTAAATGGATAACACTCACCACGTTCAACTCTTTCTGACCTCAACACTATTATCTGCTGTCATGTGCTCTGTGGTTGCCCAATTTGCAACTTTATTTGTATACTTTAACCAATACATTCTGCTATTTTCAGTAAAAAAGCATTTAAGTGTTGAATTCTGTTTGTGCTGAAGTACTGGTCAACAGATGGTCAAACTGTACTTATTAGCAGTGAATGAAATGTATATTTGCTACAGGTTCGGACAGTATAATAGACATGCCTGACCCCATGAAATACCCTTTTATCCAATTTACCTTTTATAAAGCACCACAAACATCAGAGACACACAAAAATCTAATTTCGTTTCCCTAAACTTTGTTAAGTTGACACAAACTGAGCTAAATAACTCTAACTAAATAAGTGAGCACTGACCTGCGTGCGACCCGCTGCATGACTTGTGCCTCCTTCATGCGCTGCAGCTCTGACATGTAGGCCATGATGCGGGCGTTGCAGGTGAGGAGACTCTTGGAGGCCTCAAGCGCCTGGTCCCTCTGAGAACATGCGGCCAGCAGCTTACACGCACCCTCACGCATCCGGATCTCATAGTCGATCTTTTTCTGGATGTCACTGTCCTGAAAAAAACAAAAACAGAGGCTAAAGTCAAGCTTATTCCCAGGATTAAACTTTTGACTCAACTAGGCATGGAGGATTGATGTCATACAATAAAATCAAATCGAATCAACTTAAAACCTGCCACATAAATAGTTTATGTTAACTGCCTGCCATGTCTCCATGGCCTTGACGTGTCGTTTTTCTCTGCTTTACATATTAGAATAGATCATTAAAATATCTTATATGCATGAATGATCACTAATATGAGTCTAAAGTATGCCTAAAACACACTGAAGAAGTGTCCCATGTGTCACCTAGAACACCCAAGTCACATGACTGTCTGCTCCGTAATGGACTGTTGCAGCTCGCTGTGTGTCTCAATGCAGTGATGTATGAAATTGAACATGGGGGTTAACAAGCTGGAAGAGATGCTCTGACCTCCTGACTTCAGTTTACCCCCAAACAACTACAGCGCAGGACACGGAATCATTTCACATGAACAGAGAGAGGGGCAAAATTTCAGGATGTGGCAATATAGCTAGTATTTGAGGGAAGGCATGGCATTTTTTTAAAGGGGTCCAAGTTTTTCAGACAGATGCTGAATTATGAAGTGCAGGCAAGAAATAAGGATAAGGATGAAGAAGGAAACAAATGGAGGAGAAAAGAAAAAAGATAAGGTGTGACTTGAAAATTGACTCTGGAATGGGATTTAGCTTTAAGTCTACATGAAAATGAAGGCTGAAAAGAGCAAGTCAGCACGAAGCTTAAACAGGAGAAACACAAATCAGTTCAAGCCATAGCCCTTGTTAAGACGACTGTGAGGGACAGATGCATTTTCAGTGTTTGAAAATATTCAACATATGCTGTACTTCTATCCATAAAGGTTTGTTTTGTTTCTCAAATTAAATCCGTCTTTTAATCTGACTAAATAAGGCTTAATCTTGAAATATAGCGTGTTGGTCACTTTCTCTATTGACATTATTCAGACCTTCATATGCTTTGCTCTTCTGCCATCCACTGGGGCTCCTGTTGCCATGGCAACACCCCAAAAACTCTCTTTTGTGTGCAAATTTCAGAAGCTCATTATAACCACGCATCAATTAAGACAGCACGTCCTTTGGATTCTCCTTTCAAAGAGGTTTGTTGTACCGCTCACTGCAACAGATTGTATACTGTCAGAGATGGACTAGACGTGCTTCAACAGTGCTTCAATTCCTAACAGACTCTAGACAGAGCTCAGGGAACTACGGCCACTAAAATCCTGCTTGTACACAGAGACAGACACACACTGAGCAGTTCAGAGAAGTTCACCGCCAATAGCCACTGTAAGAGCAGAGCTGAAGAAAGCTGTGTGTTCTCAGTTAGTTAGAACCCTGTGTTAAACTATAAAAACATCCAATATTTGTTTTTAAGGTTTTATAATACTAGCAGCAGTAGCAAAAACTCTAGTAATTCTAGTTTTTCGTTTTGTGAAAAGTTTAGCTACTCTTTTTAAGATGACTTGATTTTTGTAATCCAGCCAAATACAGTCAGAACAGCAAATAGTGACGCACTGCATATCGTGGCTCTCTGTATTCGATTTGTTAATGTAATTTGCTCTTTACTTGCAAATAAGACAAACTGACAATCAAACTGACAAACAATTCTTGCTCCATTCAAGGCCAGAAAGAACAATACTCATCATCGTTGTTTTTCTTTTAACTATTTGTTTAACAAAACTGAAAACAGACAGTGGTTATGTAGATTTTTAGCCTGGCCCATACTTCCTGTGACGCGGAGGTGGGTGTAACACGATGACGCAGCAGCGACCGGAAACCATACCGGCTTTCAAACATGGCATGTACCGAGCAGCAACAATTGTTCGACTCTGCTGTTGAAGCTATTTTGAGAAATTTTCATGAAAGGCTTTCTTTGAAAACGGAGAACTAATTAAAGTAGGTAAAGACATTTTCCTACTGCTTTAATGAAGGTTACAGTGGCTTCAGGTTCTGCCGCTACACATACGTCATCGGAAAGAGTGGTCTGATTGGTTGTAGATTCGTCCAGTTGTATACAGAGGCATCTGATGGACGCAGGTTAAGCCTGCCTCCCGAAAGGTGGGTAGTTAGGTAGCTTGGCCAGACTAAGCTCCTATGAGCTTTAAAGTCGCGGAAGCCAGGCTACTAGATTTTAACTTGGATTTAACCATCAGACAAGAAAATGTCTTCAGTTTGCACCACAGTATGTTTTATTGGTGCATACATGACATGTTGTTTTTTAAATTGACATTATAGTTTTGATGTAGAAAAAAAAAAAATTAAATAAAGGTCTTGGTGAGACTCTCTCTCAAAATACTTACAATAAAAAAAACTATAAGCTACTGCTATTACACAGTACATACATCATTCTGAACAGCAGTGAAAATAAACACTCAAGTTAGCGCTGCAGGAATTAGCATGTAGTAAATACACAACCACATGACACAAAGACCCTTCAAACACACTTGCAGCATTGCCAAGCGCCACCCTCCCTTGTGACAGGTGCCAGGGCAGAGCAGCACGCCAGCCAGTGTGTGTGTGTGTGTGTGTGTGTGTGTGTGTGAGGGAGGGTGGCAGGCTGGCAGTGGAGGGTGTGAAAGAGCGAGGCAGCGAGGGAGGAGCGATGAGAGGAGGAGGGAGGAGAGTACAGCCAGCGCTCTGTTCCCCGGTAATGAAGCGTGAGTGTTGAAAATGAACCCAGATGGGAATAATTGAGAGAGATGGAATCTTCCCCAAGTCGTCAGAAAGACAGAGAACGCAAGAAAGAGTATGAAAAAAATAATGAGTCTGTAATTACAGTGACAAACGCCTCGCATGTTAATTTCCGCCACACTTCAGAGACCCATGAAACCCTACAGCTAAAGGACCACCAGGAAAAGGATCAGTTTATTGCTGTGAGACAAACAAACTACTTGGACTTTAATTACTAATAATTACATGATGTAGTTCTTGTTCTCAGCACTCAAAACCTCCGGCGGATGCGAGACATGTAAAATGTGGCGATACAATTGCAGGAGAAATATCGGAAGCACATTTTTCCCGTGTCAGGGGACATGGGTCATGGGAAATAACTGTGGTCTTTAGAGAAAAGGCCACACATTTGAAGTCTTTCCCCCTGAAAACACCTTAAATAATGAATGTGTACTAACGACTTTGTAATGTCAAATGGAAGAACGTAAACATAGGAAACAGCCACATGGAGCCAGATAATGAGTGCTGATTTGATCTAAATCACATTAATACACCAGTCGATGTTTTGAGCTTGAGTGATTTCAGTCCAAATATTTACAAAGACCTTTCACACTTGAAACTGAACTTATTTAAAAGTCATTTAACCCCTGTGTTAGCATCATGCTAGGTCATTTGATCCATGTTACTATAACAAATGTTTCAAAAGTAAAAGTTCTTTCATCATTTTCTCACTTTCACCTGTGAATCACAAAAAAAGAAGAATTTTTCAACAGCTTGTCATTCAAATAAAAAAGATTAGACTACACTGATTGCACTGTATGGACAAAAACATCAAAATATATATTTTGGTGATATTCACCAAACGCTTGGTCTTAAAAGATAAATCAGTGCCCAGTTTATTTGGACCGGCTTGCTCCTCTGAACTTCTACCTGTAAGTA
>JAUMHR010000049.1:11378717-11392605 GCA_032361145.1 Enteromius fasciolatus
TCTAATCGGATTCAATGATTTATGCTAAGCTATGCTAATTTTGGGACCACCAGACCCAGCGATCGGCTGAATGGATTAAAAAACGCTAAAACACATCTGTATTACTCTAGGGATATTGGAAAATGAGCCTATTTCCAAAAAAAGTGGAGTGTTCCTTTAACGTTCAGTAATGCCATCGATTTGACTGCACTGACAGTACGGCTGAAAGCAAAACTTCAGCTTTAAGACATCTCTGTTCTGTAGAGCTGCTTTATGGATGCATTGAATAAATTTCAATACACCTTTATTGAACTGAACTGAATCAACATTTAATCAAAAATTTCACTTTAAAGAAACACTTTATTTCAGTAGTCCACTTTAGACATTCTACTAACAGTAAACAACTTTGCAACTACATGTTAACTAGCAGTCAGAGTATTAGTAGACCGTCTGGTTGATTTCTTCTAACACTTTATTTTAATGGGTCCACAACATACAACATACTGATCAGAAACTTTGCAAATATATGTCAACAAAGTGGACTGTCAAAAACAAAGTGTAACGAAAATATCTTAATTTGTGTCATAAACATGAAAGAAAGTCTTATGGGCTTGGAATTAGGTGAGGGCGAGTAACTAATAACAGGATTTTCATTTTTGGGTGAACTAACCTATTTAAATACTTCACCAGCTGAACCAACAGTAGGCTTTGGTTTTGCTATGGATGAATGGGCACACAATGCAGTAAATGGCTGTGGCATGCACTCATTGATGACCTCTAACCTTATGAACCTTGAAGAGAGCCATGTCTGGTTTGGGCTGACCACTCGAGTTCATCTCAACAAAAGCTCAGCATTCCTCGGCATATTTTATATTTCTTGTAAGTGTTAGAACAAAGAAACTGGCGATGCAGTGAAATGTCATACCCAGACTACGCGACTAACAACTAAAAACAAATATCGAGATCACTCTGCCACCAGGCCAAATGTGACACCTGTACCTGCTGAAATAAGGAGATTATCTGAGGTGGATTCAGGTCTTGCTGGGGTTCTGGGTGAGGTGAGAGGTCTGCCCTTTCCCAAGCACTTTAATATGCTACTGGCTGGAGTTCAAAGGCCCACAGGACATCATGGGTGGAGGCCAGAGTTATGAAGTCCTTTTTTTCTTGTGCTAGCACAATAACATTCTACTGGGGTCGTTTTAGTTGCACAACATACCATTAGAAATTAATACAAGCAGCAGCCATCACCCCTGCTGGGCTGGACACACAAAGGCCACACTGATCCACCTGAGGGAAGAAACCCTGGTAAACACACTGCTGGCAGAATATAGAGAGACCTCTGTATCTGCTACAGATCCCTGTAAACAAGCTGTGTGAAAGGAAAGAGAAATCACTAAATCCACGTAACTTCTTCAGTTCATGTTGTTGACGACTGTGAACCAAAGAGATACAAAGATCACATTTTTACCCTATAACATTTTGTCCTTGAGCACAACTGTGAGACTGTCAACTAGAAGAAGAGCACAATGACTAGCTACATACTTGCTACATGGCAAAAAACAGATGAAACATTATTATGTTTATTTGACCAATATTTATCATATAATCATAGACTACCGTTTGAAGGTTTGGGGTCTCCTACACTCACCAATGCTGTGTTTATTGGATCAAAAATATAGTAAAAACAGTAATATTGTAGAATATCATTACATTTGTATAGCTATTTATATGTCTGCATCATCTAATTTCAATATAATTCTATATAAAACTATAATTGATTACAGTAATGGCAAAGCCAATTTTTCAGCAGCAATTTCTCTAGCCTTAAGAAATCATATTAATATGATGATCTGATGCTCAGGAAACACTTTATTATTATTATTATTATTATTATTAATGTTGAAAACAGTTGTGCTGATATTTGCTAAGCCAGTGTTACTGCTGTAGGGCTAGTCTGGATGCTCAAACAAACATGAAAATGTTTTCGTAGTGCTACAGAGTTTTCAGGGAAATCAACCTACAACTGGCTTATTTATATCTGTCTCTCCATATTAAGGTGGATAATGTATTTTTAACATAGAAAAAACTTCATAGTGAACCATCAGTAAGCTAAATATAGAGAAAGTGACCAAATAACCCATCAACCCTCAGGCAGGGACCGGAGAGGAAAAGCAAAACACAGCATTAAGCACTACCTGAGGGAGCAATCACTCCTCACAAAGGCACTTCCATATCTACTGCATTCTATTGTCTGCGCGGTCAGGCAGTGAGGGTCAAGCAGAGATGACATCATACCAGCCAATCATGCTCATTAAGCTCAGCTATTTCCTGTTCCCATCACCCATCACTACGAGCAGGCTATGAATCACAGCTTTGCAGCAACAAAAGGTTGTGACGACACCAGGAAAGTGTTCTTCTGGTTTTCAGGAGAGACAGAAACATCGTAAAGGAAGGACACAGAGAGGAATGTTTATGTAGCGCCAAGAATGTGACTGCTTCGATTCTGAAATGGACTTGTTAAAACTTGAAAAGACTGACTGCAACTGCTAGTCCCCGATCATTCAGAAAACCACAGGTTCCTGTCTCGGCAGCACTGGAGAATATATCACCCCCTTGTGCAAACTCTGGCTTAGCAAAATCATTTACCATTTTATGCACAGCCCAGAAAGATTTTCCTCCTTAAATTAATCTTTAAAACAACAAAAGTCCACAACCTCTTACTGCAGTTTTTCTTTTTCAATATCTTGTGCTGTGAACATCTATTCTTGACCTTATCCTTATCCTATCTCTAAGCTTTTACACAACTTGTGAATGCCACCATAACCAACCGCAATTACTGTGTTTTCGGGATCAATTACTGTCATCATGACAAGTAACCTAATTAAGAGTAAATCCAACCTGTTCACAGGAAACAAATTCTACTAGGGTTGCATTAGACAAGATCTTGCTAGAACGCACAGTGAGTTCATTTTTCACATTAAGATCACATGGATGATTCAATTTAAACATCAAGACTCTTTCAAATTGACAGAGGCTTGAAGCTAATTGACTTCTGAGAAGTCAAGACTGCCAACTTTAAGATGCATGACCATGAATTATTTAAATGCTCCAGGAATTTATGAAGATGTCCTTCAGCTCAAAGAAGGCGCCTCGGTGTCATTTCATTATCACAGGCTACAAATTTAGGGTCACATTACAGGAATACTGAGCACATAATCAAGCTACTTGGTGAGGGGAACAGGAGCACTGGAAGAGCGAGGTGTGATCTCAGCATGGGTCACAAACCACAGAGCTCGGGGGCTGAGGCAGTGTTCAGCATGTCATTCAGTGAGATACTGAGCGTTGCTAACACACAACAGCTGCAGGACAAAAAGACGCCTACTTTATTAAGGAGGTTTAAAAAAAAATGTATGGCATTTGATACGTACCTTGATATATATTATATAATTTATTACGTGCCACCTGCTTTCTAGTTGTATTAAATTAAAAACTGACACCATGATCCATCTACTTAGTAAATCAGGATGAAGGGTATCTGCCATAAAACTCTAATGTCTTGAAGCAAGAAAGAGGGTTTATTTCCACACTTCTGGTAGCTTGACATGAAAATAAGGTACCAGTATATATACACACTGATAATATCACCAAGTGTGCAATTGTTTCCAAAGATAAAGTCAAATGAAATCCCTGTGGAGGCATTTAGCAAAATGGCTCACATTAAATAGTATTTTCTTACGGGTGCTAGTGCGTGCAAGCACAGAATACCAAAGAAATCAAAAGAGCAAACAGCCAACAACACACTTTGATCGAATGAGACTTTTTCTTGTGTGGCTGCAGATCAGGACCACTGGAGAAATAGTGCTAAGCATTTACAGCCAAGACGTAACACACCAAACTGACACAAACAATCAAAGACATTGTACATGCACATCATTGTAGGGGCAGCTGTATTATGGACAAGCACTCTTACAGAGTTTAGACACAATTGAACCACACAGGGAAACTGGCAGAGCAAGAAACCATAAGAGATCCCTCACACCTCATTACAAAACGCATTTAAGATCCTCACCTGCAGACCTTTAAAACTTAACTTTAGGCCAGATTAAGATGTTTAATTATGCAAAGCACTTCTTTTAAGTGTGTCGTTTGTATCATTTTGTATTTATTTGTTTTTTAAGGAATTGGCTAACTAAAAGAACTAATGTAGGCTAATGCAGAACTACTTCAGATGTACAAAAACATTTTAAAGTTATTGTAAAGAAGTCAGGTTAGGAGAATACCTTTACCTTTAAACTCAGGGCAATCTGACGGATGTATATCATATTGAGATCCTCTAAAATACGAAGTTTCTCCTCCATGTCTGCGAGTCTGTCTATGGGCATCATTCAAGAGAGATATCGGCTCGCGATTTAAAGTTCAGACTCCCACTGCTCTTCAGACCGTTAATCTGTCTTGAGGGTTGAGAAACATTTCTGGAAGACGTAAGTGACGAGTATATATGAATTACACGATCCAGACTTCAAAACGCATCCAAATCCAATCCACGGCGTATCCAAGAAAATCAGTTTTCACCTCACAGACCAGTTCCATGTGTCCAGAAACAGGAGAAGTCAGGCGTATAACACCAAATATAACTAAAGACAACAAAAACGAAAGGCTGAGGATTAAACCGCTTTTTTGTCAAACTCCTCGCGCACGTCCGCACGCCTATCTCTCCTCACAATAATAGCGACTGGATCCAGTAAATGAAGGCTCTCTTACTACACGAAAAGCAAAACTACTTTCCTAACACCCTCAAATCATGTTCTCCTTATCCCGTCTGTATAACTGGCCATTTACACGCAGTTTACTTCTTTGTGTCGCTCTGTACGAATGTAAGTGTGTCTGTGTGCTCTAATAGGACTTTCCCACAAAAGGGCATCACACAGTGCGCGTGGACCGACTGTACTGCCTTCATTCACCATTCAGCTCACAACACTACACTACAGCACAACTACCGGCGCGACACGAACTACACGCCCTTCATCAACAAATCAACATTTAAAAACCAATTCTAGCAATCGCAAAAGCATTATAATTATTCACATAAGACAGAATGGGAGTTGGTTCATTCGACACGGTAATCGAAGTTATTAAAAATAAAATAAAAAAAACTGTTATTATTGATTTATGGGATTTTCTTGGGAATTTATATGACTACAAACTATTAGCTAACCACTGCTACCACGTTATCACTTGTTGGCAGCAGCTTATAAGGAACAGCTACAGTAATTTACTGGTGCATTGTTATCTTGGCAGTTTATATGGTTATGTATTGTGTTTAATAAGATTGCAAATAGCCTATCACACAAATCAAACTGTGAAAACAAGGCTGAAAAATGCAATGACCTTAGCCACGAAAAAAAAGCATCCTTCTAAGGTTGACAATAAAGATTTTCTAACAAATGCATACTTAAAAAAATGTTTTTAAGCATTTCAGTAATTTATGCTTGACCCACATGACTATTTAGAACATCATAGACATGTTACAACACAATGATTATCATCTTGTATTTATGTTTTTTTTAATAATTTGTATGCGCAATTGTTTTGAATTATTACTATTATTTATTTCATTATTATTTTAGAAGGCTGTAACATTTGTGTAATTCTGTACTATATCGTTCTTTTTTATATCGTTGTTATTTTTGTTGGTTCTCTTTTTTGCCTGCTTCAGGAATAGTGTCTGCATGCTGCCTCAGCTGTAATATGCGAACATTAACTATAGAAAACAAAGAGTCCATCTGTCCTCTCTACAATGAGAACAGCGCTTTGTCTGAGTAAATGCAGCCTGCCTAATACTTTCCACATAATGATGGCATCCAGCTTCATAAATCCAAGACAATTGCCAAGCAGTGTTGTATCGACCATTTCACCTGTCAGGTAGTAAATTTATTGGACTAGACACATTTTATTTTCAACAGAGAATCACTATACTAAAATATATATTTCATAAAGTGGCTTATGCGTGTTAGCAGGGTATCAATCTTTAATATATCCTCAATTATTTAAAACGCCACAGTTCAATTTCAGAATACTCAAAAGATTCCTCTCACTGCGAGCAGTAAAATCAATGAATCAGAGCAAACAGAATTTGCATTTATAGACTTTTTGTGGTCTACAGGTCTATATTTTCAATTACATGCTTTTTCTTTCATCCTTTCTCTTAGGATCTTTGTAAACTTTGAAGGAAAATACTTTTTATCTAATTATATTCCATAAATGTTATAATAGCCTTTCAGAAACATCAAATAAACATTTCATAATATAATGAATTTGTATTAACAGCCCATAATCGGCTTCTCTGATGCATGCCAAACCACAATGTTATTGACTCACACAAAGAAAGTGGTCCGTTGTGGCAAAAGCTGTCAAAATATATGCTTCATAAACTACACCTGCAAATCTGCATCACACAATAATAGATCATGCATCCAGATAATCTGTGATACGCCATAACTCACAAATCTTCTCATTCCATAGTCTCCTTTGACTGATACAAGACACGCAATGGGAAACCCAGAGATGTGATTCATTATTTTGCTTCAGTCTTGGGAGACAGAAAGAAAAAACATACAGCGGCTCCAAGGGAATGGTACTCAATGTTCGTGAAAATAAGGGGTCACAGGGGTCTTGACTTTGTGAAACTCATTCTACCATATGTGCATGAAAGTTTTTGCATTCTTCTTTTATAGAACAACTCACTATGTGTTATATAGAACAAGTGGACTCCTAACTATAGAAATCAGTTAAGATTTAGTTTCTAATTTAACACTCTATTCCACATCATTTTTATCCTATTTGACTTTAACTGCAGGTTAAACCATGGAAAATGTCAATTAGCTACGTAAAGAAAAAATGTACTAAACAGTTTAATATGCATGTAAACAGTCATGGTGGAAAACAACAGTAAAGCCTTAATGGAACATGTGATCTGTCCTGGGTCAACAGTAAGAATAAAGCATTATATCTAACTAACTAAGGGCTATGGGATGCAAAATGAGTGCACATCTGAACACAATAATCACAACAATAAGCCGTAGAAAACCAAACAAAACTGCATGTCAACCTTGAGGGCAAACAACAAAATAAAATATAAAAGTGTGTGAAAAGTGGTCTGCACTCGCTGACATCGCTCATGCTTACATTACATTTCTGCAAGTAGCAACTGAGATATTATGCAGTGACAATGAGGACAGAGCCACTATAGAAAACTGTCCAGAAAATGTGGCCATGAAAAGAATCAAATACAAAATACAATGCCATTTACTATACTGTGAATGAAAGCTTTGGACTTGTGACAAGTGTTTTGTATAAAAGCCATCATTCCGCTTTTTTCTCTTCCAGTTATGCTGCTAATACTAATCCCTCAGAATTTTGCTATGCTAACTGTGTTACATAATAGGACATTCAACTGATTTAAGTCAGGGTGGGTTGGTGCATCCGCAGATGATGTATAAACCATCATTACAAACAATGTGAGGTGAAGAGGAACCTCTGACATTCCTTTGTTTTTCATCAGATGTGCTGAAGCACATGGGGATATTTCCCTTTCCCAATCAAGAATAAATGTACAGAAACAGTTTCTTGTTTGGGTGGCAGGCACGATAAGCAAGAGCTCCTTAGGTGGAAATCAGGAGGAATTTGCCTGGGTGGAGTAAGGAAATACCATGCTGAAGTTACCACAACACTTCAGGTTGGCTGTACACTTCAGGCTAGGGAAAGGAAGTATTGCGACAGGAGGTAAAGTCTCTTTTTCAAAACAACACGCAGCTAAATTTATGTTGTAACTGTGTATACTTACAGTGCCCTCTTGGCACCTTTGGTAAATCTGAGAAAAGGTGACCGTTTTTATTAAAAAGAAATTTCAAAAGTTTTTTCTCCAATACATGTTAGCCACAATTATTGGAGTGTCCTTTTCCCAAGTTAACAGCTCTGAGTTTTCTCCTGTAATGCCTGGGCAAGATTTTGGGGAACACCTGATACAAGATACAAGAGACAATTTCTTCATCCAGAAACACTTCAGAACCTTTAGATTACCAGCTCCATGTTGGTTCTCCTCTTTAGTTCCCCTCATTCATTTTCTGCAGGGTTCAGGTCAGAGGACTGGGACAGCCATGACAAAAGCTTCATTTTGTGCTCAGTGACTAATTTTTGTGTTTATTTTGATGTTTGTTTTGGATCATTGTCCCAGTGGAAGACCCAAACATGGCCTATTATAAGGTTTCTAACAGAGTCAGTGAATTATTGATTTTAATCTGCTGGTATTTGATAGAATCCATGATGTCTCTAAACAAAATGTTCAGGACCTCCAGCTGAAATATAGACACACAGCAGTATATTTCATTGTACACATTGAGTACTTTTTATCCCTGTGTTCACCAAACCCATCTTGAGTGTTGCTGCTAAAAAAACCATATTTTTTTAGTTTCATCTGATCATAGCCAGTCCCATTTGTAGTTCCAGTCCTGTCTGACAACTGAACATGCTGGAGCTTGTTTTTGGATGAGCAAGGATCATTTTTTTTAAACCCTCCTGATTAACGTGCTGATGTAGGGGCTGTTTGACATTTTTTGTAAAGGTTTTCTGACCCTGAGACTCAACTATTTTCTGCAATTCTCCAGCTGTGGTCCTTGAAGAGTCTTTGGCCACTCAAACTCTACTCCTCGCCGTGTATTAGGATGAAATAAACACACATCCTCTTCCACGCAGTTTCCTAACATTTTATGTTGATTGGAAATTCTTAATTATTTCCCTGATGATGAAAAGAAAATGGTCATTTTTCACTGCTTTTCTTAAAGCCAATTCACTAATTGCTGAAGCTTAATTATCTTTTGCTGCACATTAAAAATATATTATGATGATTAAGGGAATTTGGGCTTTGTTTTCCCTCCTATATATATTTCTGTGGATATTTTCGTGTCCATAATCATCCTCGAGTGCTCAAAATTGTGAATATGAATGGGAATATACTTCAGAGATATTTTACTCATAAAAAATTCTAGGGGTGCCAATAACTGTGGCCAACAAGTATTGGAGAAAAAAAAATATTTCACAATGATTTTCTCCCCATTTCAATTGTTTTACTTTAATGATAAATTAGAATTGTGTGAATTTTTTTAATGAAAGATCAAAACGATAAACAATGCAGATTTTTTTTCACTGTCCTCCACTGATATTGGCAGCAAAAATGAATGTATATTCTGCAGCTCCTCTGCTCAGTGAGTTTTTACAACTTTTAAAAGATAAGTGAAAAAGACACCAGCTAATTCCAAGTGTAGCTCTGGTTTTTAATTCGTTTGGTTTGAAGTTCAATCAGAGCACATCTGTGAAACAAACAGAGAGAAGGGCAAGGCTTCTAACAAGGGCTGCTAACCACAACAAAGAACCTCAGCTGCTACACAGCCCCATTCAAACACACAGAACAACCCACAAGAAACAGAAAGAAGGCCCAGGCACTGTAAACACACACACAGAATAATGGTGTCTATTTAACTTGATGTAATAAACTTAATTAAACAGACTAGTTCAGAAGCTTTCACAAATGTAGCAGTTTTTTACTGATTTTATTTTACCTGTGTTCTTGCATTCTCTTATACAGACTTCTACTGTATTTCATTTATTGGCTCAACTAAATGTAAATATTATGGTATGCGTTTAGATTAATGGCCAGCAAATGGCTGATCACACATACAATAAAACAACGACAATTTCATGAAAATATTATTATATTTAATAAAATTAAATTATGTTCTATCTTGCTTAATGTCTTTAGGGAAGACTACACATAACATACCACAACCATTCATACACTGTTCAATTTATACAGATGTAATCACTAGTACCAAGTCACAACAACCAGTAAAAAAATAAAATAAAAAAAATAAAATAAAGAAGCTATCCTGAAACCCAATTTTATATAAAATTTTAGGTCCCTTGGGGTCTCCTGAACTTCCTGTCTGCTCTGAGTCTGCTGCCCGTGTCATCACGCTAACATGCTCCACATGTCCACCAGCAGCGAGTTTCTCTAAGGCTCATCAGCTCCCTGGAGATGTTTCATTTCTAAAGTCAGCTGCAGCCGCTGTGATCTGGCCGCCGTCCCAGGACCCCTCCACTGCCTACAAATCAACCTCCTCTCCCTCATACAAACAAACAACATAAATCAATATTCCACATACTATACAGAAAACTCATTAAATACTTTTTAAAAATGATTTGATTCACTGACTCAATATAAACACCGCTTTCATGGATTAATTAACATTTGTTTATTGCACTGAGAGATTTTCAATTAGACCGCACGCATAAATATCAACTGGAAAAAACACGCAAGAGGGCTTGTAACACTATTCATTAGTCCCCATTAACAGTACTATTGAAGCACAGCATGTCAAAGAGAACAATCAATGCATCGATGCTTAGAGCTGGTAACCCACTGTCCTCAAAAAAGATCAATGTCTCCCCCTAATGGACAATTCTTAAAACATTATTTAGAGGACTGGCCACACTTTCAGTATAAATACAGCAAAATGTAATATGTATAAGCGTCATTGCCTAATGCATAAGCTAACCAAATCAGCAACAAACCACAGCAATAAAAGGTCAATTAAAGCCATAAAAGGCCAGGCCAGAACAGCAAACAGGGCGCCAGTGTTTTTATGTTTCTGTTTAGTGAGTTTTTCTTTCCAGTGAAGGAAAAAGCAGCTGTCCAGGAGAGAAAAGTCAGAGACACATGACAGTCACATGTGGAAACATCATTCTAAACTGTACGCTTTTGAAACAGTAGCAGACAACCCAGACATTACAACTACTTTGTTACTCTGAATAAATCAAGAAGATGCTTATATATATATATATATGCTCAATTATTAGCATACAAACAACTTCTTTGCTTGTTGTACTATGTTATATATTATACAATAAGAGAAAAAAAGGGGAGTGAAGACACTAAGACATTAGAATACTGAAAATGTATCATAATGGCACATAGTCTTAACATAGCTCAGGCTGAACATCTGTAAAGGCAAAGACTGACACAGTCTGAAACAGCCCATCCAATATGAGTCAACTGGATGAGTAAAGTAAATTCACACTTGGGTCTCACACTTTGAACTGTACATTACGTAATTCAACTTCCTCTGACATCATCAGAAAGACTCCCACACAAACGTGAATAATAAGGGAACATCATGTCTTTCTGAAACAAGTAGGCCAACCCTAACAGCAAGTCGAGTTGATCTAACAGCACTGTGATGCAACTGTTCTGGCACGCCAGCGGAGTAAATGTAGCACTCTTACTAGAGCATTTAGCAGCCCACGAGAGGGAGTTCTCAAAATACACAGAGAAGTGTGTTAATGACATGGATAAAAATACCTGAAAGACGCCAATGAGATTAAGTTAAATCGGTTTATTTATTTTTTAATTTTTTACCAAAGTAGCTTTTTACAAGACGTCCCAAATCTCAACAACTGATCTGACAATTACTATCACTACAGCAACAGAACAATAGAAATAGATCAGAATTACTTTGAAACAGCGCCCCAACTGTTATCAGCATTGATAATCAGCACACAATCAGTATATTAAAAAGATTTGGGATCACAGAGGCACATGTGACACTGAAGACGGGAGTAATGACTGTAGTCCAACTTTAACATCGCATAAATAAATTATGTTTTAAAGTATATAATAAAATACTGCCTTATTTTGAGTGTCCTGCTCACAAAGATGTGACAGAGACCTGCAAACACAGCGCTAGTTAATAAATGTTAACAAATACCAGACATTCTTAAAGTGTGGCCACACACGCCAACCCCCCGCTGACTCTGCTTTAATGTGATTAGGCTGGGAATAAATTAGGATTAACTCTCACTATCACAATCTTGCCTAGAAATGACCCTGGTCAACGGCTGACTGAAGGCAGATTACCCGAGAGAGGTCTGAAAAACAATGTTACAAAACATAAGACATTTTAATCTTGTCACTGTGGAATAAAAATACTCAAATACTGGCTTACGAGTACAGACAGCATTAAAGCTCAACAAATCAGAGTGGGGAATATGAGGATTAATGCTATTTTTAGCCACTGAGGGCACTGTGAGCGAACAGTCAGAAGTTCATGGGTGTCAGTTTGGTTTCTGAAGACACACTGAGCATGTTATACAGTACCGACATGAGGTGTTGGTTCACATAACATCTCTGTGTTACACAGCAGCCTCACAAGAGTGTTTTGCGCAGATGTTTATGTGACGTGTTGTTTCCGAACGTTGCTCTGTGGCAACACTATTACGCATACAGGTATGTAATGACTTGGATCACAACCAGAAATGACGTACAGAACAGTGTCTGTGTGAGACAGAGCTGTGGTCTTCATCGCTTTTAGAGCACAAGCCTGTGTGTGTGTGTGTGTGTGTGTGTGTGTGTGTGTGTGAACAATGCCATGTTCACAGCACATAGTGGGACCGAGTTTCACGGACGAATAGAAAGACGGATGAAAGCGCGTCAGATTCCAAGTCCACTGGGTAAAAAAGTGTTTACAATTTGACTGCTTATTTGGATAATTTCCTAGATTCACAGACCCACGAACACTCACCAATGTTTGGGAGTAACTAAACAAAAGTATCAACACTATTAGTGCTTTCAAAACAGTGTTTTTTTCCAGCAACAAGTTACTTCTTCCAACAACGTGCAGCATCACGCCAGGGAATATCTAACTCACTGTCTGTCCTCCGCCAGTTCATCTCTATTTGCAGCGTTCACATCGTTTTAAACTAAAACTTATGCTATTCGTCTTTACACTTTTAATGATAATCTGTTTTTTTTCTAGTTGTACAAGTCAAATTATAGCAATTTTGTAGTTTAATGCTGTCGTTTCTAGGGCTGGGCAAAAAAATTTATTTTTCGATATATCGTTTTTTGAAAATGTAGTCGTTTCAAAATCGATTCTCAGTAGACATGTATCGATTTTTTTAATGTTTATTTACACAAGCATTAAATGTAAGATTTACGCTAATCTTATTACTAGTCTAATCCACTAGGTGTCATCCCCTTATTTACCTTGCGCTATGTTACAATGGAGAGTGCAACACAATCTCACGAGCAATTTGTACATATTCGTACGAGGTGCCAAATTTTGTGCTAATTCGTACTTATTCGTATGACCTTGTACGATTTGTCTAAAATCATGTGATGGGTAGGTTTATGGGGTGGGGTTATGTTTAGGTCATTCGTACAAATTCATACGAATTGGCATCTCGTAAAATACGTACGATTTAGAATAAATTGTATGTATTCGTACAAGTGAGGTCGTACGAATTAGCCACCTCGTAAAATATGTACGAATTGCCGTGAGATCAGGTTGGAGAGTCCGTTATTCATTCATAAAATGGTGCGTTGGAAGGTATGGAAGCGTTTCACACTGTGTAAGAAAGATAAAGTTACAGTGGACAAGAACACAGCTATGCCTGATTTGTAACTGAGTAATTGAGGTGAAATGCTGCAGTAATACTACAAATTATAATTATAAGACTGTTCTGACTTGTCCAATTTCCAGCATCGGTTTTTCATTTGATGAAATCAATTCTGTTTTTCATTAACATTTGAAAAATAGAGTTGAGTTCTGTTTTACTATACACAAGTGTACTTAAAATTATAAAGTGTTTATACAAAGGTTTGTGGCTCTTTTTTAATTAACCACTTGTAATATTATGTTCACTGTTATTATTTTGTAAATGTAGGATTTGTATTAAATCCATATTCATTCATTTAGTAAAATCAAGAATCGAAATCGAATCGAAATCGAATTGAATTAAGAACTTGAAAATCGAAATGGAACAGAACATTTACATTACATTTACATTTATTCATTTA
>JAUMHR010000049.1:11393696-11405628 GCA_032361145.1 Enteromius fasciolatus
TTGTGAAGGGCAAACCTGCAAGATCGGACAGTTTTAGCGATATTGTCTTTGAATGAGAGGCGGTCATCGAAGATAACTCCAAGATTTCTTGCTGAAGTTGATGGGGTAATGGATAGTGTATCCAGATGGATGGTGAAGTTTAAATCGATACCCAGCCCTAGTCGTTTCCTTGTGCCAGCTGAACTACATCACAGTTTCAAAGTAGTTTCCCCAATACTGACACTTTCACACACTCAAATATTTAAAAGGATGAAGATTAACTCTCTTATGACACAAACACAAATAACTACAACTAATCACAGTGGTTGCTCAGGGCTGTATGTGGGCATGCTATGGCTGAATACAGTGTGTGACTCATATCCTTTTTTTTCTAGACGCATGAGTGAAATGAATCCCCTTAAGCTAAAGCCAGTTGATTTAGAAACACTTAATGACGTTAACAAAAGTCCGGGCCTTAACTTTGCCTCATCCCTCTTTGTCTGGAAGAGTTGCCTTCAAGCTACAAGACAAACACTCAACCTCCTGAAAAGAGCAAGGTTAAGGATTCTGGAATGCCTGAGTAGTTATATGAGTAGATAATGAAACCGAGTCTTTAACCCCCTGGGGTCGGCAAACGCATACATGCGTTTTGAGGTGTCTTTTCCTGATGACGCCAATAAGAACTTAAATTACACACTGAGTTTTGATCGTACAGATAAAAGCAGTACATCAATCGAATCTTTAATTTCTATACACATATAATAACAACACAACTTTATGCATTTCGAAAATGAAGAAAACATACAGGGTGCGCTGTCTGCTTCGTGATCTTCAATGAGCAATGAGTTACTAAAATGAAACTCCACACAGCGACATGAGAGTTATGTCTGTAGAAAGCTTGATATGTCTACTATTACACTAAGACAGTCTAATCGAAAACAAATATTCTGTGATAAAGTAATTCACATGAAACCAGTGCAATATCCAGTCTTTCGCATCTCCCTCGTTATCTTTTAATTTTAATTTAATTGATTACATGAAAAATACAGGTTGGTCAATAATATGTTCTAAGTAGCTGAAAAAAGCACAAATATCAGAGCATGTCCAAACATCTCATGGGCCCCAAAATCACCTCAGACCCCAAGTTAACCCTTCCGTTTAAACTAAATAGGAAAAAAAGTTTTCAATCAAGATTTAAATCAAAATTAGGTTGGTATTTTAACTTTAGTGATAGGAAGCTGCTGAAGTAACCAATGATTTCAGCATTAGTCAACACACGTTTAACCGAACGTGTTTAATTAAATGTCTTGCTAACAGGTGACAAGTTTCATCAGTAATGTTAACACACATTATAACATTCTAAATTGTTTAACAGAACATTAAGTGCACATTCACATTATTCCTCATATCTTGAAACCTTAAACATAGACAGTAAGTGTTAGCGAGAGAAGACAGCCTTTTGGTTTATTCTAGATCTTGTTTGAGCGTTACCTTACCAGGGCTGGACTTCATCATAAGCACCATAAGCTTAGGTACATTGTAGATCCATTGAAACCAATGGAGCTACGATCAATTTAGGCTTATGATGCTTTTGGGAAACGCAGCCCAGCCTGACTTGAGCTAAAGACGTGACAGTATTCACACCATTGTTTTCATATAGCTGCTTTGAAACAATATGTATTGTAAAAACCAATATACAAACTAAACTAAACTAAACTAAACTAAACTAAACTAAGCAAGCGATAAAAGACCCATTCAATAAATAAAACCTCCGACACTAACGGTCATGATGCAAGCCGGGAGATACTAGCAACCTGCCTAAGAAGAAAAAGTATCACATGACAAGTCCAATTGTATGAATAATGCCCATGTCAGCTGTGCAGAAGTCAGATAAGATAAGAGTGGACTGAACATCTTGATGTCCTTGAACACAAGATCCTGGATTGGGTGCTGAACTATTTGACTTCCTGCTGTTGTGAACATCTGAGCCTCATTTTTAGGACGAAAACATGCCAATACTGAAGTGTTATCAGCAAAGGCAATGTACTGTGACTGTTTCCAGTGTCCAGAGTGTTTAAACAGCTCTTAATGTTGGAGCGTTTGTATGCATTCACTTGACTAGTAATGTATTTGGTGCCTTTTGTACACATGACATATACAAAGAACCACAACACAGCGTATTCTGTCACCTGCTCATATCTTATTTTGCTAATAATAGAAAATATTCATTACACTTTTAAGATGTCCTTGTTACAGTGTAATTACATAGTTATGCACCGAGCAATACTAATTAACAGCATCTATTACTGTAGGATTAAGATTAGGGTTTGTTTTAAACGGTATGCAACAATGCATAGTTTACTTTCATTACAGTCATATTTATTATATTAGATATCACTCCTTTAATCTACCAAATTATGCATGGAATGTCTCATACGCAGTGTTTCTAACACTCCTCCTTATAGGCTCTGCTATTTCTTGCACTATACAATCACAGGATGTTGTACTCATTAATAGAGGTTTCTGCCAAAAGGCTTCTTGGATTCTGGGTTTGGCTCCAAAGAAATAATACTGAGCAAAACAAACAAAGCCGATTTAAAAAAAAATCATTGGAAATAAAAAAAAGCTGTCGTCACTGAAACTCAAACATCCTTTCACTTTTCTATAAAGAACTCAAACAGAGCTCAATACACCTCTTCTCTGCTCTCAAGGTTCAAGAGTGCCTGGCATACTAACTAAAAAGAGTGAGGCTCCTCTGACATCAGCGTGGATGATTATCCTCCTCTCCGGTTCCTCTTAACAGGGCTTTTTTCCAGGGACCAAGAGAACCCTTCGTTTAAATCCAAAAGCATGTGCTCCTGCTTGGGCCCCAGTGTTGAAAGATTCCCCATTGTTCTCTGGGGCCTGGCGGTTCTGCTAACATGCTGGAGGGGAAGTTTTTGATTTCTTCAAGATATCAGCTCCTCTCTAACTTACGGCATGTGCAGCCTTATTCTAAAGATGGAAAAGGCACCATATAAACGCAATGTGTGACCTTATAAGTCTTTGAAAAGCCAAACATATGAGTGGAATTGCTTTAAAACCTGTGGTGTTTTTGTTAAGTCCTGAGTTCTGGATGATTGCAAACCCTCTCGTTATAACGAACAATGTGTAGACACAATGTAAATAAGAGATTAATTGTGCTGTGTTGAGAAATGACTGATTATAGCATAATGTTTCTAATAGAAAGTTCAAGAACAGCATTTTTTGAAACAGAAATCGTTTGCAACATTGTAAATGTATTTACCGTCATTTTAATCAGTTTAATGTGTCCTTGCTGAATGAAACTTCATTCAGACAAAAAGTTACTCTCTCAACTTCTAAATGTTACTGTATGTCTACAATAAATATTCTTCCTTCTCTAAGGAAGTGTCAGATTATATGGTCAAGTGCTCAAAGCAAATACACAGGAGAGCATATGAATGGAGAAAACATTGCCATAAAAAATACAGAATGGAAAAAGCAGCAACTCAAACTGTGCAAACCAGCAAACGTACATAATACATAGCCTAAGGAACGCAGTGTTTTAGTAGATTTTTCTCAGATGCATCAATACTATTGTTGAGCAATCCTCTTCCAGTACAGAGTGAATTAAGGAGAGCTCTCTCAGTTAGGAAAGAACAGGCGTTGTGGGTGGAAGGGTGTGTCTGGTGGTGTGTAACCTACATCACTTTTAACTTCCTTCAGGGAATTCTATATGTGGCCGAGTCCTCAGCAGGCAAACACTGTGGTTTTAAAGGACCATGTTGTAAGCAAACCAAACGAATGTACGCAAACGAAGCAAATCTAAAAACGACAATGTGATTTCGATGGCATCTGGCATGACAGAGCATTACCGAAGTAAAATGTAGCGTTTTGCAGGAGTTGCAGTTGCAATTAAAAAAAGTGCTCTGCTCTGCATTAAATAAAGTCATTACTCAAGATCTGTGAGCCATGTTTCCATTACTGCTTTCAAGTCTACTTAACTGAGCCAGCAAACTTCCTTCCTCTGCCTCTCACTATAATTGCTTCACCTGAGCCTTTGCACACAAACTGGGGCAAGATATTGTAAAGTTCAATCAGGTCACCTATCAATGTGCGTACGAGCAAAGGTAAGAAAATCTCATTAAAAAGGTTCTCATTAAGCCGTATTGATTTCCAATCAGCAGCCACGGTGAAGACATCAAACAGTAGAATACATCACATCCAGTCTGAAGGGGGTAATATGATGTCAGTGGGGAACTGGGGCGTCTTAAAGGCTTTTGAGCAAAGCACACAATGACTTCAGTGAAATCACATGCATCTTGAATGACGGGCTAAATTAGAAAGTGCATTTGGTACCTAAATGATACTGATATGGACTAATGGGCAAATCTGAGCAGTGACAGAGGCAAGCAAACTCATATTACAGTTCAATAATAATAATAATATAAACTTTATAATACTTGAATGAAAACTATAAAATGAAAAAAATAAATAAATATATATTTCAGGATTAGAAAAAATATTTTTTACTCACAAATCTTAAACTATAAATTAGAGATACTTTACATAACTAGCACAATGCATTTCATTAATAAAAATGGCCATAAATTCTTTTGCCATTGAGATTTGTATTGGCTGAATCCTGGTTCTTTAAAGGAAACAACAGGTGTTCAGAGAGTAAAGTAAAATTAGAAATATCTTTAGTTGCTTCAGCCTAATTTACTGTTTATATAGTGATCAAGTGCAAGTTTGCTGAGGCCATCTAGCGAGGTTCGGCCCCCTATAGAACTATTACTATAAACAAAATCTGAACCAAAAGCTGTGACACAGTGCGTGTGATTTTACCTGTACATATAGGATAAGATATGCACATGAAGATCCCTGAAAGTCACATCAACTTTTGACATGGATATAAATCTAAAAACGTAAACATATAGTCACCAGAGAAGAATGAAGACTATGGTCCCAGGACATACAAGGAATTTAGAGCTGCCACTGGGACTCTACACATCCAACAGCCACACTCAGAACCAACCATGCTTCTTTCCATCTCATCACAGCGGGCTACGTATAAAAATAATTAGGGGTTAGGCAGAGTTCTCTTTTAACTCAACCTACTCTGGGATAATCATATACAGATGCCATGGAACCCTTTCCCCTTAAAAGAATGCAAGGGATCTACTGCAGTGTTTGATAAGATCATGTGTGCTTGAGAACAATGACAAATAAACATGTCAGCAATTATATATATATATATATATATATATACACACACACACACACACACACGATACACACAAACTGAAACTTTTTCACAAAGCTGGAAATGCAATCTTTCTATTCATGTTTGTTTCATATATTTTTTGCACATTTTCAAGCTAGCAAGCATACTCAGTGCTGAATAGATTACTTAGAAATTGTAGTCTGTTACTGATTCCAAATTATATGAATTTTGAAAAGAAATTTACAAAAATTGCAGTTCAGAACATAATCAATTACATTTCAGGTAATATTCCCCCAGTTTCACAGAAACTGTTTGTGAAACCGGGCCATTATCAGACAATATTTTACTTTTTAATTTCTTTTAGATTATGAGATTTAGATTTAGATTAAGCACCAAGATAGTATTAAATATATATATATATATATCATTAATTTAATATTCCTGCATTATTATGCATTTTTGAAAAAAAGTAATAATCTTTTTTTAACAATTTTTTGGCCTTGACACTTGACACAAAAGGGTCAAGTCACAGGGATTCAAAACGTCCCACATGTTGCATGTTGCATCTTGCAAGTCTTATGATTTTACATTTTTAATGTATGTTTTTATCAAAATATAATACTAAATAATATATATATATATTTATAATAATAATCAGAGGTGGACAGTAGTGAAGTACATTTACTTGAGTATTGTACTTAAGTACACTTTTTGAGTATCTGTACTTGAATTTAATTTTTTCTGGAGACTTATGACTTTAACTTCACTACATTTGTAACACAAATACTGTACTTTTCACTCCACTAAATTTCTACCAAGGTCCTCAAAGTAGAAAGTCGTTTCTACAGTATGTAGCATTAAAGACAGCGGGTGATTTTATTTTCTTCTCTAATGTGATCTGTGTTTTTACAGGTAATAGACAGCCTATCAGTGACCTGCAAAAGACCAAATATACTATAGCTATAGCTAACTGCCCAGTAACCCCGCTTTACCTTTATATATATATTTACAAAAATATATATATATATATCGGTCAAAAATTGGGCCTACAATGCACTCTTTTTTCTGCAAATTCGATGCATTTCCAAAACCTACTTTTAAGAAATAGTCCTAGGCTTTTCGCCCGATCGGAATCAAACCACTGCAGAAACATTATCTTGGACAGTGAATATTAATAAGCATCAAAAAAAAGTTTACATTTCCACTCACTTTCGCAATGGGGCCCATAAACGGTCAAAAGTCGAGCACCTATGTTACAACAAATGGCTATAATTTGTGAAAGAAATTAGATATCTTCACCAAACTCTGTACATATGTGTATTATGAAAAACTTTGGTTCTTCACACATTGCTGTCAATCAAATCATTCATTAGTTATTAAGAAATATGTTAAAAACCTACTTTTGCAATCTAGTCCCTGATGTTTTGCTCAATCTCGATTAAACCACTGCAGTAATAGTCCGTGTAATAATTTGTCCAATGTTTCACGAAGATCGGACCATAGGTGGCGCTATAACAATTAAAATTGCCTCAAAACTCAATATCTAAAGAAAATGCCCTTAAATTTCATAACAAGTCAGTATGTTCATATATTCACACTAACACTACATATCATATGACGATGGTCTCCTCATTCTGAGCAACTTTGCCTCAAGAAGGATTGCGGTCAATCAAACCGTTTATTGATTTCTTAGTTCCTGTGTGTTTCTGTGTGTCTATGAGCCTGTTGTCCATTTTCAATGTGCTCAGGTGTCAGACGGACATCCAGGCTGCCCTATACAACCGTAAACCCCTTAAATTGCTGCTTGCAGCTATAATTTCTTTTTCTTTTTGAAAATTTACTTTTCCAATGGATTGAATTTCCCCACCCGTCGTTTTTTGTATAATAGCATATCCAAAATAAAAACAATTAAAAAGACTACAACAGTGATTTGAAATAAGATAAACACCCCAAAGTAAAATAACATTAATAATGTGATAGTGTAAACCAGAGTGCACGTCCGACTGTACACTTTTTTTTTAGTAAAGTCCAGCTGAGCCTCTGGACACAGTGATGAGCGGAGCTTCATTTACCTGCGGGGTCTCCATGAAAACACTTTGTCTGAACTTTCCACGGCGGATCTCCATCTCCAGCGCGGAGCCCCGAGCGATAGTCGCTCTCGCTGTTTGATTTCGGCAAAACATTCGCGACTTTTAAGCGGACCCCTCACTCCCGGGAAACTCTGTTGATTCTCACAGACCTGAGACCAAGCCGCAGTAAGGTTTGGAGACGCTCCACGTTGCAGCAGATCACTGTCACAGTCACGTTCATGTAAATCAGACGACCTCTTTCCTGTTAGGGTCTGTAACAAAACTACAACAGCAAAACGGATGCTAGCAAACAGTACGCTGCTCTACTGCTCGCACTACTTTAATCTCGCATCAACAATGCGTGTGATTGAATTCCCAGAGCAGATGAGATCTTTACTTTCCGAGATGATGAGCCAGGTAAAACAGCGTCCTCTGTTGGCGGATGAGTCGTATATCAACAAAACACGTAGCCTGCAGGCTTGTAACGTTGAGCTTCTCCTGAAAGAGTGGGGATATTAACAGGTAACATTTCTTGCGTCGAGAATGTAGATACTTTGACAATCAGACAATCGTTTGAAAAGTTAGTCTACATGCTAAATTGGCGACTGGATTAAACAGACTATAGTCTGAGGAGCCCATGGTGGCCGTTCGGCAGAGTTAAGGTGACCTTGGTTGGAAGAGATGCAAAAAATAATAGGAAATTATACTTTAGTAAAAGTTAGTATTATTTAGTAAAGTGTTAGTATTATAGGGTACTAAAAGGAAGATAGAAAAGATGTAGCCTACAGTATATGAATTTGCAGAGAAAAAAAAGGAACAATCTCTCACCTAATACTGCCATCTAGTGTTTAACATTGAAAAAAGCTGTAACTAGCTTAGGGGCTATAATGTTCAGAGATGGGTAGTAACGAGTTACATTTACTTGAGTACATTTTCTGAGTAACTAATACTTTTACCCCCAGTTTCACAGACAAGGCTTAAGCTAGTCCCAGACTAAATTGCATGTTTGAGCTATCTCAGATGAAAATATTGCTCTGACATATCTTAAAACATGTCAGTGCCGTTGTTCTGTGTTAAGATGCACACCTGTAATATTTTCTTATAAGGCAATTTTGTAAAAGTAGCTTAAATATCTTAATTTAACTAATTCCTAGTCCTGGCTTAAGCTAAGCCCCGTTTGTGAAACCAGTCCTTAGAGTATATTACTTTTACCTTGTTACTGTGGGCGACGCTCCTCTCGTTACTTCATCCTAATGCTGTACAAGTTAAAAATGCTTCACACAGGAATGCATTTAAAAACACTTTGATTCTATTGACCATTTAGAGCATTTGTTTTCTCCTTTACATTTTACTTGAAGTCAATAGTGAGAAAAAGTCACAGTTTCTGATTTTCTCATACGCAATCACAAATAGGCAGTTTAACATGTTCTACTGCTTTGTTTTTCTTTTTAAGGTTTCATTAGTTGCGTTGCAGCGCAATAATTAATCTGTGACCCATTTTTTATTTTTCATTTTGTACGTTTTTACTATTTAGTTTAGCTTGTTAAAATAAATGTTAAACTAAAATAAAAAAAAATTAAAACCATATAGCACAAACCATTTAAAATGTATTTTCATTTATTATTTTACCTTAAAAGCCTCTTACCTAAAAAACACAAGCCTCATGTAGATCAAAACACCAGGAAATTATTCATGTAAAAAGTGTGTTATATAACACAGACAGGTAATAGTGGTTCAGAAATAATAAGGAAGCAGAACATTACTCAGAAGGATATTACTATCAGGATATTACTTTGTTATGATTCAGGTTTATTTTTAGAAGCAAACAGTAGTTAGATATATTTCATTTTATTCATGCATTTCATATATTTGCTATAAAGCAACTTCTAGAACTAATGGTGCAGTTTAGTAATGTTTTACAACATTACAGTTATCCTGTAACATGATATTCCAAAACTTGCCAATAGTTATATAATCATCTACCACAGGAATGGCATTCATGACAGTAAACGAGAAAACATGTCTAATCACATTACTCCAAAGAAAGAAACAGGAAGTGTCAGTTCATCCATCTCACTTGAGCGTTTTTGAAGATTAAATCTTGACAACATGAGGATGAGCAAATGATGACAGACAAAGACAAAAGAAAGGTGTGGTATCTGAGATTATTATTTGATTGGTTTCATGAAAGGCCATGGGCTCATGCTTTGTGTTATAAAGCATTTGCATTCTTCATAAACTGGCAAAATTAAATCACACTTTTTTTTTTCATTTTAAATACGTTTTATTTTATTAACTTCCTGCCTAAAACAAAAGCCTTTTTGGGTGCATAAGGAAATAAACTTTCCTGGAAAGGCTTATATAGTTTGTTCTAAATATAGGTTGCTTTTATATAAAAATCCATTACAAATGAATCAGGAAACCATTCTATATTTTAACCATCTTTCTATTCACTTCAGTTTCTATTGTTTCTTAATAGTCCAGTCATAACTCACAGGCTACCAGTCCCTAATGTCGGGGTTATTTTTAGTTACTGTGCATTTCAAATAAACATTTAAGTTAGAAGAAGTAAACAGAATCAGTCACTCAAGCACTTTTATTTATATAGTGCTTGTAACAATACAGATTGTAGCAAAGCAGTGAACATTATCAAGTAGGAGAAACAGAGTGATGGTAATGTATAATGACGAGAATTAAACTATTTATTTATTAAATGCAGAGATGGTTTCTGTAATCAAAATGACGATAATCACGAGAAATTAGTTGTCCCCAACTTAGCAAGACAGAAGCGGAACCGAAACCCATCTGTGAGAGAATGGAGAAAGAAAAACCTTGGGAGAAACCAGGCTTAGTTGGGGCCAGTTCTCCTCTGGTCGGACGCCCAGCACCTTTTCCAGTTACATTTTTAGAGCATTTCAGATTGTGCAAAGGTGTGTGTGTGTTTATGTGCATTTGGTTCCAGAGTTCATCTAGGTGTTCTTGTCTCCGATGAAGATCATCTCTTTGTGCTGATACAGCTTCTGGATACAGACTGAAGAACAGAATACGAGAGAGACAGACTAATATTAGCGTATATGCCATTCTTTTTACGATGTAACGAGTAAAATAAGGGGAGTGTTCCTGGTTCCGGCTGATCTAATTAATGCAGTCTAACAATCCATAACAGATTTGATTAATAAATGTGTATTAGTGTGTTAAGTGTAAGCCAGAGTAAAGAGATATGCCTTTAATCTAGATTTAAACTGACTGAGTGTGCCCGCCTCCCGAACAGTATTAGGTAAATTGTTCCAGAGTTTGGGTGCTAAATAGAAAAACAAACAAATAGTTCAAAAAAGATACATCCATAATATTAGATAATTTTGCCATGTTTTGCTATATATTGATGAACTATTAAAATACACAATTATTAAACAATTTTATTAAACAATTATTTCTTTATTGAAGATGAAAACAGAAATGAATAAGAAAAATAGTTTCTATTTTCCATTGCAGCCTTTTTGTGGAATTCTATGAGGAGAAGTTCCATTCATTTCTTCACAGCAATACATCATATGTCAAATGAAGCATACTGGGCATGGGTCCAGCTCAACAATGTTTTTCCTATTTTAGCTATAACATGACAACCTTCAATGACATAAAACGTAATTTAGAAACTCACCATTACTGGCATGTGGTAGCAAAAATGCATACTGGTATTTCCTGAAACACACCTTTGTCTGTTATCACAGTTGTAAATCTAGGAAACCAGTGGAGACTCATTGCTTAACACTGTCTGATATAATCAGATGACATCTGACGATTGTCTTTTTTGTTCATGGAACGAAATCTGCAGCCCAATTCATTAGCATACAGAGATAAAGTCTTTCAAGGAAATCCTTATGAAATGTATCGGCCATTATTCCAGCACCTGTTTATTCAGAGAATTCTTGTCTATCAAGTTGACCCAAGTTAAAACAAGCTTGTTTAACCTGCAAAGAGCAAGCTTCGTAATTGAAGATAATAGGGCTGTAGTCAAGAACACCTTTGTCGAGTCCAAGACAAGACCGAGTCCAGGACAGGAAAAATGCATGACATCATCAAGACAATCATTTTGGGTTATTTTTTGTTGATCTAAAAGCAAAAACAGTGTCATAACTAGGGTTGGGCATCGTTTGATTTGAACGATTCTGATTCAAATTCTTTCTTTCGATTTCGGTTCTTTTCGATTCTCAATTCCGATTCTTTGTGGGCCGGAGTAACGTTGTTGTTCACCAAATTTGGTCAAGCGCTTTATTGTTAAACTACAATCACTTACCTGATTTTTGTGACGAGGTAACGTTACTAACGTTGGTTAGCGCAGGGTTGCCCGAGGAGGACGAGACGGACCTGCGCAGCACGTCAAACAATCATTCTTGGATACTTTGCACCAGCTGGACGTAAAAAAGCTGGGTGTAAGTCCTACATTGTACTTAGTTGCGTCCAGCTTTCCATTAAATATTTACACCAGTTGCACCATCAAAAACTAAGATCAGGCGCAGCTACGCCCGGCGTAGACAATGCGCGTCCTCGCTGACACGTTCTTTTGCAGTTATAGATTTTTATTTTTCTCCTGCCTGCCTGCTGAGAGTTTGCTGTGAGTTGTAGCGTGTGTTTGTAGCTCCATAGCCTTGTGAATGAT
>JAUMHR010000049.1:11406759-11435450 GCA_032361145.1 Enteromius fasciolatus
ATAGTTATTATAGCAAATATAAATGGTAAGTTTTTTGAAAACTGTGTGTGCAGAATTATTATTATTGAAAACGGAGGAGGAAATATTTGTTTCTCTAAATACCCGGCTGTGTGTAAATGTGGCCTAAAACTCTGATGAACTTGATCCTACAAACATGCAGCTTCTCACTTAAGGTGTTAATTGATGCACTGGACTCATGTAGATTACTGATGTTTTTAATCAACTGTCTAGACTCTTGTTCTGACGGCACCCATTCACTGGAGACGATTTACTGGTGAGCAAGTTATGTAATAATACATTTCTCCAAATCTCTTCCGATGAAGAAACAAACCCATCTATGTTTTGTATGGCCTGAGGGTACGGGAGTTCAGCAAATTTTCATTTTTGTGCGAACAATTCCTCAATCCCCTCAAACTACTAGTGTCTGATAAAAAGCAGTGTCACATTCTACATACATCTGCAGTTTTCTGAGTGTCTTCATCCAAATCTGAGGCCTCTATCAGAAGGTCACTGAGGTTCTGCTCTTCTTCATTACCATATTCTGTATAAAAGACCACACAGGTGCCCTTCTCCTGGTCGATTGAGCAAATTGTAGCAGCATACAAGTTGCCATCTTCAGCCCAGAATGCGTAACAGGAGTCACCAACTTGCCACTGTAAAACACTTATCAGTTTAGCTGCACTGGCCTGCATTAAAAGTCAACTCGAGCACTGACAACGTTCGCGTTTACCTCTTTATCAGGCGCTGCGTTACATCGTTTTCTACTTTTACTCTTTTTGTTGTTTTTCCGCTTCTTCCCGGGGTTGTCTTTTTTGTGTGGCGTCACATTATCCTCTCCTTTCAAAGCGTTCTGGTGGCCAAAGGAGAAGAGAAACAAAGGAGGAGAATTCACTGCAGAATTCAAGTAACCCCCAATATATCAGCTTATTTGCGTATTTGAAGCATTATTACCTTGAACGACACAACCGCTTTATCATATGCTTTTATTAAAGCCGTATCGTCCCAAATGTCAGAATCATCGCTCTGAAGAGAGGGAAGAGATGGCTGACCACTAAACTTCGATGAATACTTTATGTTACGTTATATATTTTTCAGACGTTGTTACTCCAACTGAATTTAAGACCTAAACCACAAAGCAAACTAGAAATGTTGTAACGTTACTTTTAATTATGTGCGACCAACAAATGCTAGCTAACGAGCAACAACAATCTGCTATATTTACTTGAATCTAGCCAAATCGAAGTCTTTTAAATGGTTCAATACTCACTTGACCAGTTCCACGACAAAATACGACTTCATCGGCACCATTAGCCATGGAGATTATATATTTAAAACCGTACAACACAATATTTCCCAAATGCAACGTGCGCACTTGATGTATGCCAGCTGCTGATGACGCTCAAATCATGCGACACTGGCGATGCCTGATTCAGAGCCGTTGGCCTGGTTCCTGAAAGAGTTGTTCATTTGAGTCGAACTTTTCAAAAACTTGATCTGTGTGAAGGATTTGTATGGGGATGAATCGTTAACAAGTAAAATATAGTGTAAGTGTTTTATTACTTATGAGTAATATAAACACGAACACGTTGTTTTTTTATTAATAGCATTCAGTCGATATATAAGTCAATGTGATACAATTCTAAATTACTTAATGTTTATGAATTAATCACGGCTGCAACAAACTGGATACATGACATTACAATAAACAAACATGCAAGTCGCAAATTCTGGTCAGAGGTAAAGCATTGTACACGAAGTAACGCCATAAAAAAATATAATATCGTAATAAGAACAGGTTCTTTTAAATGAAACCGTCCAAATGAACCGATTCAAGGAAATGAATCGGCTGCGACGCAGCGGGTGACCTGTTGCTTAGCAACTCAGATTGAGTCTGACATATTTCTACATCTAAATAGCTGAAATTCATGATGCTGGACGCTGCTTTAAGTTCATACGGAGCACAGGTCGTGTTGGCGACATCAAACGATGAGAATCACCCGCCGGAGAACATTATCGACGGGTCTGTACATTGCTAAAATTGGAAAAAGAACCAGCTAACACAGCTAATGTTGTCAAAACGCTAAAGAAATGTGTTTTGCTGTATTTCTATAGAAAAACGGAGACTTTCTGGATTTCAACTGGCATGTTTCCACAAGAGTTTATTATCCGCTTCCCAGACAATATGAAGATTTTCACTGTCTCCATTCACAGTTACAACAGTAAGTAATAAACAAACATCTTTATGCAACGCTATCAGTTTTTAATATAGTAATGTCTTTACGTTCGCATTTCATTTCAGTTAAAAGGCTAAGAATAGAAAAGGGCATATCAGACGATGCTAAGGCATTTGAAGTGGTTGCAGACACCGGTAAGTTTTAAACTAATTTACTAGATTATTTTCAATTCACCGGTTATTTGAGTGTCTTTCACGTGAATGTTGTTCGTTTCAGAGTTTGAGCACACAGAGAGCAGCCTACAGGCTAATGATATTTCTGTAAGTTACATTTCAAAGATATGACTCAACAGATACAGTAAGACGCTTAAAACAACGATCTCACTTTCCCCCTTTCTTTTCTCTTCAGGTAAATGTACTAAATACAACACACTTACGGTTTCTTATTCTGTCTGGATATGATCATTTTGTCTCAGTTCACAAAGTTTGTGTACAATCATGAGATGATATTCATCTGCCCTGTTGTAAACTTGAACGAAGTAACCAAAGTGGTCAGTTTTTCTTAAAAAATAAACATTCTCCCAACTTCTGTTGTTAATGCAAGTATTTTACAGGGTTTTAAACTAAAATGAAAACCATATATATTAAAAGTTAATTTAATTAAATAAATATTACATGAAAACAATAAATAATGTTACCCTGGCAACTAACTGAAATAAAATAGGGTGCAAAATTACTAAAACTATAACAAATGAAAAAGCAAAATGAATATTTAAGAACAGAAATGACAAACTAAACTAAAACGAAAAACAGTGTAACAAATGATATGGTTTTGCTCAGATTTTGTTAAATAATACCTTTGACATTGAATTATTGACAGTGTGGACTGAATCATGGAAATAAATTGTTAGCCTGTATGCCCCACGTGAAGAATTTGATGAAACCTTTAAGTGTAAAAGTGGCAAATGGAAGTTTGGAAAAGAAAAAGCGTTCTTGGTATTTGAGTAGTGCATTCATAGAAGCACAAATTCAAAACAACAACAAAAAACATTGCAGGTATGCTTACAATGTTTCTTGCTTTAAAAATTTAGTTTACTTTTATGTTTTTACACCAAACAATATTTTGTGTTGGTTAACCGTCTCATGTATGAAAGGTACCAAAAACCCAGAAATTTACAGACAACTGGTTCTACAAGTTTATTTTACTGTTGTTTTCAAACATACAAAGACAAAACAAGTCTATAAAGTTAGTGGTGTACTGCCCAAAGACAAAGTAAAGGAATTTAATTTAAAATGTCTAATCTTAACAAGATTAAGATCAAGATTTACATTCTGAAGACACCAAAACGTGTTTTCTGTGTGGGAGCGTTAAGAGCAGCACTCAGACTCAAGCCTAGGACCAGTCGAGTATCGGCAGGGTCAATGATCCCATCATCCCACAATCTAGGTAGAAGGAGCAAGTGCAACCAAAGTGAAAACCAGACATTACACTGGGAGGAAAGTAGTAGGAAAATCTTATTTATATGACGCTCTACATTTTAGAAACTCAAAGTTTAGAGAGATTTTAAAGTGATTTTAAAGAAATAAAAACTTGCATAATCAAGCAAGGATGTATTCAATTAATCAGATACAGTAAAGTGTTTTAAAAAGTAATGCAAGGTTTTAACTGGAAATCAGTGCTATTCTTTTAAGTATTATATACATCGAAGATTCTTGGAAATAAAAAAATACTGGTTAAAAAATATGAACAAAACATTTAAGACATTTAAGAAAATATATTTTTGCCATCACAGGAATAAATAACAAATTAAAATATAAATTAATATAATATGGAATACATTTTACTGAGCCCAAAATTACAGTAGTAAAAAATACACTAGTGTATTACACACACACACAAAAAAAAGAAAATCCACGTATCATGGGCATTTTATGTAATACACAATTAAAACATACATATCTAGCTAGTTACCTGGCACTGGAATAATATGGGTTTCCCTCTTCTTCAAAGCGTTTGACAATAGGCTCTTTCATTGCAGCTTCCTGCTCTGCAGTGAACTTGAAAATTAACCAAAAATGTTAGCATTAGATTAGAAGCTAGCATTAGAAGCACTAGATTAATATATTCAGAAAATTTGCTTTGCTTTTCAATTCTTACCTCTTTTCCCTCCCTAGCTTTTTGATCCTTAGTTATGGTGGCCAGCACAGTGGCTGCCTGCTCACCTCCCATCACAGAGATCCGGGAATTAGGCCACATGTACAGGAACCTGGGGCTGTGAGGTGCACACACAGAGTTCTGAATTACATTGTTTATTTTGTGTTGTTAATCACCTCGAGCATGTTTTAGTGTTGTAACTTTGAACAGCCAAGTTCATATAGAATAAAGCTTACCCATATGCTCTTCCACACATGCCATAGTTCCCCGCACCATACGATCCTCCAATGATGACAGTAATCTTAGGCACATTGGCACATGCCACAGCAGTCACCATTTTAGCTCCATCTTTAGCAATACCTCCAGCCTCATACTCCCTGCCAACCATGAACCCTGATAAAAAGAGACACAGCAACATCAGGATGTTAACGGCAGCAGCAATTTCATGCATGATCCTACGCTGACTCAATCAGTATCAGAACTGTGTTGTAACACTAAATGTTAAACTCAAATGAAGCATACATACTGACCTGTAATATTTTGAAGGAAAAGCAGTGGAATGTTTCTTTGACAGCAAAGCTCAATGAAATGAGTTCCCTATCAAATAAAGAGACCAGAGATCTTTAGCAATTATTTAAAAGTATACACTTTTACCGTATGGAAAAAAGCTTCATGAAAGATGCTAGTAACCAATAATTTTGGCTCAAGAATTGATTATGAATTATTATTTTTATTTGTATTATTTAACTGAGGCACAACGCGTTTTAGTGCCACATAAAAAATATATATATTATGATAGATTTTTCTTATTTTTTAACATGCCACTAAAACACTGTTGTAGAAAGTAGATTGTAACTTTAGGTTTTTTGTGTTACTAGTTATAGAACTATAAAATGCCTTTAGCATAAAGACAGATCAATTTTGCTTTTTTATTGTCTGACAGTTAATTAAAGCTGCAGTCCATAACTTCTGGCGCTCTAGAGGTTAATAAACATAACTGCGTGTGTCTTGCAGAACAACATTGTAGCCAGAGCTACTTCTCTCTGTTTATGTCTATGACGAATCACAGAGGCCACTCCACAATGAACCAGTCTGAATAGAAACACTTATAATAGGTGTACCGTAGTGATACAGGACAAGGCAAAAACACAGTTTGGAAAATGGATTCATTATATAAACGTGGTCAATTTTGAACACAAAAAAAAGTTAACATTGCATTTTGTTCTAAATGTTCTTAATATTTCTGTACACTGCAGTGTACTGGAAGTTGTCTGATTAGACCGATGAAAGGTCAGAACAATGATCAGAAGATGCTCACCTTCTTTGCAGACTCTGAGAACAGCACCCCGTTATTGCCAATAATTCCCACAGGATAACCAAATATCCGAGCAAAACCTTAAAAGCAAATTAAGAAGCCAGAACAAAGCAAGTAAGAAATCATTCTTGAAATTCAAATGCAAAAAATGCTGAAAAACATCCACCTGTGACGAGTGTGTCTCCGTAGAAGGCCTTGAATTCATCGAATTTACTGCCATCAACAATACGAGCAATAACCTAAAAATTGATAATGACCTGTAATTAACAATAACCTGATACTGATATTTACTCTCGTCTGTTACGGCAGCATTTTAACAGGCTTGTATTCCAGAGATCAAATTGTGGCCGTTACCTCTCGAATGTCAAAGTTACGTTTGAGGTTGTCCCCCACAATACCATAAAGCTCATCGGCAGGAAACAGAGGAGCCTCGGGTGCTTCAACGGTGACCTGATGAGCAGTGGACAAGTTAAAGATCAGCATCAAGTCATGAAGAATGTCTGAGAAGACAAGAGCAGCTGTGTCCTCACATCAAGATTCTTCTTGTAGTTCAGGCTTCGTACGGCTTTGCGTGCAAGGTGAAGGGCGTGATTATCATCCAGGGCATAATGATCAGTTACACCCGACTTTCTGAAGGGAGACAAGTGTTGAAAAACATTAGTCCAACAAAGCTCGCAACAAGCGTCAATGTGAACGTACAGGTGTTTCTCTAACCTGCAGTGAAGGTCTGCACCTCCCAGGTCTTCAGCAGACACCTCTTCACCTGTAGCAGCTTTTACCTGTTCAATATAGAGTGGGACATTTACCATTGATGAACACAAGCAAGTGTCAAAACATGTCCCTTAGGACATTAACATACCAGCGGTGGTCCACCAAGAAAAATGGTCCCTTGTTTGCGTACTATAATGCTCTCATCAGCCATCGCAGGCACATAGGCGCCCCCTGCTGTACAGGAGCCCATCACAACAGCAATCTGAAACGTAACAGGTACAGTTGATCCACTTCATAATCAATCAGCTCCCTTTGAGATGGTTATAAGCAAAGCAATGTGTCGTGTCAACATAATCAATGTTGTGTACATTCAGCATGTGTGCGCGTTCTTCTGAAGATCACATTTATTATGTGTCGTGGTACTCTTCAAAATAGCAGAAGACAGTAACTCAGGAACCATTAAATAAATGATGTTACTTTTATTTATTTGCGAAAAAAATTCACAGCTACCATGCCCTTATTATATTTCTGGGTCCAGGAACATTTCAGATGTGTTAAAGTCCGTGCAGGATCAGAGAGATCGTAGATTTCATCAAAAATTGCTTGTGTTCCAAAGATGAACGAAGGTTCTTAAAGGTTTGAAACAACAAGAAGGCAGGTAATAAATGACAGAATTTCCTTTTTGAATGAACTAAGCCTTTAAGGGAAAAAAAATAGACATTTAACTGAAACACTATTTCAACATTACATCTTGACTTTTTGTAAAGCAACCATCAAGTTTTGTTTTATGCCATGTTCTTCTGCAATAACAGACGTGTGTAAACCTCTTGGTTGCCACAAACTTTCCATGTTTCACATACATCACAAAATTCAATCTGTATATTGTTCAATAAAATAATAGTTATTAGCTAAATGGAAAAAAACTAAACAATTCACTTCAACATTATTTTATTATTATCTTAACTTTTCGTGTTTTTTTTTGTTTTGCTGGTCCCCTTGGTTAGGAACCACTGGCGTATATAAAAACTAAAAGACCTGTGAAATGCCCTCTGAGGAAAGGCGAGCCTGGTTGAAGAAGATGCGTCCAAAGTGATCTCTGTCTGGGAACACATCTGCCTGCCTGGGTAAATTGGCTCCTCCAGAATCCACTAGAGAAAAACAGATCAGAGATTAAATAAAAGTATTAAAACTTAGGACACTAAGGAAAATGTTATTTTACACAGAATATATACGCTTTGAGAGAACTCACCCAGATATATGCATGGTAGATGGTTTTGCTGTGCAATCTCTTGGGCGCGCAAGTGCTTCTTCACCGTAACTGGGTAATAGGTTCCACCTTTGACAGTAGCATCATTCGCGACTATAATACATTCCACCCTGTGAGGTGCACAGACATGGTGTTATGAACTATAAACTCCTGCATGTTATTAACAGATGTAACAATGCATACATATTGATTGTATTGTATGCTGCTCACCCTGACACCCGACCAATACCAGTGATTATGCCTCCCGCAGGAACCTCCTCACTACCATATAACTGATAGGCAGCAAACTGGGAGAACTCAAGAAACGGAGACCTTCATTCACACAAAGAAAACAAAAGTTCAGTGTGAATGGAGAGCAATATTTCAATCATGACATTTATAAAAATTAACTTCGTTCTTACCCAGGGTCCAACAGTCTGTCTATGCGTTCCCGAGGCAGCAGCTTTCCTCTGGATGTATGCAGGTTTCTTGCTTTTTCTCCACCTCCTTTGAAAGTGGCAGTGTTGTGTAAACATTAGTGTCAGGAAATGTGCTAAAGCTGCATTCACTATGTTTATGAGTATCCAATTAAATATTTATGAAGTCGCTCACCAAGTTTGATCTTCTCTGCTCTGTCCTTTAACTCCTTCACCAGAGCTTGCATTCGCTCATAGTTTTCCTAAAATATGAACGATTTCTGGATGGTCAATAACCATATTCAAAGTTTATTAATATATAAACAACTAGCTCCTGACTGAAGTCTTAAATATGGTTTAATAAAGCCTCACCAGAGACAGTTTATGGAGTTTATGCACAGACATACATACATATATATATTTAAAATGTATTATTTTTTTGTATATTACACATGTTCTAAGAGTAAGTTGTGTGTAAGCTGTGTGACCTTGACAAACTTATAGCAAAACTGACTTTAATATGGTTTTCATATTTAGTGTTGAAAACAAGTAGGGGTACCTAACAAAAGACTTTTTTTTAATGAAACTTTTGCCCTAGGAGCTGGTAATTTTGAAGATTCTGATGTTCTCGCACGTTTATGAAATATTAAGATGTGCTCTTAAAGCCTATATATTTCAGTTTTGAATGCTAATCACTGACCTATAATAGAGAACGTGAACAGTTATATAGATTAGTGATGATAGTAATCTATAATCAACATTCTGATAAAGAAAAAATATCAACATAAATCAAGTAAACCTTTGTAGTGGTCACATCTGACTTATATTAAAATGAAACTTTGGCAGTTTTGAAAACTGATTATGTCTAATGAGGTATGTTTTGCCTCGACGTTTCAATTATCATCAGTGACCGATTAACATTGTTAGTTTAGGGTGCAGATAAGTTTCCTCGTCTAACGCATGTTTATTATATTTGAGCGATTTCACAAGTCTCTTTAAATACGGACGCAGGCATAAATAACTAAGAGAAGGTCATAATTTGTAACGGTTGTTGTAGCAGATGTGTATGTAGCGCACACGGACACGATATGCACGGCTGCCAAAGCAGATGAACCCCCACTGCCTGCTTGCTGCAAGGACTTGAGTCCGAGGCTTCGTTCGCGGCCTACCTGAAAGACCGGAGATTGAGAATCGGGCTGCGAGCCCACTGTTGCCACTTTGTCCGCATGATATAACCTGGAAACTGCAGCATTTACAGTCCTGCTCCGAATGAGGGAAACCACCGGTCTAGCATAGTGCAGAATCATGGTTCATCCTCTAACTGACAGGTCTAAGGACGAACTCAACATACAACGTCCCTTTAACCGGACAGCAAACGGTTAACGTCAAAGTTTAGCTCCCCTTTCCTTAACCAATGAAAACTGGTGGATTTGTAACAGCCCCTTTTCTCTTGACAAGCACTAGCATACGTCCTATCTATCACACACTGTATAAAGACATGGCAAAAACAGTAAGAGAATCAGGTAGTAGTAACCTATTCCAAATACTTTTTTGTTTTTCGATACATCTTATAAAATCATTCAATTTTACGATATGCAACTTTTTTGTAATAAGAATTTAACCGAATTGCAGAGGTGTGCGTTTAGACTAGTATTTTGTGATTAACTTAGGCAGCTTGTTAAACAAAATATTGACCTGATGACTAAGATGCCGTTTTTTCCCCCCAAAAAACATCCATTTACACTTTGATTTTACAAAACTGTCCATCATATGATAAGAAACGGTAATATTATAGTTGAAAAAAATATCTTTTAAATTCCTTTTGACATTTTCATTTTTTTTTTCTCCATTCAAAAAGTGTATATTCATTTATTTACTTAGTTTCTCCAGTGCTCTCAGACTGTACACAAATACAACTGACAATATCTGATTATTAATTTACATTCTTTATAATAAATGCATTATAAACTACAAAAACGGCTTTGCTCTCAGAAAGAAAAACAAATTAAAGTAACAGTAACCATAAAAACAAATATATTTGAACAAAACAAGATCAGTTAAAAAAAAAAACAACACTGATAAAAGTGGTGTGATGTTCTGCATTAAATAAATAGACATAAATAACAGAGCTGTCATTTAACCTGTAACACTGCACTTCTCATCACCAAAAAAAGGGCAAAGGCCTCATAACAAATGTATAAATATCTTTCTTCATGAGCAAAATTTAAGAGAATTTGTATAACAACTAATATCAATTCTGTAACAGGTCTATAATTAGCAGTGTGACAGTGTTACACATCGTCTACTTTAGTGCAATGAACTGAAATAGCAGCATTGAAATTTAACATCCCAAATAAAAATCAATCTGGATCCACAACTTCAGTGAAGACATCATCCAATAAGAAGTGGGACACCTGGTCAGGATTCTTATCAGCATCCAAACTGGAGACAGGAGGGCTGTTCTGAGGAGACTGTACAACAAAGGATGTAGCATTATTAAAAACTATTAATAAAAATGGTAATCAATTCAAAGCTAATCTTATCTAACAATAAGGTCAAATGTGACCCGGTACCACAAAAACAGTCATAAGGGTCCATTTATTTAAAAATGAGATTTACACATCATCTGAAAGCTAAAAAGATAAGCCTTCCAATGATATGGAAATCTGAGAAAATTGCATTAAAAGTCGTCCAAATTAAGTTCTTAATGCATATTACAAATCAAATATCTTCATGGCACATGACCTTTATTAAATATCCTAATGATTTTTGGCATAAATGAAAAATCTATCCTTCTGACCCATTTAATGTGTTGTTGGATGTTGCTACCTGTGCTACTTATGACTGGTTTTGTGCTCCAAGGTCACAAATAATCTACATAATGCAATGATTTGATTGTAGATGACCACATGTACCTGATGATCCCCCTGAGTTTGCGAGGGTGTGGTGGACACTCTAGATGGGGATAAAGTAGGCATAGAAATGTTCTCGTCAGTAGCTGTTAATGGTATACGATGAAGGACAACCCTTGGGGAGTATCCTGGAGGCATGGGCGGCTCCTCATTGGCATGTGATTCTAAACCAGAGCTTCTGCTTCCATGCAAAGTCATCTCATTCCTAAGAATACAGACAGATGCTTTCACTGCGAAGAGCACTAAATATTCTTTTTTTCGACCATCTTAAAAGAACTACATACTATGTCATTGGAATGAAATGGAACACATCCTTACCCTCTAGACGTGGGTTTTACAGAGACAGGTGTGCTGTGATGCTTTGGTTGCAGGACACTTTGAGCACTGCAGATTTCCTCTATAGACAACCTTTCTAGCTGTACCCGACATGCACTTGAGACCTCTCCTGTTTGCTGTCTTGTTGGAGTTTGCATGGGCTCTTTCGCTTTTGACTTCTGAATCTGCTGAGGTGTTGTCGGGGCAGCTTGGGTTGACTTCTGCATATGAGGTTGATCTTTAAGGTGTCTTTCAGGAGACCTTAGTGTCATCTGAAATGTACCTTTTTGAGAGAGGAAAAAAAATCAATCGATATTAGTAAAAAATAATGGGAGACAAAAAAAAAAAAAAGTCTGAGACAAAGAATTACTAACTTCTAGGTGGTGATTTTTTTGTTTGTGATGCTGGCAGACTCTCATTTGACTTGTCAGAAGTAGTGTCTAATTGGTGTACCTATAAAACAGATGTTTAAATTGTCATTTGCACCCCTTTTAAGTTTTATATAGAATAATCTAAAAAAAAACCTGTCCAGGTCACATTTCACTCAAAAAAATGTAAAAATATTTTCTTCATTTAACTCGCTCATTATATATATATACATTTTAAAAATACATATTTTATAAATTTATTTTTCAATCATTTTAATTTCACATTTTTGAAAAAAAAATATTTTAAACAAAATGTGATCTAGACACTTCTTAATGAGATTTATCCATATAAAATCAATTATAATCTGCAGCTAAATGCTTTTAAAATGGCATACATCATTTGAGATTCCAGAGAGTGTCTCCTCGCTCCTTGTCAGACTACGCACCATTTGTTCATCTTTATGAGGACTGCTTAAGACAAACACTTTCAGCTCTGTACTGTTCTCTCCTGTCTCTTCAGAAACAGGCACTAATGCATCTGACAGCAACATGTGAGAAACTCCTTCACACCAGTTCTCCATCTCATCTGAGTCCATTGGCAGCATATTGCTTTTGAGAGACCATTCTACTGCTTGAGGGTCCAGGGATTGCTGAGGTGTAGCTAAAGAGGTCCGTGTAGAGCTGGGCTGACAGAGGTCATTTTCTGAAGGACCGTCTCTTCTTTTTGATAATTCAGCCGTTGGATGCAATGTGCCTTGAAAAATAGATTCAATATTGATTGAAAACATGAAACAGAAGCAAATCCATAATCATCTGTTTAAATAATAAATGCATGCTAATATATGCTTACATTTAACATTAAAAAAACTACATAAAAAAAAAATACATAAGTCTTTTTTTTCCTGGATGTGTGTCTCCAACTGAAAAGTCAAAAATAAATTGTAATTGGTTTGATAACTTCATAATGGGGGAGAACGTTATATTATACAACAATTAACATTAACAAACATAATAGTAACACTTTAGTATAGGGACCAATTCTTACTATAACCGTTTGCGTATTAGCATGCCTATTCTTAACATATTAGTTGTTAATAAGCAAATATTATGCATGAATACCTTCTACATACTTAATCTTACAAAATGGCAAAACTTAACAACTTAACTATTAATAAGCACTAATTGACCTTAAAATAAATTGTGACAATTAATTTGCTTTATATTATTTTATGCATTCTTACCCCTTCTACAGCAAGGTATTTTCCTTGCCACAGACTGACTTGCAGTCATCTCTTCTGTTTTAGTATTTGTAGGTCTCTCAATATCAGTTGACTTCTCATCCTGTGGTAGGTAAAACAATTTATATTTTTGCTGAATATTCTGTATTAGGATTAAAAGTACTCAAGTGATCAATGACCTGCCAAAATACAGAAACGTACTATGACTGCATCTTTTTGAAGACCAGCTGATAAGGCCTCTTTGCGAAGGCTACATTCAGAAGTCTCATCCAGTACAGGCACCAAAATATCAGACAGCACAATGTGTGAAACCTCCTCATATGCTTTCTCTTGGTCCTCTGAGCCAGTGGGCAGCAAGTCAGCACTAGGGCAGAAAGACCAAACCATTAGCAATTTTTTTTGATATTTTGGTGAAAATGTAAAATGTATAGATCAGAGAATGAAGTCACCCATACCATGTTTCAGCACTAAACTGTGTTGACTGAGACATTAAGATCGACAGAGGAATGGTTTGTGATTGCTCTCCACTCTTAGGGGAATCTCCAGTCTTTCTTTTGGGAAATGCCATCTTTACCAATAGCTTGCCTTAAAAGAAAGGGGCATAAAAAAAAGAATCAAAAAAGTTACTTAAAGAAAATTCCTTATTAACTAAACAATGTGTTTAAAAATGAGCCAATTTGAAAAGTTTTTAACCACCTTTCCTCTGAGTGGGTCTTTTCCTCTTGGGTGATGCTGATTGTCCCACATTTGATGACTGTGACGCCTGACAGAACAGGTCTATGGTATCTGGATTCTCTCTCACCTGTAGTATATATTTAAAATAAAAGCCAAATTAATTATTGATATTACAATTACGGCCACTTATATTGTGTCAATATCTTTAATTTTCAAATCATAAATGTGGAAATAAAAATGTACATTTGTAAAAAAAGAATTTATATTTATATATATATATATATTTATTCAGTGAACTAACCTGAGATAGATCTTCCTCACAAGGGCTTTTTTCTCCAGATGTTGTCCGTTCCTTGCTTAACTCATCATCCATTTCCTCACAGAACATATCAGTCAGCTGCATGTGTGAAACACCCTCGTGTGAATGCATCTCCTGGTCTGCTTCTGCAGCGACAACCTGCTGGCTCTCTTCACCCATTTGGAGACTACTTTGAACAGAACTTCCACTCGCCGTATGATCACCATTTTCCATTTCAGCAGAAACCAGCACTAACATATCAGGCAACACTATGTGTGATGCATCCTCATGCCTATCCTCTATTTTCAGTTCCACTGGTTGCAAATCAGGGCTATGACAAAGTAAAAAAGAACGGCTGTAATATATGTACACAGATTTAAGTATATTTATTAAAATGTATGTTTCTTACCATGAAAGCCCAGCAGGCTCTCCGTCTAATTCCTCCTCTGGAATACCAGAGAAATCTTTTTGCTCTGATCTCTGTTCCTCTTTAATGGATTCTTCTTTAATCAGAAGTTCTGGTGAAATTATTTGTGTTGCAGCAGGATCATTATACCCAAAGTCAGACTGTTTCTGTCTAGAGCACTCGTCTTCGGTAGATGGCATTTTGGGGATTTTAGGCTTCAGTTGCAACTTGCCTTGAGAACAAGGAAATAGAGATTATTTAAGTAATGAAACCAGTTTATTCTCAAGTGTCAAGCAAGTTGGTTTTAGCATCCATTTTTTTTCCATGAAGTGCTTGATGTATGCTGATCAATGAAATGACCAAAATTACATACACCCCTGGTTTCACACTTAAGCCTAGTCCTAGACTAGAACGTAAATCTGAGCTGTTTGAACTGAAACTGAACTGAACCTCACACTGAATGATGTTAAAACATGTCAGTGTCATTGTTTTGTCTTAAGATGCATGCCAGTAATGTTTTTTTTCTAGAGCATGTTTATAAAAATTACTTAAATGTCCTAATTGAACTATGGTCTAATTCTGGCCTAGGCTAAGCCCTGTTTGTGAAACTGGGCCATAGTGACTTTTCTTAAGACTTGGATTAAAACACTTCAAATACCTTGATTTGTGTTTCAAAGATGAACAAACGTATCATGGGTTTGTAATTACTTTAGAATGAGTAAATGTGAGATAAATGGACATTAATATCATTACTTCTCCTAAAGGGCATAGTCCTCTCTTGAGGTGCAGATAATGATGACACACACGATGCCTCTCTGCAAGTATCAGGCTTTTTAGAAATGTCTGCCCCTTTTTCCTCCTGTGGACACAAGTACAAATAAACTATGTTATGTGTTCCTAGTAAACATGAAACACAGTTAACAAGTAATGAACTTGGAGATAAATAATAAAGCAGATAATAAAGGAGAAATACTCCAAATTGAGCTTTATTTCTGAGAAATGGACCACCCATCAAGCACTTTCATAAGGAACATAACGAGGACTGATGTTTTGTTTATATATAAACAAAAACACTTACTTGGTCAATAACTGCAGGAAGAGCTTTCTCACTTTCTGTAAGACACACAGCTAAGCCCTCAGGTATTAGGAGCTCACTATCAGGAGGGCTTTCCTGTTCCTTATTAAACACATCCTTCATTTCTCCTGATGAGAGTACTAAGGCATCAGCCAACGCTATGTGTGAAATACCCTCACAGCCAGCTTCGTTGATCCCCTCAGACTCCTTTATGAATGTACTGTCCACCTGTGAAAACATACCTCTGTGAATGACTGATTTATCATAAACTATAATACAGGAAAAAAAAAATCCTCTGACTCACTGGAGAGTCAACAACAGTGGCCTCGTTCCCTTGGAGTTCTGTCCTGGGAGGATGTTCACACTTCAGGTGACTCTCATCTTCAGACACTGGCACAGTGGCTGTTGATATCATGTCATCAGGTCCAGGATGGGCTCCCCTCTCACTGTCTTCAAGGCTTGAGTGGCTTTTAGGATCAGCCGTTTCCTGCGCAGATATTTTCTGGCTGGACACCATCTCAGCTTGTGCTGTGGCTTCAGATGTTGGTGGATTTTGACTGGGTGCACATTTAAACTGATAAGAGAAAACATTATAAATTCCAAAACCGCTACAAAATATAAACACTCTGCAAATTATTATAACAAAAGTGAGTACTATTGTACATCATACCATGGCAGAATTACAAGAGAACATCCCAGGTGGACTAATTAAAGAGTTCACATCATCAAGACTGCTTTCCTGTGAGCATATCAATTGTGTACTGGCATCATCTGCTGCTTCCTTTGAAAGAGGATCCAGGGAGTCATCCTCCACCTTGCGAGAACTACTTTTACATAGATCTTCAGTCTCTTCAGACACCATGTTCAGAGATGTACTACAAAACAAGGTCATCAAGGATGAAAGGAATGGATGATCAAGGATTTTGTTTTTTACTGTGTAAAACGTTATCTAATTAAATCAGGACTGGAAGGGAAATGTACCTGGAAGGCTCTAATGTGAAGGAATGATAATGTGAACTGCTTGAAAACAGCAAAGGTGTTTGGACTTGTGCTGGCTGCAGTTCATAGGGGGCAGTGTCCTGCTGCCCAAAGGCAGCCTCATGAAACAGCTGAGAGGATGGAATCTCATATAGAGTTAAAATAAATGTGGGCTCCTCCTCAGAATGTTTAGCTGTGATAAGAAAGGAAATTATTAAAACAATAACATACGCTACCTTATAAAGAGTAGGGTCAGATTTTAAAGATAAGTAAATGAATACTTTTATTCAAATTGTCAGTATAGATGTTTATAAATTTTAATAAATACAAAAAAATCTTTAAAAACTATTTATAGCTTCACAAAAATATTAAGCAGCACATCGGTTTTTAAAATGAATAGTAGTAATAAGGAATGTTTCTTGCGCACTAAATCACTCCAAGCATATTAGAATTCTAATAATATTTCACAGTATTACAGTTTTGCTGAAAAAAAATAAATGCAGCCTTGGTGAGCTTAAGAGACCTCTTTTTTTGTAAACCTTGAACAGTAGTGGGGTAGTTGACATTAATATAATATAATATAATATATATATATATATTTTTTTTTAAACATAATAATATGAATAAAAATTATTATTATTAATAATATAATTTCATGTTATTTGTGTGTTGTTGTGTTTTTTTTTTCATTTATGGTAGGTTACACCATAGGCCACAATTTCATTTTGATTTGTCAACTACCCAGTGACAGCACAGTACATTTACAATATTTGATTTATATTCATTTTATACAGTATAAAAATTCCTCTAGATCACGTGTTCATGTCACCACTACCAACCGTACCTGTATCCACTCCAGCTGAATCAGAAATTTCAGATTTTGCCTTTTCATTGAGAGAGGCACTGCATTCCTGTCCAATTCCTTGGTTTTCTGAATCCTGCTCATCTGGCATTTGAATGTCTTCCACTGCAGATTCACTAAACTGCATCCTGAAGCAACATTTAAACAACATATTAATCTTCATTTAACTACTAACGAACTATAATTAAAGTTCCAAAAAAGCTACACTGTACATACATGTCCATGTCACAAAGGCTGCTTGCAGGTTCGTTTGGAGGATCAGGAAAAGATGAAACCGGGTCTTGTGCTTCAAATAGTGCAGCTGAAGCATCACTGAGAATTGGGTCTATAAGAAAGCGATCAAATAAACAAATGACTCCAATGTTTGTGTGTGTATATAAAGCATGGATTCTAACATGGAGTTTAAATACGTGGACTAGATATTTCTATAAAGAAAATCAAATTAGATCAAATAAAAAGTCTAAAACTCACCATTTTGTTCTTTGTTTGCTTTACCGGTGCCGTCCACTAGAACATTTAGAGCTGAAGTTTGTTTTAAGCTAAGTAATGGAACAGGGCACACAGGACTCTCATTCCGTTTATGTTCCAGTATATTTTGTTCAGATAACAGAAGTTTATCTTCTCTGGAGATCTTCCTGTTGTCATGATTCAAATCACTATTCTTGGCTTTATGGTCAGACTTCTCAACAGAATCTAAATGAAGATGTCATTGCTCAATCATTAGCAGGAAGACAAGAGACATTTAAAGCAATATTCTTAACCTGAACAACATGAACCCCACCTTCAATAGGCTCTGAGGTCTGTTGAGGGTTAAACATGACCAGGGATGCTTTAAGGTTGGTGGGCGTTTTCTTAATCTGACTGCATCTCTCTGGAGCAATACTGCCCTGAGCATAAACTGAGGAACTATCAGCAGAACAGCTGTACATATGACACAACAGAGCAAACAAATTGTTAAAGACAATTCATAAAAAAGAAACCGTCAACTCGAAATCATCTGCCATTGCACACCTGACTGAAATAATCCTCTTCAGCTCTGTCTGAGGTTCATCAATCATGGTGTCTGGGACTTCAGAATCAACAGCCTCTGAATCCTGTTCCTGCTGGTCAGTAATTTGATCTTCATTCTCATTCTCTGTCTGAGATGGAGACCTTTCAAATTCTTCTTTTCTTTCAGGCACATCTGTAAAAGTCATTGTCTTTTAACTTTTTTTTTTGGATCTATGGCAAACCAAGTTAAGCCTTTTAATTCTGGGGTTTTGATGCCTGAAAAAAAAAAGTGTTCTGTTGTACCTTTGTCTGACAATGTGGTGCCAGGAACCAGAGGCTTCTCAAGGAAGGGTACAGTCTCCCGGGCCTCTGTCCTACTCACTTTTGGAGGACTTCCTTATTTAGAGAAGTGGTACAGAGACGGAAAGTAAGATGGACGAAAAAGAAAGACAACCAAATATATATAATGATTTTAATCTTACCAAATGATGTTAAGGAAAGAAGATCATCTACTGTGGTTTCAGCTTTATCATCCTGAACATACAAAAAGGCATTAAAGAAGAGAAAACTCACATGTTTGGCTTTCCATTGCATCATCAGAACACACACTCAAGTCACTCCTTTGACAAATTCCCTCACCACAAATTCAAGAGTGCTGCTCACTTCTGGAGTAACACTCCATGTAAGCTCTTCCTCAGAGAGGTCCCTGTGCTCTTCAACAAGGCATTCATTTGGCGCAATCTTCTCTTGGACTTCTACAGGACTGCTACATTGCAGCTGCGCTGAGTCACGTTTGATAGACGAGGTATCTGAATTTGGAAGATCACATTAAGAACAGAAAACAACACACAGCATTATACTATCTACACAGGCTACTGGTAAGTCTTTTTAGCTCATGGTTTATATACTGTACATCTCAATCTCACTTTCATTCAGAGGTCTGCGGATGGACTGTGCAGCCAGTTTCATGCTGGGTTTGGGCTTGGAAAACCTACTTGTTTCAGCAATGCTTCGTTGGGCAGAAAAAGAGGCAGTGTCGGTTTCCTTCACATCTTGATCTTGAGAGACCCTCTGTTCTAGAACACCACTAGAGGAACCGTGTTCATCAAGACCATCCTTATGCTCTCCCACCTGCATTTCACATCAACAGTCATAGTTATGATTACTACTTGAGTAATGCACAAACAATAAAAGATAACACAAAGAACGAACTTCAATACTGACATGATGTCCTCTGGCAGGTGCCATGTCCCGTGGACTCGTTGATCCCCCTGCAGTGGTTTGTACTTGACTCTTGAGGTAGCACTTCACCTCATCATGAGACACCAGCACAACTGCTCTTTTCAGTAATGTCTGACCTTAAGAGGATATTAAAAGAAGCATTACCCCCATCTTCAACTGATTATGTGTCTTGCATCACAACAACAGATCTATGTTTAAGGATTAGAAAAAGAGCCTACAAAACAGATTAATGTCATCCAATTGCATTCAATTACATTATTACCATTCAAAACCTTTAATTAGCAAAGAGGGATTCAATTTATGAAAAGTGATGGTCAAGACATTTATAAAGTTTTAAAAGGTTTTATTTCAAATCATTTTTGTTCTTTAAACTTTACACTCAAGAAATCCTAAAAAACAACAACATCAATATGAAAGCATACTCACCATTTACTTCAGACAAATGATGTGAATTGAAAGCCTAAAAAGAACAAAGGTAATTGGTCTCAACTACACAAAAGTGTGTTATCTAAAATGAGCAGTCAAGTCTTTCTATTGGTCTGTTTACATTGAAACCCTGAACATAGTGACATGAAAAAAAAATCATATTAATAAGTAAAAATTTTCCACATCAAAATAAACCAAAAAATAAATCTTTGGTTTCACTATAAATATGTCCCACTACAAATTCACAGCTTCTTTTTTTCCCCGTTGTTGTAGGAAAATTGAGCACATGCATTTAGAGCCATTTGATTTACCTCCTCCACGTGTTGATCAGCCTCCATCTCTTTAGAGTCCTGGTTGCCCAACTGGATGCCCACTGGTGATGGATGTGAGCCAGCATGACACTGGTCTTTCTGATCCCCTTCTGAAGCAGTCAGATTGTGCTGGACCTTTTCTGCTCTTGTCCGCCGCCCAGGAGAACATTTGGAGGAGCTTTGCAAAATCTCCTCCGTAGTTGAGCTCTTTGAAATGAGCTTCAACCTGACACATTATGAGGCAGTTAATGGAGATTTGTAATTAGAGTACAACTGAAAGAAAATCCCATACCCTGAACTTGAGAAGATCATTCTGCATACCCTTGATCATCTTTAACACCAGAGCCTGCTGTCGAGGCTTCACTACCATCACCGGAAGCAGTCAGATTGCGTTTGACCTTTTCTGCTTTCATCTGCCGTCCTGGAGAATGCTGCGGGTTTCGGGAGGACGGTGATTGGTCTTGGCTTTCAGATGAGCGGTGTGAATCTTTCAGCCTGTGATGTGATAGAATTTATAACAGCTGAAAAATTTTCCCCCAAAATATCACTGTCTAGTACTGCAACGAGCTGAAAGAATGAATCATAATTTACCTCGGAGGAGTTCTTTCCAGAACAACTACCGGCTGATTCCGGAGCTGTTTCTCTGCAAGACGAATGTTTTTCAACTATAACGATAAAACAAATAAATAAAGATATTTTCAAAAATGAAATATTGCATTCCACAAAAGATATTCATACAGGCTAGGAGTGACATGCTTATAAGTTAACGCATTTCTGGATGAACTGTCCCTTTAAAAGCATTATTTTTTCCTGCGTAGTTATCTATATACTGGGGTAGACAAACAAAACTATGCAGGTGTGGAATCAAACATACCTCATTCTCTGCTTCAGTGCGGCTCTTATCTTGACATTCTTCTGCTGTATCCTCAACCTCTACTGTTGCTTTTGGCTCAGAACATTTTTTGTCTTTTCTTTTTGCCAAATTGGGCCTTTTTGATTGTTTAGAGGAGCTTTGTGAAAGCTCCTCAGTTGCTCGCTCTGGACAGAGCTTCTCTCTGACACATAATGATTAAAGTTTTCAATTAGATCACTGCTCAAAGAAAAATCTCTGACTTTGGCAAGAACTTTACTTACCCTTGATCGTCTTCAGGACTAGGGTCTGTTAATGAGACTTCACTACAATCAGCACCCAGCTCAGATTCAGTATACCCTGTGTAGAGCATGCAAATTTGATTCATTTTCACAAAACAAACAGTGAGCATGTTAAAAATTTATTGTATTTTAAACTCCTCTACCTGGCTGTGATGCTTTGCTCTTAGACTTCCGCTCACATTCGGCACGTTCCTTTTCTTCCGTCTCATACTTTTTAGAGCATTTCCGTTTTTTAGTTTGGATGGCAGATGCCTCATCGAGCTCATCATTCACTGTGCCATTTTCTCCATCAGCAGTTTCTTTATTCAGAACTGTCAAGTTCACAAAAAGTATATTTTAAACATGCACACTGCAATTCAAAGGTTTGGGGTATTTTTTTTCCTGAATATGTCTTATATTCAAAAACTGATCACAAACGATCACATGTGACTAGATGATCCAGACTAGATTAATATCTGCAGAAAAATCAGCTTTGCTAACACTGGAAACAGTAGCTTATATCTATAGTGAATTTTTAGTAGTGTGCAGTAATACACACACACGCTGACTAAAAGCCACAAAACTCTTATTTTAACGTCTTTAAAGTGAGCTCAGTAATGTCAAAGTATCAACAGAAACCTTTAAATGACTTCTTGTTCTTTTTCTTTTGTTTTTCTTCTGTTTTCGCTAATTTTCCTTCCTGGTCTCCCTTTTTTGATATGGTCATACATGACTGATCTTCATTGTCTGCATTTACGGAGTCTGCCTCCAACAAGTCATTGTCCACACACACAAGGTCACCATCTTCAGCTTCCATTAAGCATTTGCCTGAAACGAGAAGCAGATCTAATTGTCATTTAGCTGCTTATTAATACAGGAAACTATTATGTTCAGACACTGTGAGAATGAACAAATCTAAATTGCAATTATGAGTAATCACGTAAAACATTTGCTGAACACATAATATAAAAACCTTTTTTTGGGGTCTTGTTTTTCTTCCTTTGCTTGCATGCTTTCTCACATGACAACCCTTTTGGCTCAGTGTCTTTTGAGCGTTTACGCTTGCTTGTACTTGACGGCACATTCGCTTCATTCATATTACTGCTGCCTTCATTCTCCTTTTCCAAATCCACACTGCACAGCTCACCGTCTTCATTATCATTAATGGAGTCTTTGTCTTCAAGCCCCTTGGATTTTTTATTGCCTGGGTAAGTAAAGAGAACGGTTTAGATAGAAAAAAAACAACATACTCATGCAATACAGTAGGACAGTGTAATACAGTGGGTTCTGTGATCTGAGACTGCCACTCTTGAGCACATTACCTTTGTTTTTCTTTGCTTTACTGGATTTTACAACCAGTTTTATGGATTGGCCTCTTTGTTGGTCTTTAGCCAAGATCCTCTTCAGCAGGAAACTGAAAAGCTCGTTGTCATATGGTCGCTTATTTCCTAAACAGTCAAAATGTCAGAGCAAGGACTTTATAGTAGATTTTTAACAATATAACAGTCAGGCAAACGGATAGAAAGCAAATAAAAAAAAAAAGAAAAATAAACTCACTGAATGCTTTATCCACTCTCCATGAATTTGCTTTCTCCTCCTTCTTAAATTTATTCTAGAACAAAGGGAAAGATAAAAGCACACAAACAGATAAATTCTAAAACCTAGTATGATCAGATTTAAATGAATGCATGCATATTCAGTGTCAGGCAATGATACAAGTACGTTTGTACCTTAATTTCTGCTCTGCTACGGTGAGTTAACAGCTGAGCCATCATGGAGAAGTCTGTTCCCACCATGCTGATGGCCAAATAGAACATATCTGTCTCTGAAACACACATGCACTAAAATGTCTTAACATGCTTCTTCATATAACAGAAGGAATACACCGATAAAAAGTACAGATCATTTAACATTCATCTTATTTTTATGTTCAACAAGAACACAAACATCAAATCTCATGTTTCATTACATACCAACAGCTGTAACGTTTAGTATTCGTACCTCTGACAGACCAGCTTTTCACATGTTTTTTTTTCCTGAAACTTGCGTATGTCGTAGTAGTGCCTCGCTCAAACAGTGGATTTGCATTCTCAACGACTGTATCGGATGTCCTCTGAACACGCACTGTCAAACTGAATAACACTGCAGTCATCAGTAATTAATGATAATTACGCATTATACAAGATCAAATATGTGCTGTACTACATGGCATCTTTACATTTGTAACTCTGCGCTAAATGTGTAATGCATCATTACAGATATCATTAACCAAAACAAAAAATAAATAACCAGAAATAAGACAAACATTAACTGACATAAAAAAACGGGTCGATATCACTGTATAGTGCCTTCTTGTGTCCTGTAAATAACCAACTAATTTGCCAAGATAACTTACCCAAAAAAAACAAAATAAAACGTCTGACTATATAATTTTTTCAGTTAGAGTGTAACGATCATTTGAGCAAGCTAATATGCTAGTTGTTTTAAAATGTCTGCCTTATCGGGCCCTTAGACTCAATAAGGGTTTTTATTGTTATATATTTTTGTCATGATTTGTGTGCCCTGCATCTTGATATTTTAGATAACAATTCAATCGTATCTATATAATCCAGTGTGTTCAACATCTAGGTGTGTAACATCCAAACAAAAAATTGCTTCGAATAATGGCCCATTATCTAGCAAAATATGTGGGAGCTCAGCTAATATGTTCCTGTAGTACTTGAGTGCTATTTATGATATGACAAAGTGAATGGGAAATTAAAACCAGAATTTTTGAGTATTGTGAGAGCTGGAAGGCACTCTATAGTGATATCGACTGTTAAAGAATATGTTAAAGAAACGTTTTATTTTAACTATAAAAACAACTGAAGCTTAATAAAAACAAAACAAAATTACTAACGTTTAACTAAAACTGGTGTAAAATGAAAAAGCACCATTCACACCAAGGATGATAACTATAAACACAACAATATTAGTGTCCACACCAGTGTGCAATGTGCATCTGCCACTTTAAACTCTTGAATAGCAGAATGGATATAGCAGTATATATATATGAATGATTGTCGTTATAGCTGTGGTGTGGACTGTGCTATTCTTTAATATTGAGAACTATATCTTTGTGGTCCTTGGTGTGAATAGGGCTTGAGTAGGTCAAACAATAAGGTCAAGGTTTGAGGGCACATCAGAAAAAGCAAACATGTCCTTTTTCAAAAATCTAGCTAAATAACTAAACTAAATAAATCAATAATTCAAATCAATATATCCGTGAGGTGAAAGTTTGGATTCTACAGATTCTTTCAGATCACCATACCTTTCTTCATCTAAAATCAGAGAGCCATCTTCTGCCACCCTGACTTTGGGAACAAGCAGACTCTCATCAGCATCATCATCATCTTCATCCTCGTCGTCTGCTTCTGCCATATTTTTTTGCACCCTGAAACACAAAAACAATCAAATTATCTCGAAAGACATGGCTCTAAACAGCATGCAAATATTTCACATAAAATGCAGGAACAACTCCAGTCTTAAATGTCACGTTAATTTTCCACAAAGTGCCAAAAACATTGTACATAGCAATATAAAAAACTAGTAACCCCAAATACAAACAACAATGTACAAACAACTAAATATAATAATATAGGTTTAATTTGACTTACGTGGGAGTTGCTGGAGCAGTGGTCTGTGTTTGAGTCTCCTCTGTGGAAAGGGAGGACCTTTTGAGATGCAAATAATCATTAGTAAGCATGAACTAACAATGAACTGCATTAAATGAATGATTCTGCATCAAAGCTTCTGCTTCTCAGTGTATTGCATCAGTGTTGTATCGGTTAACATTAGTGCACTTCAAACTAACATCAACGTTTATATTAACCAAAATTAAAAAAACTGTAATATATTAATTGCCTACTGTTATTACATACACAGCATACATGCAAAAAGAAACCAAAAAGACAGTAAAACATACCATTGAAGATGTATCATATCAGAGTTAACTTACTTCATAGGGTTCGACTCTGGCAGGTAATAAATAAAGTCACCTAAGGTCATTTTGTCACGATCTGGCTCAAAGCAATCCTCACGTTTATGCCTTCTACTCTTCTTCTCCTTTGAAAAAGATTACATACATATGAATTTCGACTTTCACCTTTTTCGTGGATATTTGTAGTATTTTTAGTAGATATCTCTCTTGCGAGAAGCTTAACAATGTGGCAGTTTACTGGTACAAACATTTTTAAAATGGACTTTACCATTCTTTCCTTCTGCCTCTCCAGCTTCATCAGTTCTTTCAGCTTGAGGGCCCTCAAGACCTGCTGCTTGTCTGAAGAAATTTTGTTCCTGAGAGGAGAGTCTGGTTCATCGACACGAGTAAGTTTTACATACGGTGAGAGTGTGCATGGAACTGCAGTGGCTCCTTCTTGAGACCCCAAATACTCATTTGGCATTTTTGGGGGAGTCCGGCAAGGCTCTTGTTGTGACGGTGTTGATGGAGATTCTGGACAGCTGGATGTGGATGGAAGACATGGTGAGGATGGAGGGCATTTAGCTGCTGTAGTGGTACCTGACAGGTTAGAGTGTTGTGAATCATCTCTACTGATAGCAACTGGGACGGGGGACTGAAGAGAAAGCTTGTCTGCCTGGAAAGGGGATGATATCTTGGATGTCTCTGATGGAAAAGAAGCAGTCTTTCCAGTGAATGAAGGAGCAGAACGGACTTTGGGTCTGGCCACGTTTGGTGTGGCAGAGAATCTGCTTCTCCTCTGAGGTACTGCAGTTGCAGGTAAGCTGACACTAGATGGCGCTCCATCATTACTGTCAATAGACGTAAAAAAAGAAATAAGAAAAAAAACACCACTTGATTTCAAGTGTTTCTGAATCTCAGGTTTGATTTTGACAGTATAGTTGTCATTTAACTAACTTTTAATGTACTTTATGTAGTCTAAAGAGAGACCTTAACTGAATATTGATATTCATTTTTGTGGCTGTTTTTTGTGAGTGTTTTTCTCCCTCAAGTGCCTAATCAGGAAATAATCTGAAATATCAAAGTTCACATTCATATGCAACAGCAATGCAATAGAAGATAAAGAAAATAAAAATAGAAAATAAAGTTGAAAACAAAATGAGACCAATCTAATGGTTACAAGAAAAACTATGGACTATGATTAAACCAAGTCAAATATTATTTGTAATACAATTTTATAGTTATTTTTCAACTTTAATTTTATTGAGTTCTTAAGTTCTTATTAAATTCTCTTTTTTCTTCAGCGTTCACATTATTTTTCGTTTTTGTAATTTCAGAATTTAACGAACTTTAACTTTTTTTTGTTTGTACTATTATGTCTTAACTATCACTTTTTATAATTTTAATGCATCTTTGTTAGAAGTAGTCATTTCCTTTAAGACTATAAATGAAATTATGATTTTCCACAGGTTAGCATGGTAGTGTACGTTTGATCATAAATTATTTGATATCTACACTGTTTCCACACAAGAGGCAATTGCCAATTTCTATTTCAACCCAAAATATACTCGATTTAATATACTCGAACTAATGTCTTTTAGAAAAAAATCGTTTCAAGAAGAAAAAAAAAATGTAACTAGTTCAGGGGTGCTATCAATGTGAGCTTACATGTTCAGTGATGCTTTTTCTAATGGAGAGTCAGGCACATTTCCATGTCCTGTCGCCACAGCAGACTCTTTGACTTCCAGCTGAGACTGTGGAGAAGTTGACAGCTTTTGCTGGGTGTCATCAACAGCTGTTGACCCTTGGGAGCTCTCGTCCTCTGCTGTAGGTGCCACACTTCGACTTCCCGGCCTGACATTGGGCTTAATACTAATTCTTGCTCTTCGCATCCTCGTGAAGTAACTGTGGTAAGATCAAGTCCTGTATAAACTTGCATGTCATACATAAATGTCTATATATGGATGCGGTGTCACGTGACTCAGAGTTGCAGTCAGTCACAGCAACACAAAAATCCTATTCGGTATAGATTACAATTGTGTCAAGTGGTCATGACTGACTGATTTCATCAGTCTGGTGTTGGCCATGTCTCGCCTGACTGCTAAGCTAAGTTTTGAATGCTATTATGGACAGTACTGCCCAATTAGAGTAATTCTAATGCTTATGCATTTGGCTCACTGAGCGAATTAAAACAGTATGTTAGTTGAAATTAAAAATATAAACGGGAAATATGTGAATTGTTACAAATACAATCTTAAATTGGACATACAAACGGCTTAGATTCTCGCATGCCTCAGTGTGGCGTGTCCACACTGCTTTCCCATTGACTGCTGACAGAAATCAAGACGCTGGATTACGAGATAAAGCGGTAAATTTGTAATGACAACAGAAAAGCAACAAGCCTTACTTCAATTCAAATCACCGCGTAACCCTGTAACTGTGATTGTCGCGATTTAAAGTGATGAAATGTGGTTTCAGCCAGTCGCATGGCTCCCAGCTGCAGCTCTCCATACGCACCGGCCGGTCTGACCACCACGCCGCTCGGGACCTCTACTCAGTCCGCGAAGGGCATTGTGGGTCTTTGTAGTTCCACCGTTACTCTCTTCGCTTAGTTTCTCCCGCTAAAAAACTACATTACCCAGAAGCTTTAGAAAGTCAGCTGTTACTGATAGTACACACGTGGAGCAACACTCTTACTGAAGGCACGTTGCTGTCATGCAATTCCATGAAATGAACACAACGATTTACGTTTTTAGATATTTTCTTTCTTCCAAATTTGTAGAGAACGAATTATAATTCAAGAGATATTATTGTATTATTTGGCTTGTTGTTGCATCAGTAGCATACTACTCTTACCTCAGTTTGAATATTAATAAAAGATTGCTCTTTTTGGAATCCAAACATTTGTCTAATTTTCTTCCCTACAAACCACTATGTTTGCTTTAAGATTTTAAACTTTACCTGTGACCTACTACAGTTATGTAGTTAGTATGCTAGCCTTCCAGGTTACACTTTATTTTGATGGCACCTTTAACATATTCTGTTGACTTTAAGTAACATTGCACCTACATGTCTACTGGCTATCTATAGAGTGTTAGTAGAGTATCAGTAGAATGGTTGGGTTAGGGTTAGTATAAGTGGACATGTACTTGCAATCAATCGGCACTTTTATTTATATAAAGCTTATAACAATACAGATTGTATGAAAGCACTGAACGTTAAATTCATTTGAATAATTTATTTATGAAATGCAGAGACGGTATCTGTGATCAAAACGACAATAATCACTAGAAATTAGGTGCCAGAGGTGACAGCGGCAAGGAAGCAAAACCCCATCCATGAGAGAATGGAGAGAAAAAAAAAACTTGGGAAAACCAGCCCTAATTAAGGCCAGTTCTCCTCTGGTCGGACGCCCAGCAACTAATTTCCAGTTCAATTTTAAGAGTATGTCAAATTTTGCAAAGGACTTATTGTGTGTGTGTGTGTGTGT
>JAUMHR010000049.1:11435550-11464273 GCA_032361145.1 Enteromius fasciolatus
CCAGCAACTAATTTCCAGTTCAATTTTAAGAGTATGTCAAATTTTGCAAAGGACTTATTGTGTGTGTGTGTGTGTGTTTATGTGCATTTGGTTCTGGTGATCTGTCCACAGAGCTCTTCTAGGTGTCCTGGTCTCCGATGAAGATCATCTCATTGTGCTGATACACCATCTGATCTGGATAAATAAAGACTGAGGAACAGAATAAGACAGACTAATATTAGCATAGATTCCATTCTTTTTATGATGTAAGGAGTAGCTACATCGTGTGTGAAGGGGAGTTTTCCCGGTTACGCTGATTAATGTAGCTTAACAATCAGATTTAAGATAAACAGATTAAACAGATTTGATTTGAGCCAGAGTAAAGAGATGTGTCTTTAATCTAGATTTAAACTAACAGAGTGTGCCTGCCTCCCAAACACTATCAGGTAAATTTTTCCAGAGTTTGGGTGCTAAATAGGAAAAAGATCTGCCACCCTCAGTAGATTTTGATATCCTAGGTATTAACAAATGGCAAAGTTACTGATAGTCAGAAGAATGCTGTTGGGATGCCATCTGAAGAAAGAGTTAGCAGATATTACTCTTACAACAGTTAGTTGACATGTAGGAGCAACACTACTTGTTAACAGAATGTTCAAAAGCGACCAACAAAATAAATTGTTAGCACATTCCATTCTGGATATAGTCTTAAAAAGTTTGAGGTGTTCTTTATTCAGCACACTGGGTTTTTTTTAATCTAGTAGTTTACAACGAATTCAGTTATCGGCTGATTCATTCATTTTACTAAGAAAACTTTACATGTGAAGCTCGAATCATTCACCAAGTCATCACTTTATTGTGAAGTAGACCCAACTGGTCTTATACAGACTTGAATACAAACTTTGCAAAAGATAAATAGGACAATTCTGAATCTATTCCACTAACTAAAATTCCAGTTTATTGCAGCGAATACATTTTTTAAAAACACCTTAGTTCTATAGCATCCAAGGTCGAGATGGCATAGTGCATAACAGAGCAGATATTTATATATGTACACACATACAATTCACATAGTTCATTTTGACAAGGCTTTAGCATCCACTACAGTCAGTATGGTACACATTGTCTTTTTTTTTTTTTTTTGCTAATCCAATAATCCACTGAGATGAATGCATTTCTGTAACACTTTTAAAACTTTCAATATCAAGATTTTCCCACATAACTTGTCTGGTGGAAAATGATTATATCCCCACCTATCAAAAAGGAAAAATAAAGAGCAGTGTAGTAAAATAGCATTGATCAATCAAGACACATCAATATGCTCTAATCAAGTATTACCTGAAGCATTCTGGATCATGTTACACACCAAACCATGTGCTTAAATAGTATCATCCTCCTATTCTATGGATAGATATTATTTTTGAAGGTGTTTATATTTGCAGAACCGCTGACAACATGCCAGTAGTAGCAATTTCGATTATTCATTCAATACAATGTAAATCAAAACAAAAACAGAGAACTTTTGACGTGATGACAGTACATACTGTATATATTAGTGAATGACGCAAGCTCACCACCTCACAAATAACAGAACACTGAATACACATCAAAGAAAATAACATCTTGCAAGTGATGCAGTTCAAATACAGGTTGATTAGAGTCAGTTGCTCTTTTATAATTAACAGGTCAGTACAGTATGATGTTGATTGCACAGTTATCATATCAGAGCATCTCTACAGACATTATATACACTGTCTCTCTGCTGTCCATCATGTCGGTTTATGATTGGACATTTAAAATGTCCAAACATTAATTAGATATTTAAAAAATCTGTCTCATTCAGTTTATATCCCAGTTCATAAAAATGCTTCTCAAAATTAGTGACCCTAAAGCTTTTGATAAATGTGGAAAAGTAAACATATAATGTCAAGATAATACTGCAATGAAGAAAAAGTGATCAAACTAAGCAACGATAATTTGTCTACTGGTGCAAAAACAACCAAATAGCTTTTGAATGCTTTTAGCACAGAAAACAACACCACTGTCATCATGTTGTCATTTAATGCACTCAAATTCATGTTTGTTTGGGATAAACATGTTTTAACAGCAGACTAGCACTAGATGATGGATTATTTTTAGTCTGTCCATGGTTCATAAAACGAGGAGGGCTGCACACACTTCATTTGGCTGTCAAACATTGGCTGTGACATCAGAGCTAAGAGACCTGCTCTTGAACAGGATGCACTTTAGTGGGAAAGCTACATAAAAATGGTGCTCTGTGAAAAGCGGTTGTTGTTGTGTATTCATTAGCTTAATCACAACATTATAAAGCTGAAACATCTGGCATGGAATTGTTTTTTTGCATAATTTCTTGATCAGTGATTTGTGTTTGATCCGTAATTGGACCCTATAGAGTCATCAAGATGTCCGGCTCTCATGCAAATGGGTTTCCAAATGGGTCTCTGAAAGGATCTAAGCCCACTGTCTTTATGGGAGGAGCACTCTGAAAGGTCAAAGAAAAAAAGAAACAAATATTTAAGAAAAAGAACAAACATAAATATTTGAGTCTCTCAGAAAAAAGTCTACATAGTTTGATAAAATGTTTTATATTCTCTTATAAGTATGCACATATACATACGGTTGCAGGTACAGATGTGCCAAACAGATTTTTCCCAACGGAGCTGTCGAAAGGGTTCTGGCCTCCAATCTTCAGTTCAACTGAAATCAAATATAAGCTTATTGTTAAACCAATTTTTTTTTCAGCTAGCTGCCAAAGCACCATTTCTCATTTCAACTCCATGTACTAAAATAATGAAAAACAAAAACAATAGAGACTTTAATAAATTAGTTAACCCTAATAAACTAACCCTAACACATGAAAATGTAAAAGAAATGTAAAAGAACAAAAACAGAAATCTAAAAATAAATGTAAACTATTAATAAAAACGATCATATTAACTTACTGACACAAAGAAATCACTGGTTAATGGTCACATGACATGCAGGTGGAACAACATGAGGGTAAGTGATTAATGATAACATTTCCATTTTGGGGTGGAGTAGCCCTTTAAATTATTGCATTTCAAAATATATTAAACCATAAAGCTTTTATTTTGGTGTTAAACACTCAAGCCGTTTCTACAGTGAGACCTAATGTAAGAACAGGTTTATAAATGCTTCTCGTTACAAATATGAAATGCTGAAAATTATGCATATGAAATAAAGTGATCCTGGCTTATGCTGCATTCCCAAGTGTACAGTATGTTATGAGAAATCTGATGCAGAGATTAATTTAATGGCATTGTCATGTAGATTTTAATACCAAACACATTCATATCTGCTCACCTTTCCTTGCTGGCACATTTGGTGGCTTAGCCATCTGGAAATCCTTAAACATGTCTTTAATATCTCTCTTCTCCTTTTCTCCCAGAGGATCCAGGTCAACAAAAGCATTACTGTCCACTTTTGGAGCTTCTTTGGTGGCAACTGCCCGAGGTGGAACCAGTGGAGGGGGACTGGAGCTCTGCTCTCCATCGAGCACAAGGCTAGGTGGAAATACACTGGTCTGGAAGGGGTTCCCCAGGGCTGAATGAGGGGTCCAGGATCCATTGGATCCATTGGATACTGGAGTGGTGCTCCATGACGGAAGCTGTTGGGTAGCGGTTGAAGTTCCAAAACTTCCAGGAATGTTTCCCCAGGCAGGCACAGGAGAAGTGGAGAAGACAGGTGCTTGATTAAAAGGCTGCGAGACACTGGTGGTGCTGGGGAAGATGGAGGAGAGCGGCTGATTCCACAGAGGAGCAGAGACTGCAGGTGGAGCTTGTAGAGACAACCCCTCTTTAAAGAAGGGTTGATAAAAAGAAGAAATATAAAAAATCTGCACTTATTCAGTAATCACTGTATCAGCCCTCATTTTGTGAATGTGATACTGCTATATTTTAATGTTATATGAATGTTATACTACTATATTTTAGTCTGTTTAAATAATGTACATTGCTTGTTAATCTTACAATGTTTGAATTGTTCACCTATATCTATTTTTCCAACATATTTGCCACTTGCTAGGTATTCATGTTGGACCCTGACACTACCATTCAGATTCAAGATTACACTGCATTCATCATTTTATCAGTTCATGCTTTCCCTGAGAACCTTTGGCCCTGGAAGCGCCATGCCCTGCTGTAACAGGAATACACAGGTATAAACAGAACTCTCATTTTAGGCTCAAACTTTCATTTGAATGAGAATCGCTGACATCACAAATGTCAAAATATTTATTTATTGTCAAACATCTTACCAAGAGCTGTGAGTGTGTCAGTGGATGAAGGGCTCCTGCTGAACAGACTGACTGAATTAACAGGGCAGCTCTCAGGTTGAGGAGGAGGTGATTCTGATTGGTTTGGTGGAACAAATGGATCTGTCCCAGGCTTTTCACTGGAAGGGGACTATAAAAGAAAATACAAAACTAATTATGAAAGAGATTCAGCCCATTATCGAACCAAACTGGTTAAATTAAAGAACAAGGATTACACAAGCATATTGTAATTAAATTGAAAAATCAAACTCTGTCTACTGACTAAGCCTAAAAACAGCTTATAATAAAGCAATTATGCCACAACAGGTTGTGGAATGTAGGACTTTATGACGAAAAAGTGCAGCTAAATCCTGTCGACGCAGGAGAAGATCAATGCCTGCATCTACATTACTATCTGTTTAGCCCCGCCCTCTGATTCGCACATGCTGTAGGTAAATGACAAAAGCCTCAAACACAGGTCTACACAACCAAATGTTTATTTTATTTTTGATGAGTTTTATTTTGAATGAAATTCTGGAACTTGATCCTTTGTTCACTTCATTTTACCACGGATTTGTTTACAAACAAGGTACAATTCGACACAGGGTTATCAGAATGATTGAAACTAAAATAAGACGCTATGCGGACTGCAATGCACACCGCACAATTGTGAGTATTAACTGTAACTGTTTTTATTACGTGATCACTATTACTTTGTCTGTTAAACAGATTGTTTGATATGTACTGAGTTCTGATGCATTTTTAAACTGAAACACAGCAGCTATGAAGGATGTTAAACATATACACCTATTAGCCAATTATACTGTAGCAGTGAGCGTTTACTACAAATCTACAATCCACCACACCTATTCAGAAAGAGGGGGGTCAAAACGGGACAGAAAAAAGCTTCTGAATTATATTTTTGTTATGTGAAAAACTTCAAAGTAAACAAAGGCAGTTCGTGAATACTTCTGTTAAGCAAATTGAACTGATCAAATGTAACATTTGATATTTAAATACATAAATACATAATATATTAAATACATTTTTATATAATATTACAAAAGATGTTTGCTTGAAATAAATGCTGTTCGTTTTAACTTTCTATTCCCCAAAGAATGAAAAAATTGTTTTATTTTCATATTCTCACCAATGTGTAGCCCAATGTGAAGGGAAAGACATTAGCAAATCCATCCTTACCTTATGAGTACAACTCACTGAAGCATTAAAAATTGAGGCAAACAACATTATCAATCAAGAAATGGTGTTAGATATAGATTAGAGAGCTTAAAGTCAAAAGACATACGAAAAAAAGAAAAAAGAAAGCATTGAGAAGTGAAGTAGAAATGAACAGTGTCATCAATGCAACCTCACCTTTACAATCCTCCTGCCCCTCCCGGCCTTCATGTTGAGTGGCGGAGGGCTTATAATGACTGAATCCTTGGTTTGATTGATAGATGGCTCTATGCCTCCATTCTCATGGTTCACTCCATTCTGCACCATCTGTATTTTCTCTGAACCTCCCACAAACGGATTAGGCATCGCTTTCCCGTGTCCGTTCTGCTCTTGAACTGGGACAGTATTCTGAGTCCAGCTAGTGGCTTCCGCAGCTCTTCCATCTAAAGGCCAATGGCCATTACTGAGAGCATGGATGATTGTCCTGTTGGAGAGTTGGTCAAACTGCTGGCCTAAGTAGTCAGAGTCACCATTCTTAGGGCCACCATTAAACAAGTTATTAGGGCTGTGGTTGGCTGTGGCAGAGTCATCCCTGATTGATTGGTCGTCACTTTTGGAAAATGGGTCATCACTGAACGGGTCATGGATAGGGGCGGGGAAGAAGTTGTTTTGAGAAGAGAAGGGGTTCTCAGGCGAGAGGCTGGATGGGGCTCTGGGGACAGAAGATGAGGTGAAGGGGTTTCCTTTAACGCAGTTCTGATTGCTGTCTATCTCGGTGGACAAATCCATCAACAGGATGTCCTCAGACTCCTGAAAGAAGATTTGAGGAGGGAAGAATAAATAATAAGCTGATGTCAATAATATAGATGAAGTCAGGCATGAAGTAAAATAAACTTTAAATAGATGCTGTGTTCAAGCAATCGGAAATTTTAACAAGACGGGCATGCATGATGTAAATGTAAGGGCTGCCAACCATCCTGTATGATGGTGAATTGTTCTGTTTTTAAGGGGAAACAATCGCATTCCAGTTTCCACACCAGTCTGTCCTGAATTTAAGCATCTTATACCCACACAGTTAAGAACAATATTTTTCCATTCAAATCAGTTTTACACAAGCATTCAAAAGTTTGGGGTCGTCCTTCAGAAATCATTCTAACATGCTGATTTGGTGCTCAAAAAACACTGATTGAGCATTTCATTATTATCTTTGTTGAATACTGATTTTTAGGATTCTTTGATGAAAGATAAAAACAGAATTTATTGGAAATAGAAATATTTCAGAAATGTGACTCCACACCTTTAAATGATAGATTACATACAAGTGAAAAACAAATTGCAAAAGATGGATGTGAAACACAGAGAGTTGTGAATTGCCCTGATACTGGAAATGCTACACAGATGCTACATTTGACAGTAAGCAAAGAATCAAGGAAGAGGAAAGGGCAGCTAGCTTTTTTTTTTTTCTTGAATTATAAATGGTGAAATCTAAAGACATTTGTCCTCTACTGAAGTTGGCAACCCCGCTTACGTGTTCTCCCCAATATATCATGCTTTTGACAACAAAACACAGGCTGAATAATGGATGACTTAAAACATATGAAAAAACTTGACATATGCACACATTACCTGAGCGTGTTCTCTCAGAGTGATTGCAGTGTTTGAAGTTAGAAGAATAAGACTCTTAATCAACACCACTTATGAAAAGTTCACCAGGAAAGTAAACGCTAAGCAGAAGATGAGAGGCTACAGGAAGCCTCGTTATTTGTGTGGAAACTAATATATATATATTCCATTTAACATGTTTAACACTTTTAAGCACTCAGAATTCACAATTTTGAAAAAAGAAAAAGGCAAAAATACAGCTTTTAAACTCTTCTAAAGAGCCAGTGTCTTCCAACAACTGAGCCTTGTCGAGTTTTAGTGCTTGTTATTTTTGTTGGCCTGAACCCAGGCCTTCTACTCCCCATGACGGCATTTTCTTCATTTGAGGTCAATCAAGCACCAAAGACTAAACAAGGAATATAGCAGGATATGAGACTAGTCTGAATGCCACTAGTCTCTTTCAAACAGCGTAATGTCTCATTTGGATAACGTTGCTTTGGTCTGGTAAATGAGCTGGTGTATAATAGATTTCCGTGGAAATAACATTAATAATGTCAGTGTGTCTTTTTGTGTTAATAAAGCAGGGTGTCATACCATTAATAAACAAAAGCGGAGTGAAAAAGTCTCACATTCAGTCTGAATGTGTATATTTATACACTAGTATGTGTGACTCATTCTTGCCCAACTATCTTACCGAAGGAGAGTTTAAGTCAGGTGGGGTCGACATGTCTCCAAACAAGTCCAGCTGTTCGACGCCCTGCAGCACAGAGTTGAAAAGGGAAAAACAAGATTCAGACCAGATTATGGAAGCCAAACAGAGTCAGAGTAACCAAAACACCTAAGAGAAGCGCTATTCATACTGTGGGCAGATGAATAGGAGGAAATGAGCAGCGAAGAGAATGAGGAGAATTGTGTTTTTTTCCAAAGACTGTGAGTGAAAGGAGTGGAGGGAGAATGGCCAGAGCTGCTATGTGATGCGTCTCAGTTATTTCCTGTCTGCTAACTTCATTAGCTTTCACCCCCTGAGGAGACTAGTTTAGGTGCTGTGTGCAAATGGTGAACAACAACATGAAGACAACCCAGCAGGGGGCTTTAGAAACTGGGCCAGAGCCATACAACTCTACTGCTAACTCTGCCTTCAGGTTGGGGGCCACTAACAAAATGCTTCCACTGTTGTTTTACAAGGATCAGAACCATTTGGTAAATGTAAACCATAACACAATAAATCATACTTACTTTTCTGTCATTGTGTGAGCCTTCACTGCCGTTCTGTTGAGGTGAGATTGACAGAAATTGAGATACTAGTTGCACTGGCAAAAAATATAAAGCATGATATGAACATTTGGAAGCTGAAGCGTTTAATGTTTTAATACTTACTTCCATCACTTTATTATTTTCATCCTAAAGAGAAAATAAAATCTGATTAGTAGGTCATAAATTAAAAACTGACAAAAGCAGTATCTATAAATAATCGTGTTCGTTTAGGGTGAACGAGTCCCAACACAGCTGACCAGAAAGTCACATTAGATATCAGTGTTTGTAATCTTCATGTTGTGTCTCATAATAGCATTCATACATGCATTAATGCGTTAAGTAATTCCCATTGTGATCAAAGATATTTCTTATGCCTGGCGAAGTATTTATTTGACCAAAATAAAATAGAAAATTTAGAAAGTATGCTTTCTTTGATAATATTTTTTACAATTATATTTATTCCTGCAATGGCTAAACTGAATATTTATCATCTACTACCTCAGTCTGCGGTGCCATGATTCTAATACGATGATTCAAATAAAATTGCTTATTATTAATAATGAATAAAATTCTTTGAAAAGAAAAATGCTCTAAAGAACAGCATTTAATTAGAAATCCTTCTATCATTTAAGTGCTGTTAAACATTGAATTCCAAACTAAAGTTTTAGTTTACATATTATTAGTGTGCACTGTGTGTATTTATTATGTATGTATGTTTAAATACAAACACATGCATGCATATATTTAAGAAAAAAATAGGTTTATAAATATATTTAAATATAACATAAAATATAATAATAAAAATATTTAAATGTATATACATTTAAATATATACTAAATGTGTGTGTATTATATATAAATATATATATATACACACACACAATAAATAACACAATACAATATCATGTAAACAAAAACTTTTCTATTGCGATTAATAGTTTCACAGCACTATATCTTTACTTTAACTTTTGATCAATTTAATGCTGGCTTGCTTAAAAAATATATTTCTTAACATTTTAAACTGTTAAAATGCTACATTTGATGTACGCGTCTGTGTACTGTAAATGTTTCTCAGCAGCTCATCCAGCGTAGAATCATCTAAAAATAATTTCAAGAGGTCTCGCACCTTCTTTGAACCCTCAACTTCTTTTTTCTTCATATTGAATATTAACTGGAAAAGATCCTTCAGGTCAATGACAAGAGGCTCCGCCTGAGTGAAAACACAAACAGTGTGTTAAAAGACATGCTTCCTGCGGTTTATGGGTGAATGTTTTTAGGTGGGGGGAATGGTTTATTTTTAATATATATACAGAGCTACAAAAAAAAGACAGAACAGAAAGTTTGTCTGTGTGTGTCTAAGGCATGAGTGTGCGAGGAAGGAAAGTGCTTTGCTCAATAAAATCTCACTGGACCTGCTGTGCAGTTTTAATGGCGAAGAACTGGTGCTGGCCCTCGGCACCGCACACATAGCCAAACGCTCTGCTGTCAGTGACATCCCGAGCGATGAAGGAGATCTTATTTACTGCGTGCTCCAGAAAAGTTGCCTGGAGAAGTCAAAACAAAATAACAATGAATTTCTGTTGAAGACTTTATACTAGTCTGTATAAATGAAGAGTGAGTGAGAAAAACACACCCCTGTTTTCTCATCAGTAACAGTGATTCCGGAGAGAGAAATGTTCACCCAGACTCTCTGCTTGTGTTTGCCCTGAGAGCGGGCTGCTACCGCCTTACCCTATGAACACAGAGAAAAGAAAAAAATGATGATTACTAAACAATATTTTGGCTTCTTGATCCTGGATGTAGTCAGTAGCCTGCTAAAATAGATATCAAATCACTTGTACAGCTAAATAAATTGTGTAGGAATCATTTCTGTCTTTTAAAGTGGCTTACACTACAACGCAAAATAAACTCCATATGTCATAAGATCATTACAGTTTTATGTCAAAATATTGGAAAAACCTCTGTTCACTTATTATTTTCTTTCTGCAGAAAAATGCTTCTTTCTGATCTATCCTTTTTTTCTTTTCCACAGTTTACTCTCTGGTGGTATTGAGCACTATTATCTATAAAGCTTTAAAACAAGATGAAATTATATCCACTTTGTCCTATGTCTCTGCCATTAGTTTAGGCTGAAAGAAGTCACTTAAGATGTGCACTAAAAGGTAAACACGCTTGACCTTTCACTGACCTTTAGTTTCATCATAGAGTCTTGGCTCATTTTGTCTCCTCTTGCTTCAGGCACATCATCTACACCAATCAACTTGGCTTTGTAGCGAACTCCATTACCTTTGAACCTGGCAAGGAGGAACTCATCTGTTTTCTCTGGACTCGCCGCAGCTGAGAAGAAGAGATAAAGAGAGAGATTACAATCTAAAACGGACTGCAGCACTGTGAGAATTAAACATATTTAGTTTAATCATTAGTACAGAGTGTCGGCATGTATTAAAGGACAAGAAATTTTATAATTAAAAAGCTTATTAAAACAGTTCAACTGCTGTGACATGGAACAATCTCTTCAAACACTTGTAGAGAGATTAAGACAAATACATAGTTATTTTAATCCCCAACTAGAGATAGAAAAACCCCAGAATGTACCTGGACAGGTTTTGATGTAGCTTTGTTAAACAGAGGCTTAAAAATATTTGGGCTGTTAATAAAGTAAATACCCATAATGATTTGTTTCAATACTTGTTTTAAGAAATGTAAAATACTTTGTTTAGAAGGAAATTAATACTTTTACTTAACAAAGGTGATCAAAATTTATCAAAAGTGACAATAAGTGCTGTTCTTTTGAACTTTATAACCATCATCCAGAATTCAGAAACCAGCATTATGGTTTCCACAGAAATATTTAGCAGTACTGCTGTTTTTTTCAGCACCAAATCAGCGTATTAGAATGAATTTCTGAAGGAGCAAACAACACCGAAAACCCCTGTACATCTCTTGGATAGGTTTGTCCTTTTGAGAAGTGCTGAAAAAAGCAGGTTCTTCATGAAACCACTAATTAAGTGTCCTTTCTGTAGTGCAGGACTAGCCCCTGTCATTTAACCTTTTTAAAATACCGCTCCATGTAATTAACTGATTACAGTTTACAGCCGTCATCACAAATGCAGCTGTCATTCAAAACAAAAGCATCTAAAATGGGACTGAAATGTACAGTGCGGAATCATTTATGAAATCCTCTATTCTTAGAGGAATGAGAAACGATGCAGCGACATAATTACGGGTGTCGCTGGGACTGATTGATGCCATTCGGAAGGAACTGATGGTACCAGCTGTCTGAGAGACAGAGTTATCTCTAGCAGCTCCGAATCTCAGTCTGAATGTTATACAATCACTGGAAATGTCAGCAAGTTAGCCAGACGCTCATCAAAATATGTGCGATTGCTCAATGGCGCAAAAAGATCTGAAGGAGGCTGATTAAATTGAACACAAAGTGCGTCAGAGAGCCGCTGATATGCTGATCGTGCTGTTTTATCGGGTTCCTCTCGATGCATGTTTTAATATAACAGTCTGGACACGGTCTAGCACTGAAATCGTGTTGTTTTGGATATGTGCCACATTATTAGTTTAGGAAAACATATCAGTCCTTCAACTCTCCACATCATTGGGTCTTGTCACTATCAGTCGACATGCTTTTTGATTCTTTTGCCCTGTGTCTCAGTTCAAAACCAGAGCTCAGCTGACTATGTGGCCCTTTTGGCCAGTGTCACTGCTGAGATGGCAGAGGCGGAGAAAGAGGGAGTAAGCCAGACACAGAGAAACAAAAAGAGACTGAGAGAGAACAGCCTGGCGGAGGCCCAGACCTAATGTCTTCTGTGGCCAAGCTGAGGGACAGCATTGACATTCATCCCATGCAGAAACTCTACAGGCTTGAGGTTTCTGCTCTACAACTCCCAACCAGTGTGAACATATAATACCTGTAAATATGTGCTTGCTTTAAATAGACACTTCTTAACATGTAGCAATAGCTCTATTAAGAACTTTCATTTTTTTTCTTATTCCCGCCTTTATGTTTTTCAAAAATTTAACTGTCAAAGTCATCTCGTTACTCATTTTCTCAGCTATTCAACTACACAGACGATCACTCTCAACAGGTAAATGATTCCTTTCGTAAAATGGAATTAAATTTGAACTTTTTAAACTGGTTTCCCAACAATTGTGCGTTTTTCTCTTTTTACAACATGCATGTGTGAGCAGCTCTATTCAGTCAAGGATACTTTTCTCTGCTTCTCCACTATGCAAGTAACAGAAATGTGACCCTGGACCACAAAACCAGTCTTAAGTCGCTGGGGTATATTTGTAGCAATAGCCAAAAACACATCGTATTGGTCAAAATTATAGATTTTTTTTTAGAGAGTATTGATGTTTCATGAAGGTATTTAGTCAATTTCTTACCAAAAAATAATATTAAAACTTAATTTTTGATTAGCAATATATATTGATAAGATATTTATTTGGACGACTTTAAAGGTGATTTTCTCAGCATTTAGATTTTTCTGTACCCTCAGATTCCAGATTTTCTTATAGTTGCCTCTCGGTCAAATATTGCCCTATCCATCCAAATCATACATCAATGGGAAGCTTATTTATTCAGCTTTCAGATCATGGCTTTGTTGTCCAGGGTCACAAATAGTGAATTGCTGATCCATACTGTTAGATCTTATTAAAAAATAATACCTTGGGTTTGTACATAAACATATAGTCACAAATAAACATTAAAGCTATCCCTGTTAAACAAATAGCATATGCTGGTTAATTTTAAAGCTGGTATGATGGTTTGAGTTGGTTTAAGCTGGTCTTTAGCTGGTCTTGAGCTTAAACCTGCTAAGCACCAGTTTAAACCAGCGTACCTTATCTTTTTCAACAGGGATACCATGACTTTATAGCACTTTTACTTTGTTAACATTGTGAAGGGCTCATATACAGTCCATTTTTGCTACTTTTGGCCTTCATAAACATATTTGTTTTTACAAAACAAATAGATAAAAAACTCTAAACTCAATTGTGGATTTCAGATGCTTTCACATCCCACATCCTCATCATCTGTAAAGAGAAACTAAAACTCAGTTACAACAAAATACACACATATTGATGGACCTAAAGGCAACACAGATGACTGGGAAGATATTTTACAGGAACATTGCCTTCGTTAGATTTTTTTTATTTAGATCTGACTTTATTTATTCATGTTCAATGACAACTGTAATTTATGAGAACTCATGAGATGAAGTGAGCAGAGAAATGATAAACATACTGAAAATGGCCTATTGCTCACAAATGAGCCTGATCATGAAGCTATGCCATTTTTGTGCCAGTCTAAATCAAAGAGTTGACTTGAGAGTCAAAAACATATGCATCTACAAAAACGTTAAAGTTATGAAATATATCAGGCCTACACATGAACTGCAGTAATGATGTGGCTGAAAGATCAAACGTGATGTTGCAGCATTATATTTTTGTTTCTATGTCCAACACATGACTATGAAAGACCTCCTTCAACCCCAGATGCACCTCATCACCCAAATCACTGCTGGCTCCTCAGCATGAGACTGTGGGAATCATTCTGCTTGTTTTCATGACTGTGGAAAAGGCTCATAAATAGACATGTTGGAGAGTGTCTTGCAGTCGCAGCTGGAAGGTATTGTGGAAACAGCAACAGGACTGTAATGGAATCCATCACTAGTGCTCTCTGTTGGTATGAATGAGCTAGGCAAGACAAACAATACCACTGTGCACCAGGTTCCAGCTTAGAAAAATAAATCCAGAGAAATATTGGGTCAAAGAGGCCCCTGGAGCTCTGGACAGAGGATTTTAAGTTTCTGCAGGTGGCTGTTCGCCAGCTTTGCGCTGCGCTGCACGACATGTCAAGGAATCTGATGAACTCCAATAGTACTCTTCAAACAGTCCTCCTGGTGCCTTTTTGTACCAGAAAGGTCTTCATTTGTCACCCGTAATCACAAGGTCATAAACATTATTGCACAATCATCATGATACTACTGCGTCAGCTTAGCAGTGAAGTACCGAAAAAGTTATTCAGATCAGGTTTAAATGGGGAACGTCTGATCTAATATCCAAAATTTACTGAAATATGCTCATTTTATGAGAATACATTAAACATGGTGCTTGAATTTTGTACTACCAGTTTTCGTCATTTGCTTTTACCACTGCAACTAGGCTGCGAACAAGCATAATGTTTCTAACTGTGCTCTTCAGAAGGTAAAAGATAATATGCTAAATAATATATTAAAATAGATTAGAATAGAAGCTAAACCTGCACTTCTGAGATGACGACATCAAAATATTAAAACGTCAAAAGGCTTAAAGCAATTTCCTGTGAAACTAATAAAAAGCCCACCCATGCTTAACATTTGCAAAAAAAAAACAGCTGAAACCTTCCAAAGAAAGCTAACATTTTTAATAAACTGATGAATTTACTATTAAATCATTTTTATCTGCTTCCAACCGTACAGTCAGAGAATATGGCAAATCCTTTGGATTCCAGACTGAACCATAAATCATGAATGTAATCTCGAAATGGTTTTCTTAACCAGCTCTTAACTTCATGTAAATTCTCAGAACAAACAAGCTGCCTTTTCATTTACGGAGGTGGCAAGTACAATAGAAGTATTTTCAGGTTTGGAAACTCTTATGAAGGCTTAGTTTTACCTCAGAATAGGTTCATTACAAGCATGGTTTTTGTAGGTGTTCTGGGGATGTGGACGCTAGCTCACACACTCACACACAGCAAGAGACTCACAGTAAACCTCAGCGGGACACTCACTATACCACTAATGATGCGCTAGTAGACACAAGTAGGTCAGCAAAATCATCTACTAAGTTTTTGTACTTGCGTGTAACAATACATTATAATGGAGAGGTTTCACTCGCTAATAATAAGATTACAGTCTTTTAAACAATGACTGGCAAAGCTGTGCTTGAGAAAATATAATGTAAAAGTACCATTTGCATTTGAACCGTTTGAAACCAAGGTCTGGCCTGTATTCTAACAAACCAAGATACTGAGATGTGCCAAGAGAAGACCCCTGCCCTGTCACATACCCTTTTTCTTTTCTTTTTTGGAGGGTGTCTTGAAAGGTGCCTGCTCGACTGTGGGTGTGCTGGATTCCACTTCTTCAGACATGTTTGGAGGCCAGCCTTGTGCAAAACAAGTGTGAAGACAGGATCAGTTGAAGCACTCTTGCTCTCCTCTCTGCAGTGTGTGCACCACAGCTTAACTCAGCAGTGGACCATGCTCAGCTGTGCCCGCACTGAAGAGGAAAGAAAGAGACAGAAATCAAAACAGGAACAGATTTAGTAGCTTTTAGACGTCCTCGGTAGCTTAGTAGCTATTTGCTACTAGGATGAAACATTTAGCCATGTAACTTTTTCAGCTGTCAAATTTAAAATATTTTAATTATTTGAACTAGTTTATGTTGTTGTACTAAGTATAAATTAATTGATGCTGGGATTCATTTGGTTATCCTGATTATCATAACTTATCCATCATTCTGTTTTGTAAGAATTTTGTAAGAATCTTTCTGAGTCAACCCAACAAAGTCGATACAACTTTACATTTGAACCACATACAGGCTATCAATAAGTGTTTAAATGCATTATAAATTTATTACAAAATACACAAACCCTGTTGTGAACATGTATCTTTACTTACATATTGTCATATGCATCTAAAGCACACATCACTGACAATTCCTGGTTAATTTTGAATTGTACGTAACATAATTTGAGGTTTAAAAAAAGGAACCAGTTGTAATGACTCTTAATGACTCATTGAAAAGTACCCGTTCATTTGTTGGCATTACAGCTTGCGCTGTGTTCATTGTCATATTTGGGAAACACTGTCATGCATTCTAATGACATAATATCTGACGAAAATGCAATGCATATGAACATGCACGATTTCCCCAAACATGTTAGTCACAGCCTGGAGTGCTGAGACAAGCATTATAGCATGACAACACAATAACTGATGATGAATTCCATGTTGAAAGTTGATTTTTAATTAGTGTGCTGATCACTTGCTCTCTGAACTCATACTGGTTAGGTAATCTGCTACATTACTATCCAATAACGCACTAACAAGCTCTGGTTTCATTTCAGCAGACTGGATAAATACATAGGGAATACTATAAATCAAAGTAGCTGTGCTTAAACAGAAGCTGAATAAACATCCTGGACTCTAGAGCGTTTTGCTGTGGTGACTGCATTGTTCAGCCATAAATATCCTCCTCTCGCACCACGTGACATTCATGTTTTGAGTTAATACAGATAGCTGGCTCTCCTCGAGACTTATCTGAGGTTGATAGGTCACTGAGACATTTTTGTATTCTCTGACCTGTCCTTTCTTGGCATATCCATTACAGGACCATAGTACCCTTAGCCTCTATCTCCCACTGTCTTTGCACTGCAATTATCCTGCCCTGCACCCAAAGACAGGAAGTCAAAGCTTCCCTTCCATCTGGGATCTATTCAATCTCCACCTTCTTCGTACCACAGACTGGCTATTTTTGAACATTTGTTTTCAATCAAAAAAAAAAAAAAATCCAAGCCACTTATACATAAAAAATATTTGGGATGTTTTATCCATCCACTGACTCAAGCTGCCTATAAATATACAGGCTCCAACACTTTTCCTTCCTGTAGAAAATTCAACACAATGTTGCAGTAATGTTATGTCATTAAATACAATGTTACAATCTACCATAACCTTATTAACCTTCTCAAACTATTAAAACAATCTATTGTTGTTGTTTTTTTAAAGTTAACAAATAAAATATAAATATTAGATGAAAATAAAACTAAAGGAAAATTTGAAATGTCACACTGGCAAAACTTTACTAAAAATAAAAAACATAAATAAATACATAGTAATAATTTAATCCAATAAATATAAATAAAACTTTTTTAAAAAGTGGTCATGTATTAATCAACGTCCCAGATAAATTCACAGCAATTTATTATCTAGTCCAACTCAAAATGGTATGCTTTGTGTCTCACCAGACATAAATAGCTCCTAACCTATAATCAGCTTCACCTCTCACACTGTTGACCCTCATGTGACCTCAGACTTCTGCTGGTCATCTATAACTAGTGAACAGATTCTATTATAAGAGTAAAGAGTACCAGCTGCCCTTCCCCTGAATGACAGCTGTTGGCAGCTAGTGGTAAACAGAGCAACCATGGCACAAAACATCCACAAATGCAGTGTCCATCCTTTATTCCTGGCAAAAAGGAAGAATGGAAAAAAGGAAGAATGTGTCATGCTGGCAAGATATCAAGATGCCCTAGACAGGAATAAAGTCTTGGTCTGACACCCTGCAACAACAGACGAGAGAAAACATACTGTGTTTATATCTAGCACACTGCCACAGTTAGCGGGCACACCTAAAAACAATTCAGATACTAGATTGTGAAAACCATACACATTTAGCTAATTAGGTTGATACAAATGCCAGTATTTTAGCATTATCAATTTATGAGCACTATATTCCTGAAAGGATTGCTAAACCATTCAGTCCTGGATACATTCAGGTTTTCAAAGGTGAGAAGTAACTGACACAGTTGAAAGATGTTGTCATGGTGCGTCGAAAACAATTGATGGTTTATTGTAGTAAACACATAATTCTGACTAAGTAGCTTTGCCACTCAGCTTTGCCATCACAGAAATACATTTTAAAAGATATTCAAACAGAACAAAATCTGACTGGATCATCTGTGCTTCAGGCTGCTGTGAAATAAATCCTGCAGACTCTGGTGTTACTTTAAGAGCAAACAACATAGTTAAGCTAATGAACTACACAGTTTGGGGTAGACTTTGTTTTGGAAAGAAGTCCCTTATGTTCACCAAGACTGCATTTATTTGATCAAAAATACACTAAAAAAAGAAATTAAAATAACATATTTTTAAATGTATTTCTGTGATGGTAAAGCTAAATTTTTCAGTGTCATGAATAATGAATATAAAGTTAAAAAGAAGAGCTCCTATTTTAAATCTCCTGTAACGTTATAGATGTATTTGCTGTAACTTTTGATCAATTTTAATGTATCTTGCTTTAATGTATCTAACTTTTTTTTTAGTAAATTAAATTATTGCAAGATCCTTCAATGAACAGTAAGTCAAAAGAACAGCATATATTTTAAATACACGCTCTGTAACAATGTCTTGGTTTCTTGCTTTTAATAAAAAAATCATAATGTAGAGAAACACATGTATACAGGAAACATAAGAGAAAATGTAAACCTTCGCAGGAATTAGTCTATCCCTATAGACAGACCTCACACTATGCCTACTGCGGAGATTTGTTTTGTTTGCTTTGTACACAAGCAAAACCTCCTAATCTGAAAAATACATGTGACACATTTAATTACAAAAACATATTATCCATTACCACTTCATAAACTGTGGTCTAAATTCTTCAACAAAAAGTCTCATTTTACAATGACTACTGGCCTTATTTTTTTTTCTAAAGAGACAATTCGTGCTCTTCTGCTGGCCAATAAAACTCAGTGAACTCTATATTCTGTCCAACCATATGGTCGCCATATGAGACGTAAGTTGTCGTATATGGGCTCTTGTACCTTTAAGACATATTTTGCACTCTTCCTCACATGACTTTAGTACTTCCTGCGCAAGAAAAACATCAATATTTGCACTTTCTCGCTGACCTGAGAAGACCTCTTAGTGTCCATTTTCTCCTCCCTGGCATCTCAGCGGGTCTTCAGCAATGGAGCCGGAGCCAGAGAGGGCTAAGAATGGGTATATAAACACCATCTTTCCTCTTCCCTGTCCCTGGCCCCAAGGCTGTCGCTTAACATAAGCTATGGAGTATGCGTAAATATCCACATGAAAAAAGAAAAGCCAAGACACATCCTCCCCAGCTCAATGCCAAGAATCTCAGAGCTTTGAGGTAAACACACTGGACAGACAAAATCTCCAGGGGTGTGTTGTCAGTTGTCAACAGGACACTGGATAACTAGAAGGAACACACAGTGTACCAGGAACAAAGACCTGATTGTACTCATGCCACATGCAGGACCGATCGATGTATTTAATGGCCTCAGAACACCTCCGCATTTAAGACTCTTCAGTTACTGGCTGAGGCTAATGAACTGTTTGAGAATGGAGATCAGAGACGAAGCTGGAGGCTGAGGTGATAATGATATTGATTCTTGTAACATTTTGCAATTTAAATGTAACATGTGGCTGGCCAATTATTGTATGACCCTTATGGCTTTGGATTGTGAGGGTTGCTATGGCAACCCTTGACAGGTATGGGCGACTCTTTTCATAGCGCTGCACTCGCAGGCTGGCTTTGCACAGCAAACACACAATCCATCATCCAAGACACATAATCAAACACAATGAGGGCAAGGCACAAAGCCTTCGAAGAAATGTTAAACAATTACAATTCGCTTTTTAAAAAGACGAATCAATTACGAAGAGAATTCAAAGAAGCACAACTGTTTTCAACACTGCTATGTTTCTACAGCAAATCAGCATATGTGATTTATGAAGGGTCGTGTGACTTGATTCAAGGCTGGAGTAATGGCTGGTGAAAATTCAATATTTCCATCACAGGATTGAATTGTATTTCATAATATCTAATTTCTCAAATAAATGCAGCCTCTGTGAATGTCTAAACCAATCTATTTCACATACAGTACTACAGTAAGCCTATTAAGATTAACAATACAGCTACATTTACATTTATCAATCATAAATCTGAATATTAATCCAAACCTGAAAGCAATAAATTAGTGCAACTGTACCAAATTCCAGTTGAGTACTAGAATAGTACAATGTTATTGCATTACAGGCTAGTACTTTAACTTGTGCTTCAAATAGCACAGCAGAAGGAAACCAAACCCACTGGTAAAGTGTAATAGAACGATATTCATAGACATCTAGTCAGACTGGCCCTTATTAAAACCTCTGGGGTCCTCGAAGCGTAACTGTAACACTAAGGCAGGCTCTGTATGTTGATTTCTCAAAATAAAGGTTGAATACGTCATGCAGGCTTTCTCACAGGAAACCGTTGAACAGTTAATCTTCTCAGCATGAGGTCCCATGATAAGTAGAGGTTTTTAAAAGTAAAAAAATGTAAAAAGCGCAGTAACCTATAATTTTAGCTCTCTGCTTGTGTGGTCGTTCAGGTGTGCTCCAAAAAAAGCATTAAAATGTCTGGTGTACAAACACTGCCTATCCCATGACACCATAACTAGGGTCATCTAGTGACAAAACAAACTGCAAGCAAGAGAAAATCCTCTTTTCACACAATGTACTGAAATGATGTTTAATGGAATTAAATGAAAACAAACATACAGTAAGCCACAGGATTGCTCAAGTGATACCAAATGAACAGACAAAATATGTATGTATTATACACAAACCTTGTACTTACAGAGGATTTAGGTATGTCGTTTGTGAACCTATACTGTAAATAGTGGTTTGTAGAAAAGGCAGAAATGTCCTAATGATGTCCAAAGTTTCTGTACTAGACAAGAAGGTCAAGGAAAATTTGTCATGTCATGAGTCGAAGCCCTTTCTGATAAGCCCAAAGGACAGACAGTGTTATTGTAAAAGTTGATTTCATGGAAATCAGACAAGACAGTGTTTGATTCTTGCATTATCTGAGAGGATAAAATGTGACCGCCACACATTTAAAGAGATAGCTCACGCCCACAAATTCAATTCTAACCTATATACACATTTACTTATTTTGGGAAGACTATCCCTTTAAGTGTATGGAGGTCAAGTGTTATCTCAGCAGATAATGTTGAAACCAAAGGCTTTCACATCTGGCCCTTAACCACTTTTTCCTTCTTTACAGGTATAAAGGAAAAAGCCCAATTTCATTCCTTTTTTGTTTTGTTTTTTTGGAGGGGGAAAGTGCAGCACAAACAAACACTTGGGGCAAAGGTCACTTACCTCAGCATGTGTCCACCACAGTAAAATACCACTCTAAACATAAAAGAGCTGCCATGACTTCTCTGCTGACCTATATATGTCCACAATGAAATACAATAGCAGCCCCTTTGGTCTAATAAAATGTCACAGAGGCAGGAAAAGGGTCTTCTTGAAGTCCAAAGTGATGGAAAGTTGCCTTTGTTTCTCTCTTTTTTGGACAACTTTCTCCACTGAAATGTGTTTGTCTTTTTATGAAGAGAGAGGGAAGAGGGTGAAGGTGCTGGATAGCATTTGAAGAGTTCAGAATGAGGGACAGAAGAAAAACTACGTTGAGTGCTAACATCTGGTTTCAATAAAACAGCACACATTGTACCAACAGGAGAAAGAAGAATGTCTTGATGTGAGTCATACCCAGCATCATTTTTAAACGGTAATTCACATTTTAAACTGTTAAAAGAGTTGGCTACTCGTCCTTGGTAAAGTCATTTACACATACTTAAGTAAAAGCACATTTGCCGTTTTCAATAAGATTGAAAGCATCTGTCCGTATCTAACGTGAGGAACAAAGATGTTTTCCTTCAACGTATCAAATAGGTTTTTATTCTCTGACGACATCAAAGTAAGCTCACTATAAAAGAGTTACATGTTCCCTCGACATTTCCAGTTTTGTGAGAGGAACAGGAACGTATTTACTCTGGCATTTCCTCCTCTTAAAGTATTATGGGGGATGGTGAAGCAAAAGAGGATGAAAATGCCATACAGGGACAGGAAGAAACTGTAGGCATACAGTTAAAGTGACTGAAATTCTCCCATCACTCTTACTCTAACGCCACCCCGGCAGTTCTCACATTTAAAGGCTTAGCTTTTCCAAGTCTTGCACTGTCATTAAGATCTACCAGGACTTAATGATATACATTCCCTGGAACAGAGATCATACCTGGAACCAAAAGTAAACACCTGAGTCACCTAAGCTTGTGTACCGCTTAAAAAAATATTATTTAGGGTCATAACATAGGATATATGAGGACATCTTCATCCTTAGGCCTACTGTGATTCTGCTGAGAAGTCTACAAAAGCAGGTTTCAGGCACAATGAATAAGAAAATGCAAAACTAGCATACTGTGTGAGGTTTCCCAGTATTACTTCAGACATTGAGGTGAAGAGGCTGTCCTCAAACTGATATTAAAACATTCAAAATGATGATTATGTTTTGTTTTATTCCATAAGCTGTGCCTCATCAATGCATGAGTGTGCTGTCAATATAAAGCTGTTTGACATCGGATGTGGTCACTGTTGATGAATGCAAACATCTGTGAATTTAGGTCAAACCAAGCAGCCAATGTTGTATCAATCTAGTCTTTACTGGATTTTAAAGCGAATCATTTAAGGTCAACAGGTTCTATCAGCAAAAAGAAATATAGGATATGTGGGATAGATTTCATACAGATAATAATAGGAGATGTATTCTCATTTTCCTAAGACCTGTAAATGCCTGATGACTCAAGAATGTATCGACGACTCCAATTAAACATGCAACACTTCTTTAGGCACCTTATAATATTACATTTGTCTGGTCTGTGAAAAAGCATTAGCACGCGTTCCTGCTATAATATTTCAGTATTTCCTTTTCAAATGTGTAAAATGCATTCAAAACGGCATTGCGAAAGACAATATGAGGACTTTAGACAGCAACAAGGCTCCTGCTGCAGTGAATGGAAACAGACCGCTATTATTAAAAAAATAAATAAATAAGAAATGAAATAAATCATCTATTTTTTCCCCCTCCCGTACCGTTTCTTTAAAGCACGATATTCGTTTCAATAGCTGGCGCAAATCGTCAGGATTTCTGACACAGCAGGCTACTACATTCATTTAGAAAAACGTTATACACACCTACGTTAAGACACTGAGCGGATCCTGGAGCTCGCATACTCCGAACCGGCAGAGAAAACGCGGCTTGACAACAGAGTCGACGCGTGTCCAGCAGTGCAGGCGGTATATTCCCGGTATATGGGTCTGAAATGTTGACGGTGAAGGTCTTATTCCCGGGATGTTGGTAGCTCTGAGGAATGTGCTCTGATGTTACTGCAGACTCGGTAACTCCCCCTCAAAGTGAAATTTAACCCTCTGAAGACCAGACGGCGATCTCCTTGTATTCACTGCATCACACGACACATGATCGTCCACCAGTGTTTCTAATGCTCTCTCACTATTGGCGGTTAGACCCGATTAGTCTTTCAACAACTACGGATTCTTAGAAACTCACACTTATATTATTCACTGATCTGGGCACTTTTTTGTCTTGGTGACATAATATTCATACTTCAGCAGGACATTACAACACTGCTGTTTCCAGTCATAGAAATTACGCAATAATTTAGCTGTACACGCTGTACCAATGAACACAATCCAGTGACATTTATGTAATTTGATTCAGTTTAGTTAAAGCAATATATTGAATAATTTGTTCATTTATGTGTAATAGGCTATCGTAGTTTTTTTTAGAGAAATGTGTTTCTTAAATTTTATGAGATAGGCCTATGTCTTACTTTTCGCATCTGTGTTATGTTTTTTAGATTTTTATATACTCCCAAAATAATGTATTTAGAGTATCATGGAAAATATTAGCCCTATTTAATATTAGCCATTAATATTCTTTCATATTATTAAAATATTTATGTTATAAGTAATATGTAGGCCTACTTGTTACACAATGACACTGTATTTTAATGGCAATTAAAATGTAGGCTACTTGAGCACAATAATTTTTATGCCAGTTATGCCCAAACCAAAACAGCTCAAGCCTAATTGTTTCCTTCAATTTAGGTCTATGGATTTTTTCACACTTGTATCATTTATGATTTTTCGGTTAGTGGGGGATATTCCTACACCATCTGTAGAACAAATTATAGTGTGTCTTGAACAGAGGAGAGCGAGACAGTGATAGTGTTAGAGAAAGAAAGCAAGGGAGTTATTTTCTCAGAGCTGCAGCTGATTGACAGCTAAATGCACAGTATTTTTAGAGCAGGTTTTGCATTGTTTGAAAGAACATTCCCTGTTGAAAGCAATCATTTACACTGTGAAGAATGTAGATTAGTCTAACCCTTGTTAGGTTATTGTATAGAGAAAGAAAGTGTTTGGTTTCAGTGTTTCCAGTGTGTTCATTTTTTAGATTTAAGTGTCTCGTGAAGAATATCAGGCCAGGAAACTGTTAAGATGTGGTCCTAAAGAGAGCACCGCTGCTTCTGAGGGAATGTTTTTTGTTCCCTGACGTCAGTTTATGAATGAACAACATGTAAAGTGCTACGCTGAAAGAAATGCTTGTGTTCCAGAAGAAAAAAAAAATTGCTTTGTAAACTACAATATATAATGTGCCTAAATATGAAAACTGAGAAGAATATATTTCCTGAACCTTGATGTATACATTGTAGATATTGTATAGCTCATAAATAAAGATGCTTATATGGCAAATTTTGTTAACAGACATGTGATGAACTGTGACACAGGAAAGACACTAAAAGGTGAAAAGGATATGAGTAGTTGTCTCACTGCCCTTGAAATGACAGACATTCCCTCCCTCTGTCCCTTTCACTTCCCCTTTTTTCTGCTGACTCATCAAACATGTGAAAAAGAGCCACATTCATAATTCCTTTGGAAAGTGACTTCGTAAAAAAAAAAGGGATTTGTGCTTTTTGCTCCATATTCGTCATTGAGCACAAAACTGTCCTTCAGCTACACGTATAGGGCTAAAATAAAGCAAAGGTCTAGATAACTCCCTTATCTAAACAAACTCTTATATAGGGGTTTACGGATTGGTCCATCTCTAACTAAACTGTCTATCGATAGTCAGCAGTGGTATGTTGAGAAAACTGAGCAGTCCTGAGATATCTCATGACAATCTATTAGCATTCAAATAAACAGGCTCTTGTAAACAAAGCAAGTTCAATCCACACCAGACGCGTCTTCTAAACATCTTCTAAACCCCTGCTTATAGTAGTCTTTATTTGGACTAATATGAAGCTTAGTTACCATAGTGATGGGTCTATAACAGGGCTGAATGCCCAGAGCTTGTTTTACTATTTGACGTTTCAAATAATGCCAGACATATGAAGGCGTTTTTCTCTGGATAGTATGTCTAAAAGAAAGTTTCAGAAGTGTGTATGGTTAAATGGAAAATTCTTTATAGGAAAGTCGGGGGTGTAGATCTTCCGGCTTGAAGTGCCTCAACTCCTCGAAGGCCACTGCAAGCCATTCATCCAAGGCTTCCTGAGTTCAGTGGTCAAATGACATTACCTCATATTTTACAGCAACCCCTTCAATGGGTTGGGGTTCACCAAATAAAGGCTACATTCACTGGCTCTGAGGCGCTTGCATTTATGAGAGGAAGAATCCAGTTCATCGTATGTGCATTGAACAGTCCGACACTGGCGTTTCTTTGTCGCTGAATCATAATACACCAAATTTTTGGGTGGTTGAGAACTAAGCGAAACATCAGAGACCTTTCCTTAATATGGAGAATTCCCATCCCAAAGGATCTATTCATCTCTTATCAACACAAGTTAGCTCTTTGCAGATATGCTATGCTAAGCTTCTCTGCAATTATAGATAAGATAAAAACAGATGCGTGCAGCACACATTTAATAGAAACCTAGAAAAATATAAATGTGTGCTGCATATATGTATTTATATGTTTGATCACGTGAACATTTGTCAACCAATGTCAAAGAACTGCGAATTTACTGTATGTGTATACACATATATAACACTTTGGAGTAGACTTCAAGCACTCTTAACTCACTATTAACTAGTTTAACTATATTAGGTGGTCATACTTTATTATAAGGTCCAATTCTCACTATTAACAACCCATTAACTATGACTTTTACCTTAATAAACTCCTAACTTGCTGCTTATTAATAGGAGGTAGCTACAGTAACATTATAGGTACAGGATTAGGGATGTAGAATATGGTCATGTAGAATATGTGCTTTAATAGTAAGAATAAACAGCCAACATGTTAATAAATAGCAGCATATTAATAGTGAGACCTGGTCCCTACTTAAGTGTTACCCAATAAGCTGTTTATTAGTATTTATAAGCGCATATTAATGGATAATTCTGCATGATCATATTATATCAATATTTTAGGCCTTGCTAACTATTATTAATCAGAAAAAAGGACTTTGTTGAAGCAAAAGTCATAGTTATGGTCAATAGTGAGAACCGGTCTCTAAACTAAAGTGTGACCGTATACTGTAAGATTAGTCACAATTTTTTAATTAATTAATTTTTTAACATAAATGTTCAGATTTCTTACTGTACAGACACAGTATATGATAGAGCAGAAGTAAAAATACAGTAGTTTTTAAAAATACAGTCTACATAAATAAAATGTGTTTACAGGAAATGCCTTTGCGGTTATATGCTCCATAAAAATCAGATAAAAATAAGTCCTCCTCACATTTAAGCTACTGAAGCTGAAATACAGTATGTTCTTCTCACTGAGTATTTTGCTTTTCCCAGAATGCTGATTCTTACATTCCAAGAGCCGGTGAGACACAGACATGTGCCAAGTTTACACTGTCAGAGTGTGTGTGTGGGAGGGCGGCAGCTCATAATGAAGAGAGCTTTACATCTAAACACTCGGATCTGACAGTAATCTGCTCTTCAAATCAGAACAATTCATGAAACAATCCCAAGACTGTCAAACAAAGTCACAAACCTTTTCTATTTTGAAGTCTGGCATGAAAATGGTCAATTAAAGGACAATAAACAAACTGAAAATCATCATGAGCAATTTTAGTTTTCTTTCTCTATATTTCCTTACCGCTTTCAAAGTGAGTGACGCAAGTAAGAAGAGACGATCATCAGCAAACGGACAACAGATGTTGTTTTCCACACACAGCTCATGATTTTTACAATGAAAGCTGGAGTGTATTAAATCTCATTCACTGCAGGAAGTAAAAAAAGTAAGAATGACAGAGAGAGAGAGCATTCCCGGAATGTAGGAGTTACATCCTTTCCCAAAATTCAGCTTTCTTACTCATCTCTCAAAGGAGATGCCTTGTACCAGAACACAGTTTTCCAGTAAATCCAGACTTGTTTTGCAGCACATTTCTGGCATTGTTGTGTATGTATGCGAGTGTGTTTGTTTACCATAGCCTTTCTAAAAAGTCACCTCACAAGTGGACACTGAACAACCACACAGCTCGTGCCAAACTGGTGAGGAATGCCTCAGTGGGTTACAGACTTTACATCACAATTTTCCTTCACAAACACAAGCAGAGCAGCACTTTTCAGCCCAAGAGAGGCTCCCCATCTTCACAAGAGCCTTTGAGCATTCTTGAAGTCACTTAGTGTTTTCATTTCCCTGTCAGAGGAGGAAGTTAGTGGTCTTTTTCCTTTGAAGTGAGAGGCCAGACGGACTGAGAATCCTGGCCCGAGCTCCGGCACAGCGGCACAAAGGACTTTAAGCATTTATGTGTTTTTGTGGGTAAGAGTGTGTTCAAATCTACTGGAGACAATGCTGGCCAAACATGAGCAAAGTACCTTTTTACACTAACTAGTGGCTGCATTAGCGTATTAGGTAGGGAAGTTTGGCTTGCTGCCCAAGGTACAACAGAGGCTGCCTTGTCGAATGCTGAATCAAATGTACAACAGTGTGCCGTACCCCTCTCCTTCTTGTCCAGTAAAACATTTCTGTGCTTGATGGAGAAAAAAAATCACACAAACCCACATATGGAAGTTATTAGTGTGCTAGGAGAAGACTAAAGCCAAGAGAATTGTGGAACTAGGGCACTGATCCACAGAGAGATATTACAAAACCTGGGGATGTTAACACAGGCTGAGGTGAGGCTGTAATGGTAGATGGTCAAGTGCACATGCACTGTAAAAGATGATTTCACTGTTGTTTTTTAATCACATGTATATTGTTAAGATTAATTACATCTGTAGTTAGATTACTTACTTTCTGAACAACAATGAACTCAAAATCAGTACTGTAATATATGTAACTCAAAACATGAACTACAGACACTCTCTTATTTAACTTTTCTTATATCAAATAATCATCTAATTAATACCTATATGCCTTTGTGCCTTCAGGAAGCATGCTGGTATTGGAAACACAGGTCAATCGTGGTTTGTTTTGTACAATTTTCAGTCCAAATGGATGGCTTTACAGACACTATGATTAAGGACAACAGTATGCAGACTAAATTTTGTCAGTTTCTCATCCACTGCAGTTACGCTCCAAGTGTATTTTTGTCATTAGTCTTTATTTATTCATCCTCACATCATCCCAAAGTTTTTTTGTGGAACATAAAAGAAAATATTATGTTGGTAACCAAACCGTTTCGGTTCTCATCGACTGGACAAAATACAATGGAAATCAAAGGGAACCAAAACTATTTGGTTACCAACATCATTCAAAATAACTTTTTTAATGTTCGTACTTTTGAACAAAAGTAATAAAGGTTTGCAATGACATGAGG
>JAUMHR010000049.1:11480172-11496483 GCA_032361145.1 Enteromius fasciolatus
AAATTTGTTTTGGAGCCATAACATAGTATTTTGCTAGGAATCACACAAATATATGTGTTAATTAATCATTAAATTTGCAATCATAATTTGTATGAAAATGTAGGAAGTGGAACGATTTTCCAATGAACCTATGTTAAAATGGGTTCCTGTCACATTTTTCATTAGGATGTCTACGAGCCATACTGTATATTTACTCTGAAGCAACGAGAGAGGAAGCAAGAGGGTGTATAAATATGAATGCTGAGAAAGTGACAAGGACAGGAGAGAGAAATGGAGAGAGACGAAAGCAAGAGAATGAGGATGACAGCTGCTTTGCCTGTGGCCATCCAGAGCGGCTGGTGTGCTGAGGAGACTGTTTGCGCAACTGAGGCCTGACAGATAAAATTGCGGACGGATAGTTTGGATGCCGAGAGCTGAGGAACAAGTCACAGGGAGAAAGAAAGAGCAGAAAACTTTTCTGCTGTGTCTGCTAGCACAGTAACAACGTCATCCATCATTCCTATTATTATCATTAATTATTATCAACGCACCAGAGGCCCATTTACATCAAGCTCACAGCGAGGCAGAGAGGGGATTCCTGCATATTCACAGAGCTGCTGCAGTCTGTGTGTGTGTGTGTGTGTGTGGGGGCGAGCGTTTTTTTTGTGTCTGCCAATGGTGTTGAGCTTATTTCCAGCAGGCCTAGTCTGGGCAGTGACATCTCGGAGTGTGGTATTTTCAGCTTTTTCTTTTTTGATTGCTTATGCAATGCCCAAGTGTCACAGGCATTTTCTGCTCCTCCCTTTTAAAAGGGCAAGCCATAATAGCTAAAATGGCCCCCCACAGGCCTTCTGAATTGGCCTGTGTTAACATAAGCGCAGACCTGCAATATAAATATGTGTTTTATCACTGTCATTGTTTTGTCATTTGTTTTTAAATGGTACAAACTAAATTTTAAAACGTTGTGCAATTGTTTGTTGATCAGTTCTAATTATTGGCCATTATATAATTTCCATACGTTTGCAATTCTCTCCAGGCTGTATAAATAATAATAAAAAAATCAGTTAAACATGAATATTGTAATATATTTTGGCAATTTAAAATGAATGTTTCTATTATAATACATTATAAAATGTAATTTGTTCAGAGCTGAATTTCCATCAGCTGTAAGTCTTCAGTTCAGTTTAAAATGTTTATTTATTTTAATGTAAAAAGTCGTTACTTTCAATTCCATTGTTTAATTCACCCTTGCTCTTTGGGAAGAAACTTAACACTTTTAAATGTTAGTGTTCATATAAAAAATATGAAAGAGTCACATTAATAGTGCAGTGAATTGTTTCTATTCATGAGTTTTAGTACTTTGAAATAAAAATATCTCAGCTAATTAAATTTGTAGTTCAGTAAAAAATAGATTGGTACATGCAGATCTGCAATATAAATGTGGTTTATTGCTATAATATAGGACCAGTATTAATGATTACAGATGATATTTGCATATAGCTCTATTGTGGAAAGCTTTTGAGTATATTAAAAACTGGCAGCTTGGCCAGGCTGGGTATCCATCTACAGACCAGATTAACAGAAACTTGGCCAGGTTGAGGGACCAGCCAAAAACCACCAGCAACTGTTTGAGGCTAAATTGTTTGTGTACATGTTTTCTTTTTCTTTTGTCCTGTTCTATCCCTTCTTGACAGGAGTTATACAGATATTCCCTTTAAAAGTGGTTTCAAGAAGAACAAGTCTAATTCGCTGCGTCTTTTTTGAGCAGTTGTATCATACATATCCTCTAAGACATTTATTGTGTGCCTAGAAGCAAAGCCAACCCCACTTCCGAACCCGTGCACTATGTTTGCGCTGCAGTTGCCGTGGGTCTCTATTCAGCAGATGATGCCTTGAATGATTCATGACCTAAGTAAGCTACGGGGGGCACCTGGGCATGAGGAAACTCCCCTCAGGAGGTCTGCCTGTGTCAAAGGAAGGCAAAAAGAAGAAATCAATAGGGGAAGATTTCTTCAGACTCTGAGCATAAGGGCATGGCAGGCATCAGAAAGCGTCTCGAAATCACTCCAATTGCTGCAGTGCACAGCTTTCAGAGGTTTTCAGATACTAGCTAAGGTTCAGCTCAAATTGAAGTCCATCGAGGACACTTGCAATATGTTGTTTATTGATCTAAGTATTAAAATACTGCTACTAAAGTATTGCCACAAGGGGTAATAATTAGATTTTTTAATTTTACAACTTTGTCATCAAGACAATGCAACTCCATATAAAATCAACTCAAATAATACTTTATTAATACAAGTAATTCACAATTAATAATACACAAGTAACAGAAAATAATACACAATACTAATACTAATACTAACTAATACTAATACTAATCCATAATTAAAATGATACTGTACAATTGATTTAAAAAGCTTGCAGCTCAATTAATACTCCTAATAATAATGAAATTAATACTACTTTAAAAAACACTTAAGAGATTTAAAGTTCAGCTAATACGAACCCGATCTCATAAAATAAAAAACAAAAATATGCAAAAATGGATACGCCACGCAATGGTTGTGGGGTAGATACGTATCATATGTACGAACAAAACTGTGTATCATATGCAAGCCAACAAATTAGCATTTACACCAAAGTCCATTTTTTGCATATCAATACCACAATTTTTCAGTTTTGTTTGGTATAATGTTTATGTATTTTATGTACGCATTTTCATAAGACCCGGCTTGATGATACACAAGTTTTAACCAAAAAAATAATGTGCTTTTATAAAATTATAAGCTTCTTGCATTTACTTTCATTGTAAGTGCCTCCAATAACCTCTATTTTTTAACATTATGCCACAAATGCTGTCAATTGCTAAACTTGTGCTGAACCAAGACAATTCCATTAACACATTTTTAAAAGCCTTAATGATCTAAGCTATATATCCAATTTACCACATTTGTATTTCAAACACATTTTTCTAGCATATTGGATGATTGAAGCGTGGGTATTTTTGCACACTTTGCCAGTCCCACAATCTTCAATCAGTCAATAAGACCTTAGCACTCAGCTCACACTCAGAGCAGCACGACCCAGCAGGCAAACAGTTCTCTAATCTCTAGGCCTTGCCACCATCTCTTTTCATAGCTTCTCTGAGTGCCCTCTCAATTGTCCATACCTGATCCTACGTCTCCATTTTCACCCTTGCTAACATTAATATTAAAACCTCACATCTTCTTTATTACAGTCTTTCACCTTTCAGCAAGGCCACACCGAACTCTCGCTGCAGCCCTGCCAAGAAGCTGAAATTGGCTCTCGGTCTTTGCCCTGGGTCCTGTCAGGTGCAATATGCCAAACGCCAGAGACAAGGCTTCATTTTTGGCAGCAGTAAATGGGCCTGGCAGGCCTGCTCTTTTTATAGGTTTGACAGATGAAGAGTGAACATTAAAGATTTTTTTCAGAGGCAAATCCTTCACCTGTGAGCTAGCTCTTGAAACAACGCTACAACGCTTGTTTAGAAGGCAATTAGCATACCTCGGCTGAGAGGAAGAGTGCTGGAGAGTGCCAGTGTGATATTTTGGATTCCTGCCATGCCATTTTCACGCTGGTGGCCTTTTCATGTAATATATCTGTTCTTTAATGGATTACAGTTGCTTGAGTTTGAGTCACCTGTTCGTATACAAAAAGAATTGACATTTGCACGTTTATCCATGTTGAAATCTGTCAAGTACTTTAAAATGCTTTTTTTCAAATCTTTACATAAATGGATAGTTAACCCAAAAATGAAAATCCATTTAAGGATAAAAAAATCCATTTAATTGCCATTATTTAATTGTTTTAAACGTATGAGTTTATTTTATTAAAAAAACAAACTTATATGGCAAATAAACTCATTATGGCAAAAATATCTTTGTTTTGGCCCAAATATATATTATATAAGTATATATTGCAATCAGTGAAGCTCAATGGAACATAATTTTAAAATAGGAGATATATTTAGTTTCAACCTTCATGAACCAAAATATGAATAAATTCATTTCCTTGGACTAAAATATATTTATACTATTATTTTATTTCTACTTTTAAAAAAAAAAAAAAAAAATATATATATATATATATATATATATTTAATGTATATTAAATGTATATATTTATATAAAAAAATACACCAAAATTGACAAAAATATATTGACATAAATATATAAATGATATATATAATATTAATACATTTTAGCAAATAGTATAAATTTCAAAATATGTTTGAAAAATAACAATAAAGTAAATATATATATATTTAGCTGAATGTGTCTGCTGTACACTAAAGCAGATATTCTGAAGAATGTGTTCTTCTCCATTTTTCCTCTTAGGAATAAAAACAATGAAATCCTTCAGGAAGAAATGTTGTCCATGTGTCTGTCAGAGATTAGCAGGTTAGCAGTATTTTCAATCAAACCTGTACCACTTTAGGCTACAGAAACTCTGTAACAGCAGTAAGCTCCACAACACGGGTAGAGACTTTCCTCATGCTGCTGGAGATCAATGTGACCCCTGGGCTGCTAATCTGCACACAGCGTATCTTTGGGCTCTGCAGCTGTCTGTGGGTGTCTTTCTTCCCCAGCAGCTTGAGAACATATTAGAAAGGCCGTCATAACACCTCTGACAGATCTGCACCACAGAGACTGATGGCTTCTCAAGTCATTTAGTTGAAAGCTCCTGGATAATAACCAAAAGAAACGTCCCTCATAGTCATCTAATTGCATTTCCGAAATGTTATAAATGCTTAATGACCTGCTCTGAACCCTAATAAAATCCTGTGCTGACCTCCCTCTCGGGAGCTACTTAATTGGATTACTTTTTACCCCCATCATCTGCTTCTCATTTCTGCGAAAAACCCTTGTCCTTGATTATCTCACATCTTATCTTTTAGTCTTCTACCTCGTAATATTATTTCAAGATGAGATTGTGCATCTTTCTGGCTGGTTATTGGCAATTTCATCCGCATGGCTTTACATCAGAAATGAAATCTAACATGGACATTTTCACAGAGTCCAAAACATGTTCACATATGCACGGCTTTAGAAATGTAACAATATTTTTTAATCCTCTATTATATTATCAGTATTACAATATATAAATATTAGAAATATTTTTTCATAAATATGCATATATATCTATAAATTGTAAAATAAATATTTTTGTATAGACATATTTTACTATTTTATAGATGTTTTTAATTAAAGATTTTATGTAACCGTGTTAAAGAAAAAACAGTGTTATTGATTTAAATACAATAAACCTTTTTATTTAATATTCTGTTCAACTATCGTAACAGGATTTGTAGATATTTGTATGTCTCTAAAGTTGATTGTACATGAAATGCTTACATTTATATAACAGTGCATTAATAATGTATGATTCAATGTCTATACAAACCTTTAAAAATGCATACACAAAATTGTGGGGTCAGTATTAATAATAATAAATAATAATAATTATTATAGAAGAAAGAGCTCCTAATCAACATTTCTGAATAATTTCAGGTTTGCCTTTATAGAAATAAATTAAATGTGTATGTATATATATATATATATATACATATATATATATATATATTTGATAATAGGAATTGTTTTTTTTTTTATTTGTAAAAATATTAAACAATTGTATTATTTAACTGTATTTAAGTAAGCATTTGAGACTTTAAAAACCATCTCCAAAAACTCCCAAAAACCAAACACACACTTTATTGCATTACTAATGCTTCACGTTGTAAACTGCTCTTTGGCTTGCAGATTTGCCATTCAGCCGTAAGCACATTACACAGAAAAGATCATTGACTTGTCTCACAAGTCAAAATAAGGGTAACGTCTAAGGTTACGTAGGTAACCCACGTTCCCTCAAGGCGGGAACGGAGACGTTACATCTCATATGCAACGTCGGAGTGACTCGACTGAAGGGTAAAGGCTTCTTTTTCCCCATATTTTTCAGATGCACAGCTGGAGTATTAAAACCAATTGTGCCATAAAGTTTATTTACAGAGCACTAGGTTAATGCTGGTCATAAACGACAAATCAAATTTACCCTTGGTTTTACACCAGCTTTGAGAGTACTTATCGACGTGTGCTCTCTGCCTTCTCGTTGCAAAGTTGTGTTTTAATGAATCACTCTTCCATTAGGCATAAAGTACCATCCTGTGCTGATCTGTGCATTTAAGGTCTTAAAAAATGTCCTGCCATAAGTACAAATCGATATGTCCTCACCTCCAGGTTAAAACTGTTGCACATTCAGTATTGTGCCCCTGCTTATTTCATATTTAACAAAAATAATAACTAAATGGACCTTCATAATAGCAGGCTTGTGTTAAGTACCTTCTTTGGCTTTGAAGTCAGTGTATTTTATTGAATTGCACATGTACTGTAGCTGCTGTTGGCCTTGCAAAACAAAACAAAACAAAAAGCATTCTGGGAAAACATCACAGGTACAAAAAAAGACACGAATCTTTTCGTTACATAAAACCATGGAAGCATGAATCTTAAAAACTTTTTCTTTAACTTTTCCATTTTTCCACCTAGTTGATAAGTCTGTGTTTTCCTGTGCCCTTATCTTTCCCTTTCGCTGAGTCTCTCTCTTTTTTTTATTTAACTCTGGCCATACAGTATATCACTACATGAATTCTGAGCAGGTTGCCATGCAACGCAAAGGCACGGATGGTTCCTCTATGTGTACGGCTTTGAGAAACAGGTGATAGAGTGGAGTGGAGCTTCTCTGATATGAATGTTTGTGAACTGAACAGTGATGAAGTCATAAACAACTGTGGTATTCACTTTAGTATTTTCAATTTTGTTGGTGCATGTTTTCTACTACTACACTCGCTTACAGTCTGCAATTGTTTTGCACATATATATATACTAGTGCTGTGAAATGATTAATCAATTCATCCAAAATAAAAGTTATTTTTTACACGTTTGTACTGTTTTTATTTATTATGTATAAATTAAAACACACATACTGTATACATTTCGAATGAATTTACATGGAACTGCGTTTATATATTTATTTTATTATATTTTGATATTATATAAATATATTTATTTATAACTTATTTCTCTTAAATATATACATGCGTTTGTATATATATATATATATATATATGCATAATATACAAAGTTTACACAATTATATTAGGTAAAGAAAAAATATGATTTTGGATCCGATTAATCATTTGACAGCACTTATATATATATGTAAGAAATGGCCATATGACTCAAAGCTAGAGAAGCTTGTAAACTGAAGCATTTGATTTGCTTTTACATTTACACTGCGATTCCTGTTTGTCAGCTTTTCAAATAATATCTAGCTGGCTAACATAAATGAAGCTTTGCTGAAATTGAAAGAATGATTTGTTATAGCCTTGGTATCCTCATTAAAGGGTGGGCTGAAAATTGCAAACCAATTATTAATGTCATGGCATTATAATTATAAATTTGAAGTCTTGGATTATCCTGTTATAATTACTCATACCTTTCCTATAATTAATAATATTTATAAACAAAGAAAACATGTATGTGTTTGAAAAGTGTTTTCAAAAAAAACAAAAACATTGAATTTATAAAAGCAGATCAATTATTATGCATTTTAATTACCCTGAATCTTTAAAGGTTTTATTTTTTTGAGAGAGCAAGGAATCTTAGCTACTGTCTCAACTTTATTGGCTAGCAGAAAAAAAACCCTTACTCTTGTAATGTACTTGAACTGTTATGTGCCATTTTTTTTTGTATGTTGTAATATGATAAACATTTGATTTAACAAGCTGAAATTGCATTAAGAGAAGCATCTGGCTCAAAATAAGATAAGATAGAGCTCTATACTCATTTAAAGATAATCTTTGAAGTCTTGAAGTCAGAACCAAAAATAGAGAGTAGCTTCTGAACAAATACAAAGTGAGATTTTGCTCATTGCCAGACTGTGCTTTTGAAAAAAAAAAAAAAAAATCTGTCTCAAAAACAAGCCGTCTCCAAAATATGATAAAGAATTCAGACGCTGGGAGTACTTATCTTCTCAACTACTTTGGAACTTTACTTGTCACTTGCCGTTAGTAACTCTCAACTGTTCATCCCGGCCATTATTAATGATTACTTTTCATATTCAGCATAATTTGCATATGCTACAGAAATTCTCCTGGCAGTCACAAACAACTCTTTGTTCTATCATTGTACATAGTTCTTTTTCTCTCTCTCAATTTATGCTTATTTATTTCGATTATTTATTTATTCGATTTTGTTTTCTCTAGGACGAGGTTCCAGAGAGAGTCAGTTTTTGTTGTCATTTTATAATGAGTAGACACAGTGTTGATGCCTTTACATTTAATAGAACGGTCTGAATAATTCAGGCAGCACTGATTTATGGTCCTTCATAATATATAGGTTGGACACCAAAACATGCTTACCGGGCAGAGTTTCTGTCAGTACTCTGAGCCAGGTGGTGGCCTCGGGTCGTCCAATCATAAGACTGCAGGGAGACGACGCTGTGTCTTCCCCTCAGCATAGTGTGTGTTTCTGGGGAAATGGAAACAAGGTTTTTGCCAAAGGACAAGAGCTGCTATTCGACATGTGTTGGCAAGGTCATCGTCTCTCAGGGAAAACGCTGGTGCATGCCTGGAGTACGAGACAAGCTCGTGCCAAGGTGGAAATGATGTAAAGTAGCTATTTTGGCTTCTGTGCATAACAGGAGCATTCACACTGCCTGACCAGGGATGGCACATGGACTTTCATCCAGGTCCCACAGTTCCCGCTTCTGTTCTTTCTTCTAGTTTTGCTTAATCCTTGTGTGCTCTCTGACCTAGTTTGAAACTCTTGACTCGACTTGATTCATCCCTGCACTCAGTGTGAGCTCCCCTTGCTTGTGGTTTTGTTTATCCTCAAAAAGAGAACAGGTTTAGTTTTTTTTTTGGTAGCAGTGAGAAATAATTACTGGTTTGACAATGTCGCTTTCCTTTCTTTCACATGCTGAAAATATGCCGCTGTTATTTAAAGAAGCTTCTTCTACCTCGTCTGATATTAGCAAATGATTTTGGCTGGGGTAACCTGTTGTTGCCAGGTTGTTTCAGTCATATTAAATTGCTTTTTTGTAGTAGGAATAAAACCAATTCAATTAGATGTTCCCACATGAAGGACGTTTTTAGATTACCTGACAAAATGTTTTATGGTAAGATTGAAGACATTCACAATTTACCATTTGGCATGAAAACACCCCCTTTTAAATTAATATGCCTTATAAATTTATTCACATTTTACTCTTTTGTTACAAGCAGCTTTACTATCATTTGAGTTAGATAATTCAGGCGCACTATCGAGCACACGAGATATCACACAGCGGAGGCGATATTTGCATGATCGATGAGTTCACATGGAAAAAGACTGCCTTTATACTTCTTTGTAGAAATATAACCTCAGGTTTTCAAATTGAGAGTTGATTGGCACATTATTCAAAGGGTTTGCTGCATTACCGTCAAGATTTTAAAGGAACGGTTCACCCAAAAATTTACACCCACCCACCTGCCAAATCTCTCAAACCAGTTTTTCGTTAAACATGAATGTAAAATAATTTAAACAAAAAACAATAGAGTATATTAGTATGTTGGTGCTCTCAAATATTTCCAGTATGCGTTATTTAAATTTCTTATGGGTGAACTGTTCCTTGTGGTGAATAAGATTAGTTCAGTGAGATGATGAGAAAATACATTATTCAACAGCTGCACTGAATAATACTGACAGACTATCAGTCTGTGTATTAGATGTTATGACAGCAGGGCCACATGTGATTACATTTTTAAATTAACCAAAAACTTAAATTAATTAAACGAAATGTATTTGTTAAAACAAAAGCAATTGTGTAATTCGCTCAACAGATTAAACAGTTTTAAAACACTTTTTCTTTATGAATAAATTACTGAATCATTTTACTCAACAAATTCATTTAAGCGCTCATTAATTTTGTATTTAAACAGTCCTGTTGATAAGTGAGTTCATTCCACTCAAATTTCACTGAAAGTTCAATGCGTTTTATAGAAAAGAAAGTTGATTATTTAAAGCAGAACTTAATTAGTTACAACAGATTTCTTGTTTCCAGCATTCTTCGCTTCAGATCGTATTATTGTGTTTTTGCACAAGAATAACATAAGCGGAGATCTGCTTGTGTTAGGACTCAAAAGGATTTCTGTTATGTTCGAGTTTTAGGGTGTTACCAGTGCTATAGATTAGAGCCTTTGGGTAGGTCAAGGATGGACCAGGTTAAGACTAGCTACTACTTTGTAAGTACTATTGCAGCAGGAGTCTTGTTGTTATAGACTGTATGCCTAAATGTAATGTAGAATGTACATAAATGTAGAAAATAAGAGTCAGTATTATTAATGTAAGTCATTTTAATTATTAAAGCTAAGTTTTAATAACATAAAATAATAGAGTAGAGTTTAAATGTACTCAACACTCATAACCACTGGTTTTTAAACTTAAATAAATGAAGACAATTAGTGTCCTTAATTTGAAATGGGTCAACTCTGTTGGTTATACAGTGTAGTTAAACAATATTAACATATTTATTATGAATAACTGTATAAATAGTAGGGTAATCGTTATTACATAAATAATTAGTGCAAAAAGAGTACACATTGTTTAGCTTTAATAAAGTGAAGCTAGCTGAGGTCAGCTATGGTATCTTTATTCTTAGACATTTTGTTTGTCAATAACAAAACCACATCACACAACATACTGGCAGAGGCAGCTTGGTGTGTCTTCATGTTTGACTGTTATTATAGTAAGCCACAACCACGATCATAAATCCTCATGAAGGTGAATATCGATTTGAAGGAGAGATGGAGTGAGACTGATGGCCGTTTTCATGTCAAAGCTCTAGGCTGGGCTCTGCAAGCAGTGCAATAACACGAACGGTCCAGTTTATCAAACCACCCTCCCCCTTCATATCATGGCCTGTTTATCACCTTGGCCAGCCTCATAAAGACAGAGCTTCATCCTCTCTTTCCTGAGTCTGCTCAGTTCAGTGACCTCCAGCTCTCAGCGACAGTCACGTACACTCATCGTCTCATTTGAATATGGGTTTTTAATACACCACAGCCAAGCAATCAATCAATGCTGTGTCATATACACTTAGATATAATATTTTAAATATAGCCAGTAAATACTCCACACTGCACTCATTGTAATGTGGAATTAACATTTCATAAACAAAAAGAATATGACTGTAATTTTTTTTCAGATATTCTGTGAGCACCATCTAAATTGATATTTATTCGACATTTAACACAACTGAATCAACTTAAACTTAAAATCTTAAAAAAACTGAAACATTAAAAAATATTTTGCCATGGATCCGATCAGGTAGAAAAAGCTGCTTGTTACAATTCATGTAGTTATCACTAGTGCTGTCAAGCTATTAATCGTGATTAATCACATCCAAAATAAAAGTTTTGGTTTACATAATATATATGTGCTGTTTATATTTATGATGTATATATAAAGACACACACATACAGCATATATTTTTAAAGTAGTTAAATGTATTTATGTGCATATATTTATATTCATTTAAATTATATCATATATAAATATATTTTATATATAAATGTAACTTATTTTTCTGAAATATATACATGCATGAGTGTTTATTTATATATAAAGAATAAGTATATAATAAGTACACACACATATTATGTAAATGAAAATTGTTATTTTGGATGCAATTAATCACGATTAATCGTTTGACAGCACGAGTTATCACCATATATGTTTATTTGGTATCAGACTGGTATATGACTAAATTCTTGGCTTTTATATGAAATAACAATGCATGTAGCACTAAAGAATTTCTGTCTCTAGACAACATCTGCTCTGTTTAGGTGAGTTTGATATAGTATACTATGTTTTATTTGGGTCAAGCAATCCATCTTGAAGTTTTTCAATTCGGGGTGTCTAGCAGTGGTGCAAAAAATCAATTGCTTTTTTAAGAAGTCAATTCCACCATCCGTTTCAGGATATTTGTCGATAATTGAATGGCCATGGACTATTTCCCCACCAAATGGAGGAAGCACTCACCACTAAGTAACCATATAGAGAAGGACAGTCTGTTTAGTTTCTCGTCTATGAAAGCAGATATGTCTGTGTTGCATGATAAGGGTATATTAAACCATAGCAACATATTCCAGGAAAGATCCCAAGCATAGAGACATTGCAATCGTCTTCTTATGAGGATGTGATCCTCGTAATGGAATCAGTGTTCACACCATGTGTCTTTGACCGCTGGAAAAAATAACTGCAAGAAAAAATATATTTTGTCTGATCTACAAGTATGGACAGACTTGATATTTTTTTTAAAACTAAATGCACTTTCAGAAAAAAGGTACACTGTATATCACAGAGCCAGTAACCTTTAAAAAGGTACTAATATTACCATTTAAGCACTAATATGAACACTTTAGTTAATGATATGCACTTTTATGGTATTAATATACACCCTTTAAACTGCTACCCCAGTAATGATTTTTGTATTTTTTTCCCAAAGACAACATGATTTTTGCAGACACATGCATTGTGGTGTGTTTATTTACTAGTTTACCAATTTATTTACAAGTGTTTAATTACTAGTTTATAAACTAGTAGTATTACTATAGTTGCATGAATTCATTTATATATAATATAAATTCATATATATAATTGTCTTAAAATAAAATGGCATTTCACGCATCACATTCTAATTGCTTTTTAGGATGGTATATGCTCTGTGCTGACAGATTAACATTGCGAGCCCGAACTCGTTTGAAGATTAAACAGGTATGCTGTGCCCATTTCCACAAATCAATAGTAGTCTGTTAAAAATGCATGATCACATTGATCAATTGCAGGAGATGAGAAGAGCTCCCATGCAGGAAGCATCATCAATACCTGAGACTAACCAGTTTAATTCAAGAACATGTATGAACACAAATCAGATAGGGTCACTCATTATATTCTCATTTACACAAGTGCTTATTGGCATTTCAAACATAATACAATGATGCGTATGTTTTGCGTCCTGAAAGTAAACACTGTTTGCGGATGGTTACGGCTGGATGAGTCAGTGGCACAATTGTGATTAATGACTACTTCACTGGTACCTATGTATACAGGGCATACAGATAACCGTTCAGCCCTGAGCGAACAAGCACACACACCCACATACACTTGCTCACGTTCACCCAGACTGAGGTACAGTAATAGCTAGCCTTTCTTGAATACAGTGAATGAATACATGTGTGGGGTAGTGTTGTTCATGTCAGCACTGCACCATGGTATGTGATTTTTGCTCCTCTGCAGATGCTCTGAAAGCCTACTCCAAGTCTGAATGCTTTTCCGTTGATGCATTATATTTTAAAAGTAGCATTTCCGTTAGATTCAGGGTCAGTGTCCTGATTTCATGTGAGACTTGCATTTAAAATGTGGACTTTTAAAGCTGCGTTGTAAAGGACAAAGAAAACACAGCTTTTATCAGAAGTACATAGACTGTACAGTATAAAGATATAATGTAAAATAAAAATTGCATTTGTTGCTACAGAAAGAAACAAAACTGTAAATTACAGCATTCATAAAACGTCAAAAACGGGAAGAAAACACATGCAAAACTCGTTTTCGCACGTTTTTATAGCGCTAAGAATTACACTTGCACTTTGAGGCCACATTAATTTAGGTTTAGCAGATGGGTGCTCTGTCAGAAGGCTAAACATTAGCTGCCTCCACAAATATCAATCTATCCTATATCACTGCTGCGCCATAATTATACGCTCTGAGTGAGCGCTGCACTATTTTTGGGGTGAGCTAATAAGTAGCACATTAGTAATGATCCATTTACTACCAGACAAGCAAATGTTACTGCGTTAATAGTCGTTAGCACATAGCTGTAAAGTCGTTTTTAAATGTTGTTGCTCTGGGTTCAGGGTGAAGACAGGAATATGCAGAACAGACCAGGTGTTTTGTTCTTTTTTATGCTGTGGCATCATCAGTCATATGACGCTGAGAATAAAAATATCACTAAAAGTGGTTCACACATCAACACATATCTATATTTAATAACAGAATGTTTCTTATAGATGCCATTCAAAAAAACATTTAATAAAAGTACATTAGTATTATTATGCTTTGTGAGTATTATTATGCTTTTTTGAAGTACACTAATGTTAAAAAGTACAAAAAATTTATATATTTTATAATTCTATAATATTTTTATATATTACAAAATGTAGTTTATTCCTGTGATGGCAATTACTCCAGTTTTCGTGGCCACACGATCCTTCAGAAATCATTGTAATATTATGACTGTTGTCACGCCCAGCTGGAGCTGCCAGCTAAAGACTGGGTTTGGCACTCCAGCTTTTCTATGTAATGTATTTTGTGTCTGTTTTCATTTCTGGACTCACCTCTCCTTCACAGCTGTTCTGAATTAGGTTCAATGATTCAATCAGTACCACCTGTATATATACCAGTCTGTTTGTTTGTCTGTCACGGTCCATTTGCACTGTCAACCTGTCTCCTTGCCACTCCGTGTTTCTTTGTATCCTGATCTGTTGTTTTCGACCTCGCCTGTTTTGACAACCGCCTTTGTTTTGCCCTTTGCTTTATATATACTGTGTACCGACCCACGCCTGGACACTGACTACTCTTTTGCTGTGTGTGCTACATGGATGTTTACCGGTAACGACCCTGATCGCCTGTCTGATTCCGCTCTGTGTCCTTCAATAAACAGTCTGCGAATGAACCCATACACATACCCATACAGTAAAAAGAACATTTTACTTGCAATAGAAAACTTGTAACAGAAATTTCTAATAAAATTATTATTCTTTTTTTTGTTGTTGTTAAAGTCTTAATGGTCCCAAACTTTTAAATAGTAGTGGCCATAGAAAAGTAAAGAAGTGCCATAATACTATATGATCTGATTCTTAACCGGAAGGTTGAATGCTATCAACAGAAATACAAGGCATATCGATGCAAGTAGATTTCCTTTAAAGGTGCAACCCATTTCTCGCCCTATTTCTCCTCTGTTAGATCTGTCATGCACTTTAAGACTGAAAGTTGTGCGCGTGCGAGAGTTGTTAGCCCGCCGGGGTTGCTCCCTTATTCAACATGTGACATTTGTCATTTTGACATGTGCTGATGCCCTTTGGAATTGTGCCATTTTTACTAGATCTTCCTTTCCTGACCCCCTTCTGCCACCCTGTAAGACACAAACAAACCACGGCGGTTAGATTCCATCCCCGTCGTATTGCCTCATCTCCAGGGATCCTGCAAGGATCCCACATAAGATTACTGAGAATTTATGGTAATCCCAAGTTACAGGGACCAGTTGTCTTTTTTTTAAGGTTAGTGTGTGAAGCTAGGCATGTCACATTTGCTCAGGCAAGTGTCTGGTTTTGTCAAGGACAGCCTGTGGAAATGCATTGTAGAGAGAGAGTGAGAGACAGAGAGAGGTGAAAACCAATCCTGTCTTGAATTCAGGGTCTTGGTCTCTATTCAGTTGCATTAACCCTAAAAGAATGCACAATAATTAACAATTAAACAGGCTGTTATTCACACATGACATTATTGCTGAGATGTACTATGACCAGGAAATGAACTTTAATTACTAGCTTCTTTTTCCACTCCGGATTTTGTTTTCTAATTCATGTGCCTCTGAAAGGATGTGAAATGGATGATCACGCAGCCAGAATTCCTTCTGACCTCTCAAATGCATCTATTGTGTTTTCCACAAGCACACATTGTTCCGTTTGGATCAATGAAACCATTGCACATATTAAACCAGTGAAGTCATGGATACATCAAAGAACTATTGGCTGAAGAGTTGTTAACAGGGGTTAGTTATATCACCCTTCACCCAGTTGCTAGGAAGCTAATTTTAGGTGATTAATCAATTCAGAGAGCATAGAAATGTAATTAGGAGTCTCTTTTGTTTTAAGAGGACGACCTTGTGATGAATGTTTACAGGCAAGCCAGTCTCAGGGGATGGTGGTAGACTTAAGACAGTCTGATCTTGAGCAAAGTCATGGTGTATATTTTATGAAGGTTTGTGTATGTGTGTGTGTGTGTGTGTTTAGGGCTATCAGTTATGTAAATTATGCTAACATCTGTTTTAAGAAAATTCATTTTATGTCAATTAATAAACTTAATTATATGCATATAAAATTTGTTGGATGTGTTATTTTGGCATGGGAAAGCATATTGTCATTTATTTAATAGGCGTAGATATTTGATGTTCTATGTATAGATAATCTATCTATCTATCTATCTATCTATCTAT
>JAUMHR010000049.1:11533741-11553957 GCA_032361145.1 Enteromius fasciolatus
AAGGTTTTGCCTGGATCCTCAACTTGTTTGGAATCAGTAAAAATTGCCAACAGTTCAAAATCTTTTATCTGAAGTTTAGTGTTATTGCAATAGTGTTTGATCGTTTGCTCCGGAGTCTGAGTTGGGAATTATTGTGCAGTTGGCCGTGAGAAATATCACACAGCAAAGCGGTGCAAGCGTCAGAAGCGATGCAAATGCAACGACAGTTTTCTTCCATTTGAAGTGATCATAAGGCTCTCTCAGTGGGAGTACCCCCTTCCACAAGCATTTCCATATCATGATATGCATGTATACAGTTTGTGTGACACTGTATTTCATGGCTCAGTTTATTTGAAGATGCATACTGAGTGGATTTTAGCCTGCAACTAATCCATCTATTTCCTGTTTGTATCACTGTTTTTGTGCAGGGTCTTCACGAGGAATGTCAGTACCTCTTTCAACCTCAACTCATTGTTCAGAGGCTCATTGGGATTTCAGTGCTGTATCCTGGTTACTTTATTGACCAGATGATTCCTGTTCACAATAGATCAGTACTCTACAAGTAAGTGAAAATTAAGATAAAATTAAGATGCAATATATCCACTTATACACACACACACATATGTTGGTTTTTTTGATTTATGGGGATTCTCCATAGGCATAATGGTTTTAATACTGTACAGACTGTATGTGGTATTGTCCTACACTGACCCTACACCTAAACCTACCCCTTACAAGAAACTACACACACTTTTCGATTCTTAAAAAAACACTGTTTAGTATGTTTTTTAAGCCTTTTGAATTACGGGATACTGAAAATGTCCTCATAAAACACCTACATATTGTAATACCTATGTCATACCCATGTCATTAAACAAATTTGTGTTAAACAAATAAACCCGCACACACACACAATTTAAGAATAGTTTACTCCAAAAAGGAACTGTTTTCTGTTGTCATCTGTTGTCAACATTGAAAAGTCTGGGGTCAGTTTTTCAGTTTTTTTTTAAGATTAATACATTTATCAGTACTTGTATTCAGCAAAGGGGCATTCAATTAAATAATAAGTGACAGTAAAGACATTTGCAAATAATTTCTATTTTATATAAATGCTATAAATGTATGATGGCTTATAAACATAGAACAATATTATACCACCCCAAACTCATGAGTGATGGTATAATCATCCTTTTGTGATTCCAGACACTTAAATAAAACCATCTTTCAAGATTGTGAGCATTTCTACTCTATTGTCATCTTTGCAGACTTTCACACATCTTTCCTTATCAGACACTCGAACGCACACACCGTGCGAGTCTCTCACCTTTTCCCTCCCTCGTTCTGCTCTCAACCCTTTACCATTCCACACACATCCTTTTCTTAAGCTTCCCTCCATTTCAGGCTTCTATTCTCATTAGGTTCAGATATTAAAGCTCTCCTCTCAATTAACAAATAAAGTCTTTCTAAATGAAAAAGGGGAAAATGGAGGAGGGAGAGGTGATAAAATGCATTTATAAACAACAGGGTGAAAAGAAAAGGCCTTGAGTGCTGGACATTATGAAGATGGGATTTCTGTATCATTAAAAGCTGGTTTTCAACAGTGACACTTAGGTAGCTGCTGTTTAATGGATGTCTGGATATTAGTATACACTATTTTATAGCATATATAGGATGTCTGCCACATGAAATAATGTGTAGGAAGAAATAGGAATCATCTTATATGTAATAAAATCTAGTGGGCTATGTTAAATACAGATATTATGCATAGCTCTTGTTATTTAGTAGAATTTGTAATATTCATAATAGGACATACTATTTATTCAGTTGTGAAATACAAAACAGTACTGCGTAAAATTGGAAGAAGGGATAAATTAACCATGCAATAAATGTTTTTCTCTTTTTTTAATTTCAAGGAAATTTCAAAGACCAAGTTCACAAAACTACTTTTACCGATCCAGCAGATATGTAAACAACTTGTGTTCTGTTTGATTGAGCATTTGATGTGCTGCTCATATTGTTAATTATCAAAAACCAATTGTAATTGTATTATGGCCAAAAAATGTGATATTAATTATTTATTCTAACTTCACAGTTGTTCTCCATCACTGTTCAAATTGAAAAGGGCAACTTGCATTCGTTTCCTGATTAGTTGTTATTGATGTAGAAAATTAAGACGCAGAGATATCACTTAATTGCTTTATGCAGTTTCTACAAGTTTGTTATAATGGGTTGAAGTTTAAAGTCCTTCTGCGAGTACAAAAACACATTGCTGTTAAAATGCTTCCTTGGGATTTCGGGAAGCATACTAATGTATGTATCTCATGAGACAATGTCTGCTACAGTCAGTGTAGCTTTCAAACAGATGTCCTCCGCATTTCTCTCCCTTGTACCTGGCAGAGTGTTCATCCCAAACTACATCTCTCGAGTGAAGGTACAGCTTGTGGACTGCAATACAAAGAACAAAAGTGGGGAGAGCTGTCCGGTTCTGCTGAAGATCCGCTCAAGGGCCCCGCCGGTGCATAACTCCAGCGCTATGGACTGCAGAGAGAATGTTCCCTGTGAGCTGGAGGTCCCGCTGCCATCCTGGGAGCAGTGGTACTATATTTTGGTGGAGCGTTACCTCAGTACCTCAGATGTCTACTTTCGTATTGGCATTCAGGTTAAAGGTAAGAACTTGTTTTTAAAGTTTAAAGTCTGAATTGGATTAAAAGTGATTGGGTCGTTTTGAGTAGATTAGGTAGATTCCCCATTCGATCGGTCAAGCACACATATGCATCCTCGATTTCACAAGTTCGCGCTTCCTCATAATAGTAATAATAAAATAGTAAGCGAGTTGTCCGAGGAGTGAACCAGGACGTCGGTGGACTCCGAGCCCTAGTGATTTGAACCCTAGCGAGGGCAGAGCTCTGCGTCCGGCTCAAACCTTGCATGCCCCCCGTGAAGGAAGGCGTGAAACGGGCAGAGAAGGGTGGAGGAGGGATGCACAAAAGTTGAGATGTGGAAGGGAAGGAAATGGGTTTATTTATAGGGGTAAAGATGGGTCTGATTTGACAGATGAACTCAGGAGATTGATTAGATAATGCTGCAGTGGATTCGCTCCTTCTGAAATAAGTTTTGCAACGTCACTTAAATAATAGGGAATCTATAGTATAAATATCTATGGTTGTATGTGCATAAATGGTCATGTGACATGTGTTTTAGGTTGTGTAGTGTAAATGGAGATCGGAAGGTGTAAACAAGGATTGTTTTGATTCTAAAAACACACAACAGGGCCTTAGAGTGTAGTTTTATAATCAATCTGATCATTCCATCATTCCATCCTCCACATCAATCACTCTATGTTTTCCCCATTTCTTTGTTATCTTTTGCTTAGGGCTATTAGCTCTGTAATTTTAGTGAATGTGTAAAGTTCTCCCCTAGTTCAATCAGATATATCGGTAACACTTTAGAATAGTTAACACTCGTTAACTAACACTCGTTTTTTTTATATTTATGAATGTTTTGCTTAAAATTTTCATTGAAATATAATATTTTCCAAATATTTTGGGTCAGTATTGTTTTAGTAACACTTCAGCATAGGGGCCAATTCTCACTGTTAACTAGTTGCTTATTAGCATGCCTGTTATTAACATATTGACTGTTTATAAGTACTTTTTAAAGCACATATTCTGCATGACCATATTCTACATTCCTACAACTACCTTACTAACTATTAATAACTGGCATATTGGAAGTTTGAGGCAGAAATCATAGTTAATAGTTTGTTATTGGCGACAATTGGACGTTAAAATATTGGAGAATTGGACATTAAAATAAAGCGTGACCGTATTTTAGAAAGTTAATATTGTTAATCAGCAATGATACAAAACTGTTTTCAAAATAATTAATGTTTACTGAGCACCAGATCAGCATGTTAGATTAATTTGTATAGAATCATGTGATTGATTGAAATTCATATAATTCAGCTTTGTCTGAATAAATAGATTTTCTATGATATTGCTACTTTTACTGTATTTTTGATTAAATAAATGTACCCTTGAAAATAATAGTATTCTTTTAAAAACAAAAATACATTAAATAATGCCAAAAACTTACAGGTACATTTCTGGGTCCACTGTGTGTATAATGTTTTACCATCATCTGTTGATCTGCAACAGGTAAGACAGTAATCCATATTGTAATGAACCCATAATACAGTGCAATCAATGTTTTGGGCTCTGACATATCATTTACCATAGGCCTTCCTCTGGTAACATAAAATCACACTATTAATAGGCCCACCTGGTGCCATATTTTCCAGGCAGTGTTTGGGGGCACGTTACTGGATGCCAATACATTCTCTGATTCATTGATAGCCTGTAGTGCTGTAGGTTGTCAACAATCCCAGCAGACTCCAGTGGAAATATTTTAGTCCAGCACAAATGAGAGGGCAACAGCTTGCAAATTTGATCCAGGCTTCATTAATTCTTCATTGGGATTTATCAGTACAAATGTTACAGGCATATGGCTCCTAGTCATTGTTTGGTTGCAGCATTGCGATGAATTGCATTTGAGCATATTAAAGCTACCTGGAATGCGTTCTGACTTCACTGCTGGAAGGGTTTTTACAAAGGCAGGTGTTCTCATGGCCCAGGTGGAGTTGGGAAATTAAAGTGTGTTTAGAGTGAGACAGGCTTTGTTATGAATCTCTGTGACAAATTGGAACCTCAGTGGGCTCAGATGAGGACCCTGTCATGGATTGGAGCCTCCGCTTTTTATTCTGCCTGATGTTACAATGAAGTGTTGATCAATTCCGTACTTTTCCGTGTCTTGAGTCCTCGTGATAAATATGGCAATTGGGCTGCTCGCAAAGTGTGAAATAGATGGGAGACTCAATTCGGTCACATAGACCGTATTATTGCAGCATCGGGAAGTTGCATGCTCGCTTTAAAAGACTTGCTTTGAGTTCGATTGGCTTATTCTGCTTAAATCTGTACGTTGTTTCAAATTACACAGCTGTTGTTTACAGTACGCTCATGTGACCTGATTTTGTCAGAATGTCTGATTGGATCGCAATTCTGGAGCATTAAAATATTATCACTTCCAAAAGGTCAAAATTGAATTTCCTTCCTCACAAGAGTTAGCAGAAATCTTCAACTCTGCTTCTATCAAATCCACCTTGTTCTCTCATTGTATGTGAGCTTTTTTTGTTCTCCCATTTTTTGCTTCACGTCCTGCGGTGCAGCAGAATCCCTGCCTTTGTTACAGCCTTGATGCCAAGGGATGTTGGCGCTGATGGCTCGGTAAGAGGGGATGAAGAGGAGGGCCATTGATGTTCAATGAGGCTGAACAGTCTCAGACCAGCTTAAATAAAGCACTCACAGAGGGGAAACAATTGGCCATGATGAGACGGTGTACCTGCAGAGAGCATTATCTGTGCACGTAAGGAGCAGAAAAAGGAAAAACCTGTCTAGCAAGGACTTATTGCAGTGACGTTTGTCACATTCAAGGCTGAGAGTCAATTTTGTCTCTTCAGACTATTTGCCGCATTCATAAATGAGGAACAAAATCCCTTTCGCTCAATGAATTTGGGCCGTCAAAAGATTAAAACATTACAATAGATTAAAAATATCAGTTTTTGCAGGCTTTTTGTTGTTGTTGCAGATTTCAATTCAGTTCAATTTGTTTAAGGAATTGTTATTAGACAATTTGAAAAACAGGTAACACTTCAACATAGGGGTCCAAAATAATGCATTAGTTAAGCATTAATTAATGGTTAATTTGTTCACAATTAAGCATTAGTTGAGCAAAAACACACTAGTAATTAATGATTAAAAGGTTAGGTTAATGTGCTTTTGCTCAACTAATGCTTAATTGTGAACAAATGCTTAATTAATTAATTAATGCTTAACTAATGCATTATTTTGGACCCCTATTCTGAAGTGTTACCGAAAAACATTATACAAAGATATTTGGAAAACATTTGCTAGTAATCTCACATTTTCTAATTTTCTTTTACTGCATTCATGAAATATCAACATAATAAGTACCAAAGATTTATACTACTAGCCTACAGCAGTCCATGTTTTTTTTTCTACATTCACAGTGTTTTCCTCCTAGGTGATTTTTCATATTTGTTGTTGATTAAATTCTTCCATGAAAATATGCAGATGAATATATATTTATTAAAAGGTATAGCAGACAATATTTTGTCACTTGCTTTGTTTTTAAAACATAATCCAAATGGACACATCGATGTCAGTGCACACTAATTTTGGATGAAGTTAATGCAGATTTATAGTAATAAAAGAATGTACTTGTAATGATGGATGATTATGATTAAGTATCCCACTATACCTGTGTTCACCCATCATTAGTACCTCTTATTATTAAGCGTAGCTAATCCAGTGACCCTAGAGCACGGCAATCAACATCATCTAACACTGTCATTCATTTCTCCTCTATGCTATTTTTCACCAGTTGTGATGGTCCACACTCTGCATCACATGACCTTGTAGTATCACCTGTGTCTGAAGGTTTTGGTCAGCGCTTCTGTCAGCCTTAATTCAATTATTCTGAACCTAGCTCCCCTTTCCTTGATCAATTTCTCTGAACAGCAGATACTGGCTTGCTGCCATCTCTCTCCTATCTCCCAAGGCGGTATGACCCTTCATGTCCTTCCTTTGCTGTTTCTCTTCACCGTTCAGTTCTTCTGATATTCTTAATGGAGAGAACAGAACGTTTCTAAGTTTAACAAGAACCATCTGGAGTTGCTGTGTATGTCATTTCTGGACAAAAATCAAAACTTAGATTTAAAGAAATTCTAAAAACATTCAGATTTTATACAGCCCTCTGATGAGCTACTCTTATGTTGTTAACAATTATGAAATTACTACATAATTGTACCACTAGATGTTTTAACAAATATTACAAATTGTAACTTTTAAATGGATTTGTTTCAGTAGACACTGAATATTATTTTTGTAATGGCTTTGATGTATGTTCATTCTTCTCTCTGTGAGATAAAATTATTTCTTCATCCTCCGAGTGAATCATATCCAGAACAAAACAAACAGAATTTAGACAGTGAGCATTGTTGCATTGTATGTTGTTATTTTGTAGAAATGTTGTTGTGGTCTGTGTCTGCTAAAAAAGACATGTTGTGGATGTTCATTTGACGTTTTAGATCAGGCCTGTCAAACACATGACTAGTAGAGGAGTCAGATTTGGATTGAACGATGATTTGAGAGGAAAAATTCAATTGTGCTGAAAACATTCCCGATCGCTTATTTCCATAATAAATATTCATTTATACTCTGATAAATTGATTTAGTAATTTCCATGTGCTCCCTTTTGTTTTATGCCAAGTTCTGTGGCTGGTTATATAAAGTCTCACAGTGTAGTCATTTATTTATCTTTTTTTTTCTTTTCTAGTCATTACTATTTTAAGTTAGTTACATAAAAACAGACTTGTTTTAATTTAAATCTAAATGTACAGTGTATTACCTCTCAGCTTGGTTAAACTTGTTTTAAAGACAATCTTAATATAGTGGCTATGTTTATTCAATTGGCCCTGGACTTTAATCCAGATGTGTAATGTGCATATTCTAGTTTTTTTTTTAATATAACAATTAACATAAGGTGAAATTTAGTCCACTCTGGCCAGTGTAAACCAATGAATTGCAATTTTAAAAAACTGCCCAATTAGTTTGACACCCCTGTTTTAGATAATCCTTTTTTTTTCCTAAATTGTACTTCCCCTGTTGCTGTTGCTGTCACCAAATGGTGATATTGATAGTGTCATTAATTGTGCTAATCACTTATGAGCTCCAGGCTTGAGGGAGTCCTCTTTGTTTGAGAGACATCTACAGAGCCAAATTGAAATGGATCCCAGTCGTGGGATTTCAAAAGCAGTTTCAAAACAATGAGCTGCAAATTTTAGCCCCTAAATTGCACTTCATCACACAGCTGTAATTAAAGCATCAACAGAAAGGTTTGGGGCTTCAGCCAGACCAACATTGCTGGGAGAGCCGCAATGCAAATGTGGGATTTTACATTTTGCTTGATTTTTCTGGTGCTCACTGGACTCCCTTTAGCCCTCAAGGAGACGAGAAGGTCAAAGCACAAATAAAAGGAGGCTTAATTGAGACTGATGTGTTTTTATCAGTGTTAATGATGAGTTTCAGTGTCTTTAACATGGCGATATAACTATTAATAGTTCTAGACCCTCCAGAGCTCCGAGGACTGGAATGAGCTAATTCAACACTGAATGAAATAACTACATTCTCTACAGAGGCATATATTTCTCTTCAGTAATGGCATCAGCACAAATGTGATTGGGAACCGTAACGCAAAATGGAGAACAAATAACGTAGTTAAACATAATTGCGTTTTCGACGAGCACCATTGTTATTGCTATTGATTGTTTAGCTTGTCTCATGAATAGCTGGAATTTTCTTTTGAGTTTAACTTTGGTTATGGTCAAACAATCTTTAAGCTAGCTGTGAAGTAAATATAGACATATTTTGTATTAAAAAAATCTTGTTTTTTGACCTTACAGCTGAGGTGTGCTTTGATAATGTACAGTTAAATTTTCTAAACGATGAATAAAAAGTGCAAGTGTGTGACCAATATTAAAGGGCTTTCTCACTTAAGGATATTGAGGATGTTGAAGCTGTGACCTTCTAACACAGCATTTTAAATGCAAAATAGTGTAATTTCCCCACCGGTAGCCATGACTTCGCAATGTCCAACCTTCATGGAGCCATAAACCAATTTCACACAGGGAATTGCATTTTTATTGACATTCTCTACAATGGGCAGGGAAAGGAAAATGTTTCAGATTCAAGGCTTAAAGGGTTAAGTTTGATTTACATATTTGCTGTTCATGTTGAAATGTGTTTGAAGGCCAAATCAGGACAAAAAAAAGTCTCTGAGCAATCAGCATCCTACCAGTCTTGCAGGTGCCAACTTGCTTAACAGTTGTTGGGCACAGCTCTCATGGAGAGAATGGGCAAGAATAAGCATATGTTTGCGGAGAGGTCAAACACCTGTGGAAAGAGACAAACAGCTGCTTATCCTTCTTGTTGACACACTGATGAGCGATAATGGCAGGAGATAATGAGGAGAGACATGTTTAAAGTGCTCTGTTGCTATTGATATGTAAGCTGTTCTGGACATTTTCCCTCAGACCTCTATTGCGATCAACAGTTAGTGAGGTTAAATGGACTGATTTAAAGGTTAAGGGATTTTGCTCGTCGCTCTACGCCACAGAATTTAATGTAATAATAGAAGCAAAAAAAGCTTGTTACACTTTAAAAAAACTATATTTCTATATGATAAACTTTATATTTAATATTACATATATGCACAAATACAGAGACACATATTAGAATAAAAATTAAATAACTGGCATTGCATTATCTGGTAAATATTTGCTTTTTTATAAGTTATTATTTCACAATTACAGTATATGCAGATTAGTTTTTTTTAAAACAATGCACTAATTGTGCAGACTTTTCAACAAGAAAGCACATTCTTACATAACACTTGTGGTGATTTGTTGTCAGACAATTCAGCAGCATGGTAAGCATTTATTGTTGAAATGCAAAATGTTTTATTTCTGTTGACGTTCTTTCGGGTTACTGCTGATGTCTTGTCGGTGTTTGTTTGCTTCACTAATGTTACTGAGTTGAGTCCTGTAGAGCCACTGTGGGAAGTTTAGGAAATCTTAGTCCTTGCTGCTAAAATATAATGGATCTAGAGATGAAAAATCAGTCTCATTAATTGTCATTAGGGAACATTGTGAAACATTAGAGCATTGTTGTGTTATAATTATTATTATTTAATTTAATAGCATTTAAAGCATTATTTAAAACATTTCATGTAAACTAATTTTGTTTGACCTGGAGAGACATATAAATGCAGAAGTCGTCTTATTTATATGTCAATTTTGCCCATGCCATTCATTTTGTTTTCTTTGATTTATTATTTTTGTTTTAATAAACTGGGGTTTGTTTTCTTCATTTTACATTAGCTGTACTATTGTGCAGTGATGTGTACAAAAGCACTCATCTCTTTTAATCGCCTCTTGGATGGAATGTTTTATTATTTTCTCACTGACAAAGTGACCTCAAAAGCCTGCAATCATAATTTCTTTAGGCCATTCATGTGGATTCCTTAAAATCGTTTTCATAATTAGATGACATGCCACTGAATAATTAAAATGTGTAATTCTATTTATTATTATTTAAATTATGGCAACAAAACTCATTGTTAATACTTAAGAGAACATAATTTGCACATCACTGGACTGTCACGCTTGATTTAAGAGAAGGAAAAGCAGTGTGTTAAGTGCATAGTGAATGTTTTAACACTGAAGCCTTGCATGTAAATTTAGTAGTGACTAATCAAAACTAATTACTAGCTAAACTAACTAATAATATTAATCTTTATGGATTTGTTTATGATAATCATGCTGCCTTTCATTTCAAGGTGGACTGGTGTCATCAATTATTATAATGTTTTTATCGGCTGATGGCACCCATTCACTGCAGTTTCTGTTCCTATTAAGAAACAAACTCATCTATACCTTGGGTGGAATATATTTTTAGCAAACTCTATTTTTGTGTGAACTATTCCTTTAATAAGCTAAATTAATGCATGATATAAGTCAGTTTAAATCTCGGGACCACTGGTTCAAATAAAAGTCAATGAAACATAAACCAAATATTACCAACTGCACCTTTAAAAGTGAATATAAACATCAGACAAGACTGATAGAGTCATTCTCTTTATTCTTCTCTTAATGAAGCAAAAGGCACTTGGTCAGCAGGCCGATATGTTGATATGGCTTCAGACAACTGTTTTAATTACTCAGTCAATTAGTGAAGTGAAGCAGGACTTCAGTAAACTAATTACCTGCTGTATGCTGGACACAGCGGGGAAAACAAGCTATAACAAAACCATCAGTGGATATTTCAGAACTTATTTAATGCAGCAAATGGGGACGGCCAGAATAAATGCTGAGCTTTTCCTATAAAATCAATTGTATTGATGGAAATGTCTCAGAATTTTATGACTGTTTTAGATTATTTTAGACATTGTTTGGTCTTAGAGTTATTACTCTCATTCTTTCTTTTATCTTATTAAAAGCATAACCATAAACAGGCCACCTGATAAGGGCTAAAGAGCAACATAAACCTTTCTAAAATAGTGAGTGATGTGCCTCTTAAACAGAATGAGATGGCAAAGGACTTTAAATGCCATTACTACTGTATGTCTTTTAATATGACGTCATGCAACAAAACTGGCATCAGGGCAGTTTGTTCTGATCTGCTTTATGTTTTGCTTATGTATTAATTTACTTTTAAATATTCAGAAACGCATCATGCCTTTGCATCTGGTGCATTTGTTTGTTGATTTAGCTGTTTTTTCTTTCTATAGTTAGTCAGCATATGGGTATAAGTTTAGATTTTATACCAAGTTATCACATGATCCTCAGAAATAATTTTCTTTTTTTATAGATTATTATCTACTGTCACTTTTGATGAACTGAATGTGTCCTTGATAAATAAAAGTACTAATTAAAAAAATACTAAATAAAAAAACTGACCCCACATTTTTGAATGGCTGTGTGTGTGTGTATTCTTTATTAGTAGTGGTGTGATGTATATGGAAGTGCTTAAAAGCAGCACGAACTGTTGTGTTGGAAATATGACTCCCACAAAGAAGACCTACAGTTTCCACTCCTGTCTCTCTTCCATTTGATTTCAGAAATGAAGTATGTAATGGAAATTTCACCTCAGTGTGACTGGAACAGAACTTCCCAGAATCTCATGATTGGTCACAATAAATCCATCAAGTGTCACTTTGTTCAGATTTACACAGAATGTCTGTGCTTTCTAGTTTCCACAAAAAAACCTTGAATTTCATTGTGACGCAGTGGTGTCCTGACATCAAGAAAATAGGAATTCATGCCTTGTTTTTTCAAACATTCAAAGGAACATAAGACGATTATAGTGCATGCCAAAAATGGATTTTTATGTGCTGCAAAATACTGAACACGTTTTTAAACACCCTGGTAATTTAAAGAACCATCATGCAACTCGTACAAACTCATGACCACAATAAAAAATTTGGCCCACACCTATTTTTCATTCTTCCTCCATAACAAACTCATTTCACTAGAGTCCAAGGCGCCTGTAATTAATAAAAAATTGCTTATCACAGCTTGTGTTGCTGCAAGACTTTAAAATATTCCAAAAATATAACTCTTAATTAGTGTGCCTTTTCTTTTCTTTTCTTTTCTTTTCTTTTCTTTTCTTTTCTTTTCTTTTCTTTTCTTTTCTTTTCTTTTCTTTTCTTTTCGTAACCGCAATTTAGAATAGTCTGGCTAAACCGACAGAACAGTAAAAACATACAAAACAGTTAGAACAAGGGCCACTTGCACCTTAATTAAATATTCATTGGCCGGGGTGCTGAAAAAATGAAATTACACATGCCATTAACACAAAAAAATAAGGGCTTTCCAATTTGAGCCTAGCAGAAAAGTTGATAAAGAAAGCACATGTGTTTTAGGCTGATAAGTCTCCGTTTGACACTGGCCCTCCTGCCATTTATTGTTATGGTGGTGCATGGGTGAGAATTAAAAACAGAAAAGAAAGAAATTTTAATAGGCAAAAGAAGGAAAAGAAAAGAAGTCTAACCTTAAACAACCGCGTCTCTGCGGGAGCCCGCGCCTCGGCTGGGCGAAAAAAACTTCCATGCGCCTGTTGACCCATCGTTATCAGGACTCTGTGGAATCAAAGAGCCAATTAAAAAGGATTTAGAGTGTGCTTCATTTCCCACTTATGTTAGTGAACAGCATGAGAAGTATTGCACGTGACGTACCGAGCAGCTCAGGCAGACGAGGAGAGCAGCAGACACGGACTGCCAGGAAACTGCCTAGCAACTAAAAACAGAGTTTTGTTGTAAATATTCCATGAGTAATCTTGTGTCAAATAGCAGATGAAGGTGATTCATCTTCCCAAAATATTCTTGGTTTACTTTTATCTTTTTGCTTCTTTGTGCCTGAACACCTCATGCATTAAACTTTAAAGCCACTCTGTGCAGACAGGCGTCCTGCATTAGCCTGCAAAGATATTTAATAATAACCCCATCCATCTTACAAGATAGAAGATGACCTTGTTTAACATTGTTCTGAGATAACAGTCAGATGTTGGGAAGAGCTTTTCATCCCTTCTGACGATAAAGCCTGGACAGATTTCTTTTTTCAGCATGGCACAGAAATCCCTGTAAGTAGTGTTGTCAGGAAGATGTCTACGGCGAGAGGAATTGTGTCGGCTACAGAAGGACAGAGCACCTGCATGCGCCCTTGTGTCTTGGTTGATCACATCAGTGCATTTGCTAATCTTCTGGGAGTCGAGAGATAGTGAAAGCAGCAATTTCTCTGTGGAAGTACGCAGTGTTTGTCCTAGAAAGCTTGAAAACGTGTTTTCTCAACCTTTACATTTTTCTGCCTGTGAATAACGCCTTTTCGGCAAGAGTCCCTCGAGGACTGGAGTTTCCAGAATGTTGTAATTTATTACACAGCTCTGTGGAAAGCTTGACTCTGATTGGTCAGTCATGGCGGTCAAATGACATCAAAATAATTCACATTTCACCATTGTCCTTGCCAGCATATGGCCAGTGCTCTCTTGTATTATGTTGCGAACTAATAATATACATTTTTAATGTATATTATGTAATATACTCTTTTTAATAATATACAAGTAGGGTAATAACACTAAATCTTACAATAAAAAAAATATATATATATATTTTCTTACATATATTTATTTCTATCTATTTTAATAAGTAGTCTTTGCTTTGCATTTAAAGCTGTACATTTTCCTAAACATTTTTTTGCATGTAGAGAGTCAGATATTATGCATTAAATATTTATATTTATGTATCTGTCAAAACATTTTATTGAAAAATAAAGTGCCCTGGGAATCAAACCTATACTGTTTGAGCTATTGTAGGGCAAAACAAAAGATCTTTGTGAATGTGGGTTTATTTTTGAGGATAACAAAAGCTTGGTGGTAGAAACATTGATGTTAATGTCAGAATCCCTGCCAGTACCTGAAGTAATTTGTCTTTTTCAATGTGTGTTGCTGACAGTGACAGATGCAGACTAGGTTCTACAGGATAAAACACCTGCTTTCTATTTATTACACCATTTTTTTCTTTCAGATTAATGATCATATTGTCTTTCACTTGTCCAAAGATGGTACTTTTGTGTATAATGGATGATCTTCCCTCTTTATTAAGGTCTGTAACTGAAGAGTATACAGTCACAGTAGCTTTTTTCCTTATTTGTTTGATGAACAGTGTCTATCTTATGTTAGCTTTCAGTAATGTCTCCATTATGGTCTTCAACTGTAAGAAATGTATTTTCATACTATAACTGTTGTCATACCTTAATACTTTTTCCTCTTGCAGTATACAGAGACTGTTATTAAGCCATTTGTTCTGGTTAAAGAATAAAAATGGTAGTTTATTAATTTATTTAAACCTTTTAGTTGCAAACATTACTTTATTGAGTTCTGTTGACATTAAGGTTAACCGTTACATTAGCTTAATACAGAATGTAAATTTAACTTAAATGTCTATGTTATTTTTGTTTAAAAAATTTGACTAAATCGTCTTGATAACTTTGACATTTGTGTAGTGTTGTGACTGAATAAACAGATTAAATGTTGAAATTAACTGTTATTTCAATTTGTGCTGACAAGTGGTTAGTGCGTGTGGTTAAGTTGAGGCTACAGGAAAGTATAAACTAATTTAATCTCAGTCTCAAATTCTATGGTCATGGACGATCCGCTGAAAGTCTGATGCATATGGCACACAAAACTGAAAGCAGGAGTTTCAAAGCTGTCATCTGATTGGTTAAATAATACAGGATTTACGGAAGACGTGTGTGTTGCATTCCTTAACATTCCACCTGGAAACAAAGATGCTTTAATGCCGAAACCCCCTTATAAAAGAATAAACCTCTCTTGCTTATGTCTGTGATAGATACATGAACTTGATTGTTTTTAGCTTCCTAACCTCCCCTTAAGAGCAATATTGGTGTGGCAGGATTATATGGTATGTTTGTTGGACCAGTGGTAGACAGGGTGTAATGTATGTGGGATCTCCTTCGAAAACAACAATTCTGTTTGTGGTGTTATTAGTTATTAGTTTGACAGCATTATTTGGCACCCATAGTCATCTCAGCCGGAGACTTGAGGACTTTGAAAAATTGAAGGAGCTTCAGGTTAGTGCAGTGTTTTTATGCTAAGATTTCAATGAATTTCTGAATCAGGTTAGCTGCACAAGGGTATGCTTTTATCAAACTCCCACTCACAATGCTGTGTTGTGCGTGTTAGTCGCTGGTTGCATTTTAACCACTCTTTGCTTTTAGTGAGGGTGAATAGAATGAACATCACAGTGGGCCTGACGTGTCCCACAGAGGACCAGAGCTTCTGTGAGCTCAAGGCCTCAGTCACATTACATACAGAACAGGTTGCGGAGGGCAGAACACTTCCAATTCAATGTAGCAACTAAAACTTTTAACAAGTGACTGGATGAATGTTGGAAGCTGGAGCTCTTGAATGTTATTGTAAATGCAGAAGACAGTCGCTCGGTTCCTCTCTGTTGTTTTCCGCAAGATTGCAGAGGTGTTGCGCTTCCTCCTCTTTTGATCTTGATTGTCATGTCCTGTTTGTTGCCGACTTGCTTTCATCAGTGGGTTGTGTTTTAATTTGGAAATAACAGGAGTTTTTTTTTTCATTTGTTATAGTGTTGACGCATGTACAGTGGCTTGAAATTGTGAAGTATACTTTGAAGTACAAGTGTCTGATTTGGTGCAATAGATGCTATCAGTGGAATAAGGGAAGTATTGTTCTCCTTCTCAACAGAAGGCTGGATTGTACAGCTGGAAAGGTACAGTACACTGGGCTTCCTTAAAAAGATTCCTAATGCAAGCCTGGGGAAAGGGCTTTGCTTCTTTACTCTTGAAGAATATGGAAAAGTCACGTTGAAAGTCAGCTTTCTATGCATCATACATGCTAAAGGCAGCTTTTACACTTTAAATGCCCAGTCGTTCTATAGTATAGTATAGTAAAAAAAACATGGATCATACCAGGAACTATACATATGAATGTAAAGCAGAATTTGCAGTAGCCAAGCATTTTTTTCAGTATTTTCTATATATATATATATGTTTCATCTGATCCTTTTCTCTGTTTTTTTTTTTTTTGGTTTTAAACCTGAGGAATTATTTGAATCATGAATTATCAGGGATTTTTTGCAGATTATCGCATTGCTCATGGCTTACTGCATTGTAAAATCTGAAAATCTTCACAAGTCCTCATTAACAAGCTTTCTTTCTTTCTTTCACACATTTTTATGTGTGATGTGCTTGCCAAAGCTGTTATAGTTTCGAACAAGAACTGTTCTCTATTCCTGAGCATCAAAGACAAATTTGTGAATTTTAAGGAAGGCAGCATTGGATGTATGCTCTTCTGAGACACCTTAAGCCTGACAAATTATATCTTCCAATGATGCATTGTGGTAATTAATAATTACAGCAGATGGTGATAGATCATGATGATGAAATTAAAAATACAGTAAATTGTTCAGATAAGAACATCTGCTATCTCTGAAAATGGTCTCTTCATCAATATTTTACATTTTCTACCGATGAAGGCTATCATAAATGGTGTTTATGGCAGTTGAAGTATGTTGAAGTATTTGCTCTTGTCTCACATGTTGTGCTATTTGTTGAAACCTTAATTTGTTTTAAAAAGGAAATACTTACATTTGAATAAAGCTTAAGGGTTCTCATGATTGGAAGTAGTTTGTACCTACAGTATCAGTTATAAGGAATGAATAGTAAACCTTTCCTTTCTCATGGAATAGTTACCATAGCAATACAGCAGGAGTTATTTCCTCTCTCCTCTGTTTTACTTGACCTCCACCGGAGGCCATCTTAGAAGTGGACCTAGATCGCCTCTGATTCTGAAGAGAGACCCCTGCATAATTTCTACTGTAGTACAGTGATGTGTATCAGTTGCTTCCAGCCTCATGATTGGGGGTGTGACTCGCACTGGCAGGATTCTGGGGGAGGAATATGCTTGAGGAACATGTACCAACCACCCACATTTCATCTGTCCACTCCTTTCATTCATCTCCTCACACCACTGTAGGAGTTTAATGAAAGTCTCAGCTTGCGCTCAACTGTAAGATCTGACCTTTTCTGCTGTTTCTGAAACAGAGTAGTTTCACTTACATTATGCTGTGCTTGTGGTTTATACATGAATCATACCCAGTGGTTGCAGCATTCAGATAGACAGGTTGATGAACAGATAGATAGATAGATAGATAGATGGATGGACATATGCATAGATAAATGGACAGGGGGACAGATGGACATTTCAATGGATAGGTAGATGGATGGATGGATAGATAGATAGAGTTGGATGGATGGATGAATGGATAGGGGGACAGATGGACGGACATTAGCATAGAAGGATGGATACATAGATGAATGGATGGAAGGACAGATGAACATTTCAATAAATAGAGAGTTTTACAGACAGACTGACAAGGAGGTTGGTGAATGGATGCATAGATAATCGATTTTGTCGAATATGTCATTTTTCACATCTCTAATGGATGGATAGATGGCTATATGAAAGAAGTAAAAGAAATGAATGCTCAGTAGCTCAGCAGCCGGTTTCCTCAGTAACAGATATTGCCTTGTTAACCTCAGTGACGTTATTCACTCTTTTCGCACTGCATTTGAATCAATACTAAGCCCAGCACACAGTCATTAGAAAGCAGCGGGTGCACACCAGGCTTTATTGGTGCTCCATGTTGTAAGAGAAACAACGAGAAAGAAAGACAGAAACAATAACATGGTGGACAGCCGTAGCAGAAATGACCGCTCGCTCCATCAGAGATGCACAGATAATGGGGTCATTTCAGTAACTCAGCACGAGAGACGAGTTGCACTCTCACTCTGCGTTCAGCATGATGTTTTCTTTGTTTTCTTTGTTTTTCATCATCACTACACAAACCTTTTGACCTTTCTTGTGCTTTTACGATTGACTTTTGTTGCAAGATTCTGAGGACTGAAGTGAAGGATGAAGCATTTATGCTAGAATTAATCAATACACATCATTTATTGAACACTAAATCTTCATTTTAACTTTAAGAAATCACTTGAAACAAACACGTTCATTAGCAGAGGTGAGTGCAGTGAATTCAGTGTTACATAACAGTACAGGCTTATCCTCCTAGGCATCTCCAATAATTTGTGCAACATTTGATCATACATATTAGCAGTGGCATTAAAACGGTACTTAGCTAAACTGAGCCTGCATTAGCCGTAAGCACTAGTTAAGAAGTGAAACTTTGATCTAACTCGGTCTCAGGGAGGAAATCCCGGGGCCCTAGAAGGCAGTTTTGCATGCATTTACATCACCATATGCTGGGTTCACAAAGCGGTCGGAAGCCAAACTTGTTGAAGCTGAAGTTTGTTCCCAGAAAGTGTAATATTAGGCCATGATGGTCCAAAGATAATGCCTCAGGAAATGTATTCTAGACACATCTGACAAAGATGCCTCTTCTTTGTTTTGCATTCGGTTGTGATTCTGACATGTGAGAAATGAACAAACATTTGCTGACAGCCACAAGCGAACAGCAAGGTGGAGTTTGTATGCAGCGATCTGATGGCAGTACATTGCTGCAAAAGCTCCGAGATGGCTTCAGTGTCAGGGTTTGTGGTCTCCAAGAGTTGGTTTCATGAAAAATACATGCCAACATATACTGCTTGTGGATTTCCTGAGGATTTTTTTTACCTCTGCTTGGCCACGTCATGTCAGTCTGTCAGTATCAAAACACTTTGAACTGTTGTGAGATATTGTGAGGCCCTCAAGAGAGACGTGTTACTGCGGATGAGTTCAGCTTAATATCAGAGTGAATATCCAGTGGGAGGTGAGGAACTTTTTTTCTCATAGTGTTTAAAGGTACCTGTGAAAAGCAGCACTGAATGTAGCCTCCCTTGACGGATACATCACACGGCTTTTAAATCCTTTATGTGCCCACAGAGCTGTTGAGAAAAGCATCATGTATATAACAGCCCATATGTGTAGGCTGTGTGCAATTTGGCTAGCATGGCTGTGGCAAACATGGACTGCATTTGATCCTAAAACACACTTAGAATCCTTCTGAGCATATTGATACTTTATGAAAAGAAATGCATTACTGTTTTTGCTTGAGATACTGTATTGATATGCCTCAAAATAAGACACATTTGATTATTTGCCGATGTGCACTTTTGCAAAACATAAACTACAACTACAACAAAAAAATGCTACTGTAGGTGTTTCATTGATTATGCGAGTCTTGCCCTGTTATGTGTTCTCGCTTATTTTTATGATGTATTTATGTTTTTGTACAACAGCATTCAAAAGGTTAGGGTCAGTCCTTTTTTTATAGAAAATAATGTTTATTCAGCATGACATTTATATTGAAATTACATAAAATACATTTCAAAAGATTTCTGAACATTTGACAAACATTTGCTGACAAACATTTGCTGACAGCCACAAGCGAACAGCATGGTGGAGTTTGTTTGCAGCGATCTGATGGCACATACATGATACATTGCTGCAAAAGCTCCGAGATGACTTCAGTGTCAGGGTTTGTGGGTCTCCAAGAGTTGGTTTCATGAAAAATACATGCCAACATATATTGCTTGTGGAAAGTGCTTGTTTGAACTTTCTATTCAACAAAGAATAATGAGGGGGGAGAAACACCTACACAACCTAACCTTTTTTGTATACGTTATAAAGGCTTTCAAAATGTATGTAATATTTGTCTTTCAAAGTCTAATGGTTTCCCTCATCCAGTGCTGAACAGTTAATATTATTTGTGTGGTGATCATCATCATCTTGATAACACATGGCAGTGTCATCCTATAAATCATCTTCAGTTTAATTGGTGTGCAACTACTGTAAACTAATTTAGTGCAACTCCATCATAATCCAAGTTGTTTTCCACATTTGTTTTCCTAAAACATTAGGGAACACTGGTGTAGCATAATCCCCCGAATGATGGTCAGCAACTTTAACTGATGGGTTTGTTGATTTTTTTATTAAATCAAAGCCAACACCAACGTAAGAGCTAAACAGAATAGAAAATAACATATATGACATTACGATCAT
>JAUMHR010000049.1:11586420-11601280 GCA_032361145.1 Enteromius fasciolatus
TTTAGGCCTCTGAGCTAATGAAAACCGTTTCATTCACTCATTTAAAATGATTTTCGATTCACAGAATGTCCTTTCACTTCGCCACTATTTTCAGTGTAATTAGGACATGGCATTAAAATTATGATCTATTCCATACGCTTTCAGTAATTTAATGTCTGAGTATCTGTGTTGCAAAGGAAATGTCTCAGCAGGAGTCTGGACTGACAGCACCATTCCAAATGGGAGGAGCCGCGTAACGTGTTTTAATTAAGATATGAAAATGAATTTGTTTGCCGTCACTGAGGATGACAGCACATAAATTAGTCCAATGAACGAGTGACACTTAAGCCTGACAACCACATGAAGTATAAGGGTTGAACAGGAAGCATGACTAACGATCCAGTAAAACTGTAAAGCATTTTAATGCAATCAATTCACATACAAATAAAGTAGTCAACATTTAGTAAACATTTCACCAATGAAATACATAGTGTTTCTATTTATAATTGACATTCTATTAAACATGCTTGTTTTGCATTTTTGGCATCAGTGCATTTTATATTATGTATATAGAGGATTCATCAAAGCTGTTTTGCCTCATGTTTTGTGCGTGCCACACCTTGTGTGCTGTTATTTCAGTAGTAATGATAGAGAAAGTAGTGAGCAGATGTCATCAAACAGAACTAAAAAAAATGATAATTGTTACCTAACAATTTTCCTTACACTCTCTCCTTGTCTGATACTGGTTGAATAAACTGATAGTCCATCCTGATCTCATGGAAATTCAAACATATTTTATGAGGTGTCTGATTCGTATGATCTCACTCATACAAATTCATAAGATTTTGCTAAACTGCACATATTCTACAAGTTGGCAAATATGAATTTTCACGAATGACCTATACCTAAACCCGCCACTAGACAAATCGTACAAAATTAATTTTGTATGAATCAGCCACCTCGTAAAATATATACTGTGTTGAATGGTCCCACCCAAATCTAATCACATTGATTGAGCCAATGTTACTGTTGTTGGGCTGGTACTTGGCTTGGCATAATAAGCCTTCCAAGGAGAAAGTATTTAAAAAAAAAAAAATGAACACACTCCAACATTAAACAATAATGACAGATTCTGAAACAAAAATGGGGGAGTCTTAATGTATTCTGCTCATAATTCCTGGCTCATAACCCAGAGTATGAGGGGAAGAGCAAAAGAACTTAAATCAAAACTGACAGTGCATCAAATCAGCACAAAGTCACACCACCAGAAATATATAGCTTTTTTTTTTACAATCACAAAATCTACTTCAGCAGATCTTGCACAGTTCTGCACAAAATATTCACCTATTGTAATCTGAACAAAAAAAAAAATCTTCAAATAATACCAATTTTTTACCGTAAATTTGTATGAATTCTCATTCGCCCCTTCCCTGGACCCTCATCCCTCGAACACTCCCTGACCTTCACGTCCCAGGAGCACAACGAGGACACCAGTTCCCCTTTTATTTTGGACACTTTATTTTGTTAATAAAAAGCCTCTCCGTGGCCTGACGCTACGCCCACTGTGTCTGTTTTTGGTTCCTCCCGTGACAATACAAAACAGTCGCCGCAAAAAATAGGTATGTTTTCTTATCAGATTTTACAAACAAAAGCTTTTTGCACATGAATTCATCTCAACGATCACATAATTCTGACATTAGCAAGTCCAGAAGCTAATAACCTTCACACTAGTCAAGAATAAAAAAAAGTGCAGAAAACTTGATAAAAACATTTGTAGGCATTTGTTGGTAACTGACCTTTATGAAAATACCGTTAGAAAGCAGCATGTCTTCACTTGTCAGGTTCATCAAATCAATTAAACTCTTAGGATTTGTGCACATTGTATAACCTATGATTCACAAGCTTAGATTTAGAAAAGGAGCAAATTAATATTTAGGATGAAACTTCACTAGGGTAAAAACAGTATTACATCAAAAACGACTGCCTCTTAAAACACCAGTACATTTTCTTTGCTCAGACAAAGGCTGGACATCATGGAGTGTGAGCGCAATACCCTTAAAGTGCATAAAGTACTTTTTACATGATATGTCATTACTATCCAGATCCTTCTTTGCATTAGTATCCATCAGCTTGGACCTCAATAGCTGGAGCTCCGTAGGCTCCTACATGTTCTGCATTCAGTCGCAGAATCATAGACAAGAAGCAATCTGAACACTGAACACCCACCTTCTCCTCTACAGGCCTGTCTTCCTCTGAAAACAACCGGAAGACAGAGTAGTTTGTAACCCCAGAAACACAGCCAGACCAAGACCCAGAACCCCACTGCTCTATATGGAGCAGAGGGCTGCTCACAGTCTCATGAGCAGACAGTCCAACGTCAGCCAGGTTTCTCAGCATAACCACAGAATGAAGCAAGGCAGAAAGCCCCCCGGTCACGGCAATAAACTGCTTCTCCTCCGGATCATCAACCTCATCTTCAGTTATACTTAACACTAAAGGAAAAGGAAAATAAGGCTCCTGAGTGATATCTGAGGTAAAGTCATTGAGAATCACTCCGCTACTTGGTAAGTATTTCCCGGATCCCCATGTGCTGTTGAGCGAGGTGGAGATTACGATGAAATCACCGTGACTATCGAGGATTCCTACGTGACTGCTTGTGGTATTTAATGTGAACATCTCTATCTGAGTTGTGTTGAAGAATTCCTTCGCCAATTTTAAGAGGGCATTATAAGAAGCAAAGGCATTATCGTGATCTCCGTGGCTCGGAAAAGTAAGGTTTTGCTCTCGGACTCTATTTAATATATTGGATACCATTCTACCTGTGAGCTGGTTGGTAGCTGAAAGAATGCTGTATTTCTCCTCTGCGATGATAAGGGGCTCATTGATTTCTCCACCGCTGGCCTGAGCGGCAGCAAGGAAAGCCGGTCTCTCTGCTTCAGAAATGTCTTGAGCCAATTTTACGGCCAGGTTTTCCGGGAAATGGGAGCTATTTACACTGACGCTCAGCAAAAGTTCTGATAGATTCCCATTGGTGACATGCTCGCCCTCTGATTTCACACGGCCGGTCTTATCGCAGAACACATCACACAGTCTTGACTGGAGTATTTTGTCCTTGTGGGTTTCTAAAGCCCTGGAGAGGATTTCATCGATAAGGAAACCCTCTTTAGCGAGTTTCACGGCGCCCTCGAAAAGTCGTCTCCATTCTAATTGCCCGTACTCGGAATGCAGCAGGCGAAGACCCTGCAATAATGAGGGAGCACCATATGTAGGCCGCTTCTGAGAAGTGTCGTGTATCGCTTTAAACGATCTTGTAGTGTGATTGTACAAAATTGCTGAAAACACTCCACCTTGAAGAAAAGGCAAGTACCAATGAATCATTCAGCAGCCTCAAATAGTAGTTTATGCTTTTAGTAACCTTGTGAAAGGCAAATGCGGTGCTAATTAGATGTAGATATTAACAACAAACAGTATGCATTTGAGAGTCTAAACCACATAAATAAATATTCATGTAGAAGTTATTTTTTGTTGCTAATAGGCTTTTTTCAGGCTCATTTTCTATAACCTTTCATAATAATTATTTTACATCTCAAGAGATGGTCTTAAAAACAACTCGTTAAAACCGTTTGAAATGCATAAAACTTTAACAAAACTTGCTCATGGTATTTTTTTTTTTTAAATTTCACTCAATATTTCAAGTTAAAAATTAAAACTGCACATTTCTGGAAATTACATCATGCAGCAGAAAGAGCTAAAAATCAATAATAAATCACAAAATCAATTACGAACGTTAATAAATCTGGGCAGTGTTGTAGTCAAGACCAACTCATTCAAGTCCAAGTCAAGTCCAAATCCAAGACCACATGTTCATGGTTTTGTCATGTACTCAGAAACATGTGGTTGACAAGTGACAATTTTATGGTCTCTGTCATGACTAAATGCAGAATTGTACTTTTTGTTTGGTAACACTTTCAATGAAGCCTGTATTTATAATACATTATAAGGGTATTTTTAAGGCATTATAATGAATGCACAATGCATTATAAATAACTTTTAATAATAAAATGAATGCATTACAATGCATTATTGTCTTGCCACTTAAGATTACTCTAATAATGTCTTATACTGTAAATACAGGCTATGTTTTGTTTCAACTTACCAAGACTGTGGCACTGAAACATTTGATTTGTAGAAGTGAAGCAATGAAAAGTGCATGATACTATTACAGACCTAATCCAGCGGTGTGTGGATGAACAACTCCTAGGCAGAGTAAAGCAGCAATCCCTGCATCGACCACATTCCCGCTCTCCTGAAGAAGCTCCTTACCAATACTTGAACAGTTTGCTATATGTCACACAGAAGAAATTAAATATGTTTTATACATATTTATGGATTTTCAGCCACAATATACATATTAGTTTGTACTATATTTATTAATGAAAGGAGACTTGCCAGAGTCTGTGATGATAGCAGCATTGTGGTACAGTGACTGACTGTGCTCATGAGTGTGACTATCATGATCATGATGATGATGATCATGATCATCTCCGTCTTTGTGGTCACGGTCGTGGTCATTGTGGTCACCATCATCTTGATGATGTTCATGATGGTGTTTGTGGTCATCATTCTCAGAAATATTGTGTGTCTTGTTAGTGCCTTGATGATTTGACAGGTCCAGACTCTCGTCAATTCCAGGCCAAAAGCAATTCCACTCATAGATCACAAATCCGAAAACAATTCCCAGAAGAACGACAGCCACTGTGACCCTGATACAGGTGTCTCTTTTCCTTGTCCTTCCGTGTTGATTGAAGAAAGGCCTGCATATTTCAAGAGCAATAACAATGTGTAGTCTGCAGAAGCAGTATTCACAAAACTCAAATATAAAAGTGTTTTTGCTTTTCTGTGATGCTGCTCTGAATCAGTCTAAGTATATCAGCAGCCGACTTATCACTTTGTTCTTTGTGGCTGATAACAAGAATACATTTCACAGTTGGACACCCAAAAAGTTCACTCAAAAATGAAAATCCTGTCATACTCATGTTGTTCATATCTGAGCCGGTACACCCGTGTTAAGACACACAAAACAGGCAGCATTTGCGATCAGGGGCGTCATAGCTGGGTGAAAAGTGGGACTAAATTACCAGGGCCCCAAGTGGGGGGAGGGCCCCTGATGAGTGAAATTTTATTTTCCTTTAAATATAATTTTAAGATTACAATAAATGTTGTTAACTAATGTAAATGCTAATATTTTGGGTAAATGCATCAGTTGATTGATGGATTAAATGGTGTCGTAGGTCCTGTAGTTGTGAACCTCGAGTTTACGGGGGCCCATGGCCACTGCTTGTGCATAGGGCCCAGGATTTGGTGCTACGCTGCTGTTTGCGATCATTTCTTCTGTCTGAAATGTAAACTGAAATTTTCACGCATAGGCTAATGATGGGAAATGGATCAATTCCAGTCTGTTCCTTGCACAAGTTTTTGTAGCCTATGACTTGTGTTATATTGCAAGAGCTAGGCTATTTTATGACATGATTATCAAGTTTCAAACAAAACGTTTTGTGAACTGGTTGAAACTATTCCTTGTAAACATTAGACTCATGAGGGCATTAAAATAGCATTTTAAGCAATTATGTATTAAATTAATCGTTAAAAGAAATGAATCACAACTCTTTCACGGTCTATAGCGACATTGCTAATATTTATAGGGGAATCTAACACTGTTAGAGACGCGACGCGGCAAAACTTAAAAAAGATCCCATTACAACGTGAAGGTGTACACAGCAGGTGCTCTGTCGCGTCACGACGGCTAGATTGAGCACCTACAAGATAGCAGCCACGACATAAGAGACAGTGCACTTGACAATATAGCAGATTAAAATGACATTTAACTTGCGTGATAGATGTCATGCAAATTTTACTTTCATTTTGTCACTTACGACTGGAAGTCTATGGTAATTTCATCGTCTTCATCTTCGGTATAATCGTTGTCGTTCTCATCTCGCACATCGTTTGCAACTACTTTATATTTAACAGTGCTCGGTGCCATTTTCCCCGTGTGCATTTGCCTCTGTCGATAACACCCTGGTCCTAGTAACCAGAAATCTCCTACTTCCTGTTTGTCCTGACATTCAGGCCAGGTAGAAACTGCACAAATCCTGCTGATGGGCGTGCACGTCAAACTGATTGTGTTTCAAGACAACTCACATTTGTTTTTACATTTGTTCCACCACAATTTGTCTGTTTAATTCTGCAGTGCAATTAAAAGCCAAAAATGTCCAACCTAAATAAATAAATAATAAAGCCAAAACTACAAATGACCTTTAGTATTATAATATATAATAGTATTTTATTATAACTTATAGTATACTGATATTTACTGGAGGTCAAGTGGCAGCTAACACTAATTTTCCCTGATTCCTTCTCAAACTGTAACAAAGGCACATATAGCCTACATTATCATAGAGGCATAATCTAAATGTTTTTTTCTTTTTTTTACTTCATCTATGAAAGTCAGATGTGTCCACAAAGGCCAAGGCTTGGGGTGAAGCAGTGAGGCTGGTCTGTGCTGATTCTCAATGTTGCAGTGACCTGGAAGGGAGCTGAGAGCATAAGCCTCAATATTCCTTTCAAAGTAGCCTGTGACTCCAAATCTCCATCTTCAAGGGAATCATGGTGCACGGCTTCCCACCTTATTTACTTTTTGACATTTACTGGAAGGTTTTCAAACATGCAGAGTGTAATTGAATATAAAATGCCCGCAGAGATGGTAAGAACCGCTGTCATATCAAGATACAACGAGAGATTGAGAATCTCAGCAATACTGACCGGCTTAAATGTCACTCATGTGGCTATGACTTTATTTGTTTATAGCCTCTGTTCTCTGGGTATCACTTGCCCCCCTCTATTCCATATGTAGGTCTACAGCAGTATTCAAATACACCTTTATACAGCCCTGAATGTCAGCACATTAAAGATCTGGTGGGAAAGAAGAAGAAGAAAAAAAAGTAGCTTCCATGGAGTACAATCTCTTTGATCAAATATATGTGTGTTTGAATAGACTTTGAAGTTAGGAGGTTTGTAAGATATAGGCCTACTGTCTGGCAGCAGTTCCTTTGTGAGTTTTGTCTCTTTTGATATTGTCTGGTGTTTTATTTATTTTTTTATAAGAAACATGCCATTATTATCCCAGTGGATGAGGTTTTATATAATCTGCATCTTTATACATAAGACTATTTATATTAAAAAAATCGCATCAAATCTCCTCATTCATATTTGTTTATCTGAAACAAAATGTTTCAATATTGTGAACATAAGGTTTATTTGCATATCATTAATTTCTGCAAAACATCATGTATGCACAATTCTTTGTGATTGTCTTGCTTCGGGTTTACGTTTTAGCATATGCCCAATATTTTATAATAGTCATTTTGCGACAAGGCTGTGTTGTACTTGTGAATTAACTGAATATCAACAGAAAACCTAAAAATGCAGTAATGTGAGTCCCAAGAATGAGGATGTAAATGCAGCATTTACAGCAACCACAAGACTCCAGGAACAAGAAAACATGAGAAGGAACTATTCACCAACAGCCGGTATGAGACAGGACAAAAGAAACAATGACTAAATGCACAAGACAACCTAAGTAATGCTGATAATGAAAGAAAATTCATTATCAAATTTACAACAAAAAAAAAAACATCACTAAGAACACTAAACTTTAAAATAAGATATATTTTAAAACAAAGCAACAATACCGACCGAACCTGTGCCAGAAGCATGAATTCCAAACTTCTGACGCAAACAATTGCAAATATATTTCTACCTATGACAATGTAGCTTAGTAGTTATATTATATTTCATGAGTTAAATGAAGGCAGGAAGAAAAAAACATGAGGGGAATGAATGTGGATCTAATAATAAATAGGCTACTGTCAGAATTTGTAATTGCTTCTGGTTCTTGAAGTCAGGATTCTGTATCCCCTCTTAATTGGATAGACTTGAAGGCCTCCTCAGCAGTTTATCATATCATAACCCATGGACAGCCCAGAATGGCCTGTTTAAAGCCTGCTGATTCAACCTGCTGTTGCTCCTAAAGCTTCTTGAGGATGCATATGGTAAGTCAAGAAGAATAAGCTCCACGCTGCTGGTTCATACGGGGAATAAGGATTAGAAAAATATTAATGGGAAAAAAGGTTTGGAATGTTTTAAAAATATCTTTTATTGGGGCTGCTTAGTTGAAAAGCACTTAATTTTAAAAGGTTACAATGCTTTTCTGTGATAAGGCTTTTTTTTCCCCTGACACTATTAATGTGGTGGCAGGCTGTCAAAATAAAATTCAACAGCACGTTTCCAACTACTAGAGCGATACCACGACATTTTGATTGAGTTCTGGCTATATTCATGAGAAAGTCTCCATAAAATGGGAGCAGTATAGATACAGACTGTCTAATAATCTAATGCAGAACCAATAAAATGTTAAGTAAGCATAATTGGTTATGTATTGTGCTTACTGACTATTACTGTATAAGTCAGCTATTTCCTCTTACCACTGTATAAACTAAATACTGTTTATCCAATAATATTTGTCACTTATGCTCTCCAAGGGTTCATTTATTTAAAAACTATTAAAAACAGTGATGTTGTAAAATACAGGGTGGACCATTTATATGGATACGCCTTAATAAAATGGGAATGGTTGGTGAAGAATTAACTTCATGTTTATGGCACATTAGTATATGTGAGGGGGGAAACTTTTCAAGATGGGTGGTGACCGTGGTGGCCATTTTATTGTGTATATTTTGGTGTATCCATATAAATGGCCCATCCTGTATTCAATGTTTTTTTTCTTTTAATGTATTGTAATTTATTCCTATGATGGCAAAGCTGCCAGTACTCTAGTCTTCAGTGTCACAAGATCTTTCAGATCTTTTCAAGATTCTTTGATATATAAAACAGCACTTATTTAAAATAGAAATCTTTTGTAACATACTGTTTTGCATACCAAAAGATAATGAACGAAATGTCATTCTGGCATGCTGCACCGATGGCAGAGCTGATGTTCGAGACTTAAAAAAAGAAAAAGAATAGAAAAACATATGATTAAAATATAAAGTGATGGCAAGCCTTTTTTCAAATTTAACTTTTGTTTGTTCTCGCTTCTGCAGTGGCCCAAATACAGAGGGCCATATTGAGCATGGATGGAGTATGAGTTACGTCCTAGATTTTTTTTTTTTTTTCTAATCGGGCACCTGTGTTTCCAGTCTCAGCACATTTGTTAAGTGCTGACATAGTCCAACCTTCTTTTGCAAAGTAAATTTTATTCTGAAACTGACTTTATTGAGTCACTAAGAAAATGTCAAGTCTCCCTGTAGAATACCAAAAAGAACACTGACCCATTCAGGTCACATATGTATTATATTCTTTCACAAGCTACAACACAACACTCCACACGCTCCATTATACACAGCATTCTCTTCGACACTTTGACATTGTCGCTACAGCAAATCACATAAATAAAACATATTTTTTACAAACTTGGCATTGTTGGTTGTCCTTTTTACAGAAATAATTCCTCCAGCCCTGTATGGTCTTGCCAACTGCAGTTTCATTTTGATCAAGTTAACCTGCAGGTAGATCTTGATTATCAGTGCATATGAATCCATGAGACTCTGGAGTCCATGTTTCATTAAAAAATTGTTCAGAAGTCAGAGACAAGATGGTGTTGATTAATGACTGAAGCACTTACCCGTTTCTATATTTCCATATTTTATGAAGAACCCCATTTCAAGCGTATTTCAACCTACGTGAGCATTACACCTATACATGTCACAAAGCTTTGATTTTGTCCAATCCCATCCCATAACTAATTCTAAGCCTTAAAATCAGATTGTGTAGACCTCTAAGTAGCAGTTAATCACCTTTCATTCTGCAACTATCGAGATTTCCTCAGAGAGTCATTCAATTTCAGTTCAGGTTTTATTTGGGGAGAGTTCTTTGTCTCAAAGCAATTACTAAATCACACAGACTTGTCTATCAAACTGTTACTTAGCAATGCGAATTTTAACCAGTTTCCCTTAAGGATAAACAACCCTTAATAACCATTTATTGTTGTTTGGATGTTTATTGCTGTTTTTCAATTGAAAGAGAAAGTTTTTGGACCATTTCAGTGCGAAAGACACCATGGGTTAGAGCCCAACAAGAAGTCGATTTTACCGGATGAGAAATATGCTGAAGGATATTGATAAAGTCACCTTGCCCCACACCTCAGCAAAAGAGCACCATAATTAACTTCACGACACACTATGTAACTGTTGAGCGTGCCGCATAGCTGTATGCAATGAAATCAATATTTCTATCACGGACTTCACTGCACTTATTTTCGTACTTCATTGACCTTCCTATCGATTCCTAAACTATTTACCTCCACAAACAACAAATGTGTCTCCACCATAAGAACAAACAGTGCCATCTAAACTAGATTTACCTAAAAATGTCAAATGAAAAATGGGAATACAATACTGAGAGTGGGCACAAACCTTCTGAACAAAGCCGTAATGATTCTCCCAGCAAACAGACTAACAATTAATATACGATCAGTGTGGATGATGCATTAAATATATGCAATGCTGGATGAATTACCTATGGCTGAATCGCAGCTTTAAAAATGTTACTGGCAGTTACTTTCTTTATATTTGCCAACGGGAAATTCCATACAAAGCCAATGCAGAAACAACAGCTAAGCATCAGAGCAACTCACAACAGTGGCGTTCTGAATGAAACAGTAAAGTGTTACCTGTTTGTCCATAAGACCTCAAAACCAATTATTGACTGGTGTGTCCGAAGACCTCCAAAACTGTCTCAAAATGTAGAGGTATCATGGTGCATGAATGACTCACTCATAACTTGTTTAATTCCATAATGAATCAATGTATTTGAACAAATTGGTGACTCAATGAATCAATGACTCAACAAACTGATTTGTTCTGGAGTGTTCCAGAGTGTTTTTTTTAGCTATAAGTCATAAAAAAACGTTCTGGTGTAATAATGTAACCTGCAAAAAGTGTCACTGAAAATTCCCAATAGTATAGCTTGTGCATGTGAATGCAGACAAGCTGGGTTACACAAACAGTAAAATAATAACAATGCTGTATTTCATATGAGGTTATTTAAATATTGAATACTTTGTTGCAGTTAAAATGCACCTTCTCTTTACAAAATCAAAATCTGAAAAAAGAGCATTTATGTGGCCATTTTATTTTCCTTGTTTTCTAAAAGATAGCAGTGAATAAATAATCAGCATGAACAAACAAACAAGGTTTGATACCCAACTGTGATAACAGCCCATTTTTTTCTTCATAAATCATTTTCACTTTATCAGAGAGCACGGTAAAACCCAGGTGAGGGTATAACACATTTCTCATGCTCTTATTCAGGTAGCTGCACTAAATATTGTCCAGTTCTTATCTGGCAGCTCAGTCTGTCAACCACACTTGCTGAGGTGGAGCCGAATGATTTGAGCCTCAGAACATGACGCCATGATATCTTCACAAAAGAACATGGAGGCTGGTTTAGATTCTGCCTCTGCCATCATGAGATTAGACTCCCATCCCACTACCTGCGCCGGGGATCCATGTCACCTATTGTGAAGGCCTGCCAAGTTGTATAATGTGTAGGTAAATTGCAGCCTTACTACAGTAATATTAATACTCATGTGAAGCTTTTTTCACTTCAATCAATAACTGACACGCAAGATGCCGCCAGTTTCACTTGCATGAAACAAGATACCAGAGACACGAACATGCAAATAATAAGAAATATGTTTGATTGATCAGATCAGCATTTCATGCATTTTAATCACCTTATAAATAGCATTAGCTCCTGTCACTCAAACGGCAGAGTAGGATGCTACCTATTATCTTCCTCTCACCCTGTTACTGACCCCTGTAGGTAGCATCATGACCTCACCCTACCGGGAAGAATTTTGTGCTGAAATAGCTCTGTTAACACAGTGCATGTCAGACTCTGACAAATGCATTTATCAGCTCTGCAGCAGTGCTCATTTTTCACGGCTTTGCTAATTAGAGCACAAAGGGCATCCATGTCTGCCGCACTGGACACTCAATCAATACAAACTCGCAGTTCACACCGGCGTAAGAATCCTGGCAGAACTGCAAGTGGAAAGGTTATTGTGCTCCAGTTTTAGCTCGGCATGTCAAAACAGTGTAGCCCTCCTCAACAGTGCTATCATGGGAAAAGTTAATAGTAATTATGATAATAATAATAAATGTAAAACACACTTTAAGTGCGCTATTAAAATGCAGTATCTTGGAATTCTATTATATTCTTCATCAGTCTCTGCATTTTAATATCCCAAGAAAGTACTTGAGATATAAAAGGCACTGTACAAATAAACGTGTTATTTTTAATGGTTTGTTCCACAGGTAATATCAATGCATCAAATGATGAGGGCTTGTTTGGTTTGCGGAAACTGACCTTCAACAAAGCAGGCATCTGTTGAGTGTTAATTTTGTTCCGGCAGACTGCCTGGCTCATTGATAAGATGCTACAATTTCAGAGGCTTGTGATATGTGATGTTCATTAAGGGCCTTACAGGTCAATTATGTTTTGAGTCACGATCAGGAGGGGGAGAAAAGCTTTTAACGAAGCCGGGCCATTAAAAGGAAAGTGATCCATGGCACCCTGTGGCATTTTTTTCCCCCTCTGCTAGCCACTTCCCATTTCCTCAAATTCATCTAATGGTTAATCTTTCAGACCCGAGGAGAGCACAGTTTTCCCCTTGCAATTAAACTCTCAATGTCTTTGCTCAGTAAAAACGCTTTGGCAAGGGTTACAATAGGAAAGTGCACCTTATGGAGAATGCAGGGGGTGAATATGTGTTCGATGATGAAAGACTTTTTTGCCTTAAAGGAAATGGAGTCGTATTGGGGTAAACTTGAACGGATGTGTTGCTGATGAAGCATTCCCGCACACAGCCCACCCGGCAGCTGAGGATTGTAATGCATTAGGTTTGTATAATGGAAAATGTGTTTCTATTACCAAGAATATTCATAGCTGAATTTCATGCATGTCAACTAAAACAATTTACAACTGTAAATGAGCGCGCCTGAAATTTTAGCCATTATTTATGGCTGCAGCAAACAGGAAAATCATAAAATACTTTTTTTTTTGACTTGAAAAAAGTGTAATGCAGCTGACTGGTATAAAACCATCAAGTTTTTTTGCCCAGATGATTATTGCAATTGGAATGTATATACCATACAATTATGTAGATATATCATAGAGACCCCCCCTTCCCCACATGATTGTAAAGCGCTTTGGGTGTATGGCCATACATGATAAAGCGCTATACATGCATCATTCATTCATGTTTTGTAATGTTTGTAATGTCATGTTTTGTATATATATATATATAGTATATCAGAACCTCTGTGAGTTTGCTGTGAGCTGGTCTGATGTGAACAGTCTCCATCACTCATCTGTGAAAGGCACAGGCCACAAAGAGAGCAGCCACAGGGTTTGACACTTGACAGAGGAGCTTGTGCCAAATCCATTGGCCTGCCAGCTTGTCTCCCTTTAGTCCTCATTTACTGAAACCTGGGCTATGATGCACAAGTGTTTTTTCTCACTAAATGCAATGCATTCATATCCAATAGTCATTGTCCTTCAACACTTATAAAATCTATATGAAAAATCTTCATAGTTTGCCTTGTGCACATTCAATCAATGGGGTGTTATGACACTTTAGAGGTTAATTAGGCCATTCCATAGCTTTCTATCAGAGGAGATCAATCTGTTTGCATCACCAGTGTGGGAAAACACATTGTACATCTGTCTGTCTGTTTGCTCAGTAATACAAATCTACGTTAACGTGTGTTTAATTTGACATGCCATCAGCTGTCTGACCTTGAGACCATTGTTTGGTTAAAAGCAGCTGTTCACATATGGCAGAAAACTGGCATTTTACTAAACAAAACATTAATATTCAATATGGTATACACCCCCCCTCCCTATATTTTCAATTGGCTTGACTTTGTTTTTAACTTATACCTGCACTAAACGCACTGGATTAAGAATTAGATCTGAGTCAATTGCTTCTGTAATTAAAAAGTGTCTCACTCTTCACCTAATGTGATGTACAGGCCACTGGACCAGCCAGAAAATCAATTAACAAATTCCAATTCATCACTTTGAGTTAGGGCAAAAGTAGATTTCTCACACATCAACTGTGTAATTCTGCAGCCATCAGCACTGATGGCCAAATGAATATTAATGATGGTGTGCTCACATCTGAGCCAAGCGGTAATATCGCTTCTTAAAGAATTCCACTGATATGTGACAATCACATTCATCTTAACTTGGTACGTTCATTTTTCAGTTCATCAACCTTCCCTGTGCTGAATCTAATATGATCCCTGTATATCTACAGTGGCCTAAACATGTTTAGGCATGTATACTCCGTAATAACGCAAAATATCCAAGCAAGTAACAAAAATATTAATAGTGAACATTAACAGCCTGTGCAAGTGATCAGAAGATGTTTTGACACTTTTGAAGACAAACGTTTCTGCTGGTACACCTTTGCAAATTTGAGGGCAACTGACATACATCCACTAAAAACTGCTGGCTGGTTTGCTATTTTTGTTCAAATGCATTTTTTTTTTGACTTGAAAAAAGTGTAATGCAGCTGACTGGTATAAAACCACCAAACGGTAATGGTGAAAGAATGAAAGCTAATGTTGTATTATTTATAATTAGCCTTATAGTATTGTATAATGTTCAGATCAAGCTTTTTTGCCCAGATGATTATTGCAATTGGAATGTATATACCATACAATTATGTAGATATATCATAGAGACCCCCCCT
>JAUMHR010000049.1:11615980-11630743 GCA_032361145.1 Enteromius fasciolatus
ATGCGAGATCCCATATGTAACGTCTCCGTTCCCTCCTTCAGGGAACGTGGGTTACGATAGTAACCTAGACGTTTTCTTACACAAACATTTTAAAGATCTTACCAACCTCAAACCTTTGAATGGTAGTGAATGTACAGTGTATTAATACCTTAGTTTATTTACACATCACTGTTGGTTCTGCAGGTGTGGACCTTTGATTGATCTGTGCAGAGGGCCTCATGTAAGACATACAGGAAAGATCAAGGCCTTAAAGATCCACAAGGTGCACAATTCAGCCCTTTCCTTCATTTTTTCCCCATTATCCTTGCACAAACTTTAAACAATCATATTATCTCTAAAGTCTGATGAATAATCCCAAATAATGTATACAATGTACGTCACAGAATTCTTCTACGTATTGGGAGGGCAAAGCTGACATGGAGAGCCTCCAAAGGATCTATGGCATTTCTTTCCCTGATCCTAAAATGCTGAAAGAATGGGAGAAATTCCAGGAAGAAGCCAAAAACAGGGATCATCGCAAACTAGGAAGGGTATGTGCAGATGTGTGAAGATTTACATACATACATGATCAAAGCCAACCACTCATCTGATACATTTCTACTATAAACCATTTTACTGCAAATGCAGGTACTGTTTACAGATAAGCCAGAAAGGTTTATGAAATATGCAGGTGGCAGCACATCATAAAAACACAGGGAAAAAAAGTATTTATACAATTGCACTGAAGAATACGCAAAATGCCACGTCAGTGGTAATCCTTGTCTATGGATTATGTGAATCATACCTTATTTAAATACTTTGATGACAGGAATTAAATATACTAATGGTGCACAATACTGTCTCGTAAAAAAAAAAAGTCTTAATCAAAGAGGTCTTTCACTCACTACCTTTCTTACTCGTCACCAACTTTTGAATGGTAGTGTAATTAAACAGCAGCAACATGTAGGCACATCTGCACAACTGGAAATAATTAATTAAAAAAGTCAGCAGTGTGCAAATTAATACAAAACAGCCACTTTCCACTGAACATTTGGGGGACAAAACTGCTCGCACTGGAGGACATGTGGACACTTCGATGTGCTAATGACTCAGCCAGCATCTCATTTGATGCACTGTGTAGGGAGTCTTGAATCTGTGGTGAGTGAAGGCGGGTCTGATAGGTGGGCTCGGTGGGGAGAGCACAGGGACTGTGCCATAAACAAGGCAGATGTCTGTCTCCTTAATGTGCCATCTGTTCATGGGCATACTGATGGCTGCACAGGGAGCGCTTTCTCACCACAAAAGCTAGAGCATAATCAGCCATTTGTCCTATTTTTTTTTGTCTTTCTTCCTCAGTTGAACTTCTTTTTTTTTTTTTCCCTTTGTATCCTGTGTTCTCGTTTAGATTTCTGACTTGTATATTAATTGTTTCTCTCACCTTTAATGTTTTACACCCACTCTCTCTCTCCCCGCTTTTATCTTTCCAGGAGCAAGACTTGTTTTTCTTTCATGACCTGAGCCCGGGTAGCTGTTTCTTTTTGCCTAAAGGAGCCTACATCTATAACACGCTGATCGAGTTTATTAGAGTGAGTTTCCCTCCATTTTCAATTCATAGTTCATTCTGTTACTATAGTGGCAATATCATCCATTTAAAAAATTACAATAGCTGACAAAACAAGGGTGTGATGTGGAGCAGGGTTTGCAGAGAGTCTATTAGGATATGCTAAATTGCATTTTATGGATGTCATGGTTCAGTAGACCATGTAATGGATAGGTTGGTCCACTTCAAGGACCCCGTTAATGATTGCAAGCCAACCACTTGAATATTTATGCATTTTCACTTCTACATTTTATTATGTAGAGTGAATACAGAAAGAGGGGATTCCAGGAGGTGGTCACACCGAACATCTACAACAGCAAACTATGGCAAACCTCAGGACACTGGCAGCATTACAGCGAAAATATGTTCTCCTTTGAGGTGGAGAAGGAGATCTTTGCTCTCAAACCCATGAACTGCCCTGGACACTGGTACAAAATCTTTCTGCATTTACTGCAACAGAAGTTTTGAAGTGTGGTTAATTGTAACAGGCATTGGTAGTATTCTTGAATGCCAAAAGTTAAGCAAGGAGAATTTTCATTATGTAAGCATGTTTCTTATTTGCCAGTCTGATGTTTGACAACCGGCCACGCTCTTGGAGGGAACTGCCTTTGCGTTTGGCTGATTTTGGGGTCTTGCACCGTAACGAGTTGTCTGGAGCTCTTACTGGCCTGACCAGAGTCAGACGTTTCCAACAAGATGACGCACACATCTTCTGCTCTATGGACCAGGCAAGTTACTTAGAAATGAAAAAAAAAAAGGATAATTTATTCCTATCATGACTATATTAATGATTTGTTTGTTTGAATTGCATTTATGGGGTCAATATTCTGCTTATCTGTTTTCCTATCTAACAGATTGAGTCTGAGATAAAGGGTTGTCTGAACTTCCTACGTACAGTGTATGATGTGTTTGGCTTCACCTTCAAATTGAACCTTTCCACCAGGCCAGAGAAGTTCCTAGGAGAACCTGAAGTATGGGACCAGGCTGAGAAGGTACAATTGGACACGTTCTGAGAAAAAAACCATTAGCAAATCAATGCACATGCATCAAATGTTTGGGTCGGTAAGAATTAAATCACCCATATCTTGTCTAGTTTGACTTAAGAATTGTTCATTGTTTTAGCAACTGGAGAACAGCCTGAATGATTTCGGAGAGAAATGGGTTCTGAATCCTGGTGATGGAGCTTTCTATGGACCAAAGGTGCAACTGAATAAATAAAGAATAATATAAAATATGTAAATGACTTTGCACTCAAAAATGCATTTTATTTTGTGATTTTCAGATTGATATTCAAATAAAGGACGCCATCGGCAGGTATCACCAATGTGCCACCATTCAGCTAGACTTCCAGTTGCCTATTCGCTTCAATCTTACATTTGTGAGGTATGTTTACTCAAGAAAACAATACAATAAAAAAAAAAAGTAAAAAGAAAACATTTAATCCTGAGCATGCGTCCAAAGCTATTTATGTTCCCTGTACAACAGTGACATTTTGTGGTTATATTTAATTACTACACTCCTTCTGCATTTTTTAATTAGCAAGTTGTTGATTTTGTAACCCAAACTTTGTCTCTCTTCAGCCATGATGGCGATGACAAGAAGAGACCTGTGATCATTCACAGAGCGATCCTGGGTTCAGTGGAACGCATGATCGCAATCCTGACTGAAAACTACGGGGGAAAGTGGTACGGCTTAGAAAGGGGTTTCTCACTTGATAGTGTTTAGTCACACACTATATGTGCGCATACCAGATTCTTCTGCTTTTGTTTCCCACAGGCCACTGTGGCTGTCCCCTCGTCAGGTGATGGTGGTTCCTATAGGACCTACTTGTGATGAGTACGCCCAGAGAGTACGTTCTGCTTGCTATTTCCTGTGCACTAGTAGCTGTTAGCTCTGATTCCAGCATAAACATTGTTATCAAAAATACTCTCTTGGCAATCTCAGGTACAAAAGGAGTTCCACGGGGTAGGGTTGATGACGGATGTGGATCTGGACCCAGGCTGCACCCTGAACAAGAAGATCAGGAATGCTCAGTTGGCTCAGTACAACTTCATTTTAGGTGAGTGATACAGATCAAATATTTAAAGTGTCATTTTGATAGTCATATCTTTGATAGATAGTGTAATGCTTCCTGTGTCAGACAATAGTCTGTACTGCTGCTTTATATTTTTAACGGTATTGTTGTCATATAATTTGAAATTTATAATCATTAAGGACACTTTTTTTTTTTTAAGTAAATAGTTTTGTTTACTGAGCTTTATTTTTTCTAGTTATTTACCTACTTTATATCAGAAAATGAAAAGTTGCGTTTTTGAAGAAAACTGCATACTTCTGCATTGCAAAATAAGGTGGATAATTGTCTTGTTTCGTAAAGTCGTAAACAGAACAAGCAATCTATGATTGCTTCTCAGTAGCTTAAATTAAAATGCCACTTGCATTTGTTTTATTTGACAAATATCCGCTGCAGATATGGTAACAAATTCATTGTGATCCTATCTTTTACTGTTGATTCAATGACAGTGGTGGGTGAGAAGGAGAAGAGCAGTGACACGGTAAATGTTAGGACTCGTGACAACAAGGTGCACGGAGAGAGGAGTCTGACAGACTGCATGGAGCGACTCAAGGAGCTAAAGGCCTCAAGAACCCGGAACGCAGAAGAGGAATTCTGAACTCCCTAAACATCCTTCCAAGTCTTCCTTCATATGCCATCTGCTCCAGTCCTACTGGGCAGCAGCGTGCTGCTATTCTACATTGATGATCCGTAACTTCAGGGGCTCAGGTTTTAAATCAGTGACTATGTTTTAGAACTAATCATTCAATTTCCAGAAGTTTGAAGTTTCACATAATTAATTAACACGTTGCTTTAAAAAAAACTCTCTTTGTCAGATATCCATTATGCTTTGTCTTTTCTGTCAAATATGTGAATGGATAAAAGTGAACATTTCTGGTAGCTTGTCTGATGTTGTTGGGGATAAAATAAAACGGTATATCTTTCCATTATTGTGTCTTTTCTTTTGCTATGACGACTTCAAATGCTGTCGAAAACTGTTATTGTTTGAATATTTATTATCGGCATAGTGGTGCAGAACTCTGCAGGAGTAGACGTGTTTTTTTTTACATGTTTTAATCCAGTGTTACTTTCACTTTCATTTGCGTTGTGCAAGTGGTTTATGAGAAATCGTTTGCGTGCAGTGTCGTCTAACCGGATAAACGCGCGAGTAGTAAACAGCAGACAATGTCTAAGATTTTCGGATATATTGGTTAATATACTGCAATAGAAAAGGTGTATGCTTTCCCATCGTGAATTTCTGCAATCGAGCGTTAGGACAGCTGAGGTTGGTTTTGTCCGGATCTTTATTGACACATAGTCTTCTGATATTATCTTTACTCTTTCTGTTCAGTCATAAAGCGTTAAAACAGAAATGCTCTTTGAATACAACTAAACGGAGCTTGGCGGTAAAAAGGATTTTTTTCTTTTTTGCGTAAAATACTAATTTTAAAAGGTAAGTCAATCTTTTTATATGTGTGGGAAAGAGTACTTGACATATTACTAACTTACTATCGATACTGTGCATTGAGCTATAGTTAGGAAATGTAAATAATAGAAAATAATCTCAGTTTTTAATTCGAAATGTTCGTTTTTTTCCTGACGTTAATGTAGTCTAAAGAAAAACAAGATAATAGACTTTCACTTTCGCTTAACGTTATGCAGTAAAATGTGGCTTGCTTGAAAAAACGTTCTTGTGCTGTTTTTCTGTAAAATCATAGTCATTTGACACGATGTTTTTCTGTCTTATGCAGACTGTGTACATTTAAGCGTCTGAAAGCATTTTATTTATTTATTTTTGTGGACACTGACGTTAGCTGTACGTTACAGGCTTAAAACGGTGGCTGACTTACCAGTAGACCGTCAAAACATACATTAAAGTTTACCTTTCATGCAATGTCTAATGTCTACCTTCTTTCAATAACTTATTTCATTACTAATAGTTTGCTATTATTATTTGACAAGTTATGTACTGCTTTCACGTTTCAGTTCTACGATGGAGTTTACAGATGAGGAGAAAATATGGCTTCAAAGAGTGTCTGCTGAAGTAAGGCTAACTGCCAACCCTCACCGTTTTTGTATTTAAAAAAATTATATGTAAAATAAATATTTATATTAATAATTTGTATAAAAAAGCACGTCAAAGTCTACAAGTTACATTATATTAAAAAACAAAAACGCCGCTTAGGCTATGCCATGCGATGGCAGTATAGTCAAGGGCATCATCTGCTGCATGCATAAATGTGTCCCTGGAACACAAAAGGGCCTTAAAGGTACACATCACTTAAAAAAAATGTCCAACTCCCCTAGATCTAAACCGTTAAGTTTTACAGTTTTTGAATCCATTCAGCTGATTTCCAGGTCTGGCAGTAGCATCTTTAGCTCCAACCCTAATTAAAATCACCTGAATTATCTAATAGTTGCAACAATGCTCTCTAGGCATGTTAGAAACTTCAATGCAGGCGTGTTGAGGCAAGTTGGAGCTAAACTCTGCAGGACACCAGCCCTCCAGCCCTGGATTAGACCATTTGCATCACGCTAAAAAAATGACCAAAGAGTTTTGATTTTTTTTTTCCTATTTAATATTTGACTCTTGTTAAGTTACACTGTGTACTAAGACATTGTAAAATAAAAAGTTGTGATTTTCTAGGCTGATATAACTAGGAACTAAACTATTATTCATGTGTAATAATCAAGGAACGTTGCTGCAACCATGGTACGGTAGTTAAGCCTAAAAAATTGCAACGTTTCATTTTCTGTTGGTCTTAGTACACAATGTAACTACAGAAGAGTCAAGATTTTAAATAGGAAAAATATCACAACTTTTGGTCATTTTTGAGCGTGATGCTAATGGTCTAATCAGATTCAATGATCTAAACTAAGCTACAGCTAAAAGTGCACTGCCAGACCCACAGATCGGCTGAATGGATTCAAAAATGGTAAGACTCGTTTAACTCGAGGGGAGTTGGAAAATGCCTATTTTCAACCAAAAAAAAAAAGTGTTGTGTTCCTTTACGTTGCACACATATATATATCTAGCAATAGTCAAAAATACTTTTTATTTATTTATAGGGTTGTTTTGCACACTCAAATTCCAGATTTTCAAATAGTTGTATTTCCAAATATTGTCCTATTCTAACAATACATTAAAGGAAAGCTTATTTATTCAGCTTTCAGATGACGTATAATTCTCAAATGTAAAAATAATGATGAAATAATATTTCACTTATTTAGATACCTGAAGGAAATGAACTTACTTCAAAGGAGAAGAAATTACAGGAGAAAGCAAAGCCAGAGACTGATATTCAGGCCCAGCTCTTCCAAACTATGGCCTTGATGCGATTTGGATTGAATAATCTAATAACCTCAACAATAGAGGTGAAAAACTCTGTCCAGCAGAGGAGCAGCGTCTCATCGCAATGTGGATAAACTTCAAATACTAGGTTAACAGAGAATAAACTAACCTCAAACTAAATCCTCTGTACATAACAGTGATGTGAAGTAGCCACAAGTTTGTTTTTTTTCATGATCTCACCGGGATATATTAATTGTATATTAATGATTTATTGGTGTATGTCAGATTTAAAGCACAATATGTAAGATTTTTGTTATAAAATAAAAATTGCACCAGGGAATGAAGCAGCATTAAGGTTTAGTGACCTCGTCTCATGATTGTTTCCTCAGCTATATATGAACGAGAGGGGCCTGTTTCATAAAACACTTTTACCAAATAAACCAGGTTTATTTCCGTTGGTTTGCCTTATTGTCAGTTTATTTGGTTCAAATTAAGTCAGACTAACTGAAATAAACCTGGCTTTCTTTTGTAAACTTGTTTTATAGAACAGACCCCAGGATGCTTTACTCTGCAATGTAAAGCTGACTTTGAGAAAACAATGTTAATAATGTTTGCATGCTCTTTTATTGTTGTACGATCTATGAAATCATGAGAAACCAAGTTGTTATTGTTTTTCTTTTTTAAATGTTATTGGTGCTTTTTTCACGACGCACATTAATGCCTTTGAAAACTCTTAATGCTTAATTTTATATCATGTTTGCAGGGATAACTTCTCTACTTCAAATGCAGTAACAAACAGTACAAAAATATTTTCTTTTGCACAGACATAACCTGAACCATGGGATTTTGGACAGTTTAAGGAGTTATTATTTTCATGTTTCAATATTGTTTATTTATATTATTTCTACCCATGGCTTATAAAATGAAGCTTATAAAAATGTTAGGTGTCTGTGCATTCCATTGTTTCCAGTTTTAGCCAAATTTTTGAAAGAATTTTACTTTGTTTAAAAATGAATAAAAATGATAACGAATCAATGATGTGTTCTTATATATTTTTATGCAATCATTTGAAAGATCTCAGTATACACAAAATCGGTATTATGAGAAATAATATGTTTTGTGTGCAGAAAATACGTCACTTGTTGCAATTACTCTGGCATCCACACGGTGGTGTTACTCTTTAAGATATAACAAAAACAGACCAAGTCATAGAGACAGAGACAGACTGAAGTCTTCTCTTCAATTGATCCCTGGCCCCAAGTAATATATAGCAGAGAGCCGGTGAGCACTCCATGAATCGTCAATCTCCTGCCAGGGCACCTGGCCATGTGAGGTTAGAATGCTCCATTGAGCTAAACAAACTAAGCTTCTGAGCACACAAAACTCAGTGTAAGAAGACAATGTGTGCTGCATGAGTTCGGTGTTCTGGATCAAGAGCCTCCAGCACACATGAACAGTGACATGGCTCATGAGATAACCTCCGGAGAGAAACAAGTGAGAAAAACATGCAGAGATCCGCTGATACTAAATGAACTTTTGATTTATTGAAGAATAAAAAAAAAAACAATTGCAATACATTATATATATCCTGAGCAGCAACTGAGTATATCGGAAAGATTTCTGAAATATCATGTTACATTGAAGACTGGAGTAATGATGCATAAGAATAAATTCCAATTAAAAGAATGCATTTATTATTCATTCTTTCTATTTTATTAATTAATTTAGTTTTATCCAATATTTTTCCATTTCTCACATCAACAAACAACAACAAATGTGAACAAATCCTAAATTACGCAATAAAACGTTTTTGCTTGGGAGATCAAAATGCCATCTTTAATATCACAATGTCACCAAATCACATGGCTCTACTTATACATGTTTGATGACATTATGGCACACCTGGAAAGATTGTTTGTGACCTCAAGCAAAGCCTTCCTGCAGAATCACAAAGTATGACCTCTGCACATGACCCGATGTAAATTAAGCAAACCGCTTTACACAGGCTGCTTGGCTGAAAGGAGAAGCGTCACACTCCACGCATGTGCAAGCACTTTTCAACTTTGAAGTACATAATATGGGTTTAACCCCAGATAGAACACAGTGAAACCAAATATTTACTCTCAGGCGAACCACATCATAAATTGCACATATATAACTGCAAGGGATTGGTCTCGCAAAGTTTCTTACTGAAGAACTAAAAGAAAATGTAAGATACATACAGACGAAAACAAAAAAGAGCGATGTTTTCAGCGTATAGCTTCAATTAATGTTTTCTTATAAAAGGAAAGAGGATATACATTTTAGTTATATATAAGGTTATAGTTTTACCAGTATTATGTTACATTGACTTATTCTGTGAATTACTAAAAAGTACCAAATGAAGGGCCTGACCCCTTACACTGTTAAGGACTTATTGTGTAAATGAGCCCAGTCTTTTGTACCCCGTGGCCTGGGCATTTGGAACTTAATTTGTGCCTTGTGGCTACAGAGGTCTGACCAATGACATGACATGAATAAATCATCTGTCAAGAAAACCTCCAATCAGAAAATACCCCAGGTGCTCAGCAACAAGCCTCCAAAACCTCCTCCACACAACATGCCACATAATGACCATCTGGTGGCCAATTAGTGAGTACCCCATGCTAGTGCTAACACCTTCCTCATAATGAATAGAGAAAAGAGACATGTGTTCTTCATAGTGTTGCTGATGTTTTATATTAAGCTGTGGTGAGATCAGGGCGTTATTTTGATTGGTGATTAAGGCAGCGTTGAGCGACCGAGAATTTCGTGTTGCACATTTTCCCACATGTAAAATAAAGGGAGGGATGTGAAATGCTTCTTCTGTTGACACTTGTTGACTGTGTTAAAGGGCCACAATGCCAAAAAAAGAAGAAGAAGAAGAAGAAAAGAATTTACAAAACTGGTATTTTTCAGTAATGCTTGCAGAATGTGTTTGTCTTAAAGCAGAAATTTGTCTCTTACTTAACATTTATGTACAGCATTGGTTGTGGCTTTTTGCTGGCTGGATTGTGAACCTATACTTCAGGCTTGTTCTCATTCTCACAAATTACAGTCATCTCTCAGTCAGTTAAGTCATCTGTCAATGTAAAGTGTTTGGACTGACAAAATGTTTGAGGCCTGTGCTGCCTTTTAAATGGATAGTTTACCCAAAAATAAACATTCTGTCATCATTTACTTAAGTTGACACGAGTTACTGAACATGAAAAAGATATTAGTAAGAATGTGGGTACACAATTACTTGCTGTTTGTTTTTTCCTGCAAATGTTTTTTAGTGTGTGTATATGTGTTCAGCAAAGGTGATTAAATGATGACAGAATTACATTTTTTTTGGGTGAACTATCCTTTTCAAAAGAGTTCCTTTACTGACAGGAAATCATTCTGATTTGCTGATTTGGAGCTCAAAAATTGTTTAAAACCTTTACAAAAGGAATGTGCAAACTGTAAAATATCTGTAAAATATCCACCCAGATGGATCTCTGATATCATCAAAAATATCTTCATTTGTGTTCTGTCTTATGGATTTGGAACGACATGAGTAATTAATGATAACATTTTTATTTTTGGGAGAACTAGCCCTTTAAGGTACAAAAATGGACCCTTTAGGTACAAACATATTTCTTTTAAAAAGGTACCGCCACAGTGACAGCTTTTGTACCTTTATTTCTGAGAGTGTGTAAGCTTAAATTATCAGTGCTGAATAAAAGTATTACTTTCTTTTCTTTAAAAAAATTAGTAAACAACAAATAAACTAAATAAAATAAAAAAGGGAGCATTTACTAAAAATGAATGCAGATAGCAAGACAGATACCAGATTGCGGTTATTATTATTCCTTTTTAAACAAGAAAAAAACTTTTCACCGCCAAAGTCTTGAAATATTAATAACAGATGCCCCGACAGAACATATAGCCAGGAATCCAGATCAGGGTAATTGATTGACTGTAAGGATTATAAGTGTGGCGCCAGAGCTCAAGTCATGATACCTGCTTTCTATTCAAAGACTTTCTTTCTTGGCTAGGCAGTTCAACCAATGATGTCCTGTTCTGATTGGTTACAGCTGAAGAACAGATATTTTACATTTGCGCATTCCTTTTTTAAAGGTTTTATTTTAAAACTATCAGGAATAAACAGAGTTAAAATGTCATTATTTTATGTCATTTAAAAGCGTTTTTCTTATTCTGAATTTTCTTTCAACACCATGGTCTACATACCGCTGAACAGCACAGTTCTTTTTTTTTTTTTTTCGAATAATCATTTTTACATATAAATTTCCATTTTGTATTAGAATTCTTGTAAAGGAATGTATAAAATTAAGAGAAAATGAAGTGAAGTAAGTTTTTGCAACTTTTTTTTTTTTTTTTATCATGGTCAATATGCAGAAAACAAGTTATGAAAGTGCAAGCTCTCTATGGGTATAATATCAACAAGTATATACATAAACTTACTTGGCTTCTAAACACAATTATCATGCTCGATTTCAAACATCTTTTTTCAGCTCTTTCTCTCTCTCTCTCTCTCTCTCTCCCGTGCCTCTCAACAGGCCAAACATTCAAAAGGGGACATATTTCAGAAGGGAGACTGAGCAAGACAGAGGTATGCACTCAGTATTTTCCTCTCGTTTTTTCTACCTTCTTTTGCTGTGCTTTTTCTCCCTCCCTCGAAGAAACGTTTACTTTAGCTCCTTAAGAGAGCCTGGGAGGCTCAGGTCCCGATTTGGGTGCCCACAACTCACCAGGGCCTACAAGCCTGATGAAGTTCAAGCTGACAGCCCACTGGAGCTAATAGGTGGCAGTATTAAAATCCAGCCCCCCGCCTTGGACCACCCAGGTAGCCTTTACAGGAATAGGAGCATCCAGTCATATCTAACACAACTGAAACTGTACAGCCATCTGAGGCACTTAGCCCCCCGCTCGCCACCCCTCTGGCTGCTCCTTGATGAGTGGGGGGCTCTCTTAGCAACACAGGAGAGGCCCGTCTGGCATCCACGCTACAATGATTCATATTTGGCACTTCCATAAAGGCTTCAGTTTCAGGCCCAATATGGCATAGTCCGCCTCGCTCACATGCTTTTTCTCTTCTTCTGGAAAAACCTATAAAAATCTTCGCCAATAACCCAACAGAAGTTTCTAGCTCTCCTCTAAGAAAGAACTTGGGATGTTTTTGAGCCACTGTTAGTCTTTTAAAAGATGCAAAAGTGTAAAAACAACATGTTAAGCTGTTGGCCCCCATTGGGCCAATTCATAAACTTTAAAATACAGTAATAAATTAACAAGACACAAACAATGTGTGTGTTAAAATGATTATAGGAGGAAAAAATGCTAAGCTTTTCTTTGTAAAGATCAACTAAATTGGTAACACTTTATAAGATTCCAATTGTTGACAATAGTTAATAAGATAGTAGTTATCCAAAAATTAAAATTAGTCCATTCTTTACTCACCCTATCCTACGTCAGTCTGCCTAGTACAGTCAGAGGGAGCTGTTATAATGTTTAAAAATGGATATTTCTCTTACAAAAACACATCAGTTCACTAAAGAAGGCCTTTATTCACACCCTGGAGCTATGTGAGGCACGTTTTATTATGGATGGGTGCACTTTGTTGCACTTCTTTTGGACTGTTGAACAGAAACTCCAGCCCACTGCCATTATAAAGTTTAGAAGGGACAGAGCAGTTTTTTTTTTTTAAACATAACTGTGATTGGATTTGTCTGAAAGAAGGAAACATAGGTCATATACACCTAGGATGCCTTATTGCCTAATAGTTATTATGATTTTATGGACCATATTTCTATGTGAACTAACAATAAACAGCTGTAATTTTTGGGTTACTCCACCCCAAAATTAAAATGTTGTCATTAATCACTTACCCCCATGTTGTTCCAAACCCGTAAAAGCTTTGTTTGTCTTTAAAACACAATGTAAAATATCTTGGAAGACTTGTGACTGTCCCATTGGCTGGCAAATAAATAACATAGTCAAGGTCCAGAAAAGTATGGAAGACATCGTCAGAATACTCCATCTGCCATCAGTGGATCACCAGTATTTTATGAAGTGCTGAGAATACTTTTTGTACGCAAAACAGAAAATCAATAAAAATAACATTTATTCAACAATCTGCCAGCAACGACTAATGGCAGATGGACTGCTTTTGATGATTTCTTTCATACTTTGCTGGACATTAAAAAAGTTCATTACTTGGCAGTCAGTGGGAGCCACAAGTCTCCTGGTTTTCATCCAAAATATCTTAAATTGTGTTCTGAAGATGAACAAAGCTTTTACAGGTTTGGAACAACATAGGGGAAGTGATTAATGACAAGATTTTCTTTTTAGCAACCTTAGTAACCCTTTAACTAAGGTTAAAAAAGGTTAATAAATACTGCTGTGGTAATTAATGTTATGAAGAACTTTATTATTTAAGTATTTCTATCTAGTTTTGCTACAATGTTGCCAAAATCCTACCACTATGAACACTAAAATTATAAAAACAGCTTTAATGTCAAATCATACGTTTTTTACGGTATTTATTTAATTAATTAAGCTTTTTATAAAATGTCAGGGATCACATTTCTACTTTTAAATTTGTATTTTTTCTTTCATTGTTGGTACCTGACTGCCTTTACTTTTTTTTTTTTTTATGAAAAGGGGGGACAAGGAGTACCCCTTTAACCTCTGTTACTTGAATGAACCAATACAGTATAGCCAGAAAAAGCAAAAGAATTGTGTTGCATAGCTACCGTATTGTCCAGCTACAAGCATTGTAAAAATGGGCCTCACCTTTCCTGCGGGCCCCCCACATGGTGGCTTGGTCCACACTAAATTCATCTCTATTTTCCTCATTTCAGAGGGTGAATCCCACGTTCTGTCAAGCCGAATCTGAAATCAGACCTGACAGAATCACCTCTGTCCCTGGAAAAAACCTCCTAAACCTCCTGCTGTCCGTCAGTGCACTGCTCTCAAAGATCAATTTAGATTACACTGGGGATGTATGAATGCTTAGGGATGACACCATGACCGATGTGGTTGCACTACAGCATATATTTACTGTTCACTATGGGCACATTAAGAGTTGTTCACAAGCATAAACCACACTCCATTTTTTCTCATGTTGGATTGTATGAAACATTTAAACAACTTGGAGCTGTTGTTTTGGCCTAGGGTGACCTAAATGTAAACTGTTTTTCTATTCAATTGTTGGGGGATTTTAGAATCATCTTGGAACATTTCAGTACACATTTATCACATGACACCTGGGATTCACCACACACACACACACATACTCACTGCCACCGCCACACACGATTATTTACCTTACAGGCAGCTTGCTCTGTTCTTGCCTTTTCACAAGATGCATCATCTTAAAATGATTTGTAGTTGCTCTTTTTACAGTGTGTGGGATCTGGAAGCAGTACAACTGATTAAAACAACCTTAAATTATGAAGCCCTCGGATATGGCGGAAGTTGCCTCTAGTAATGTGTGAAGTGGAGACAAAAAAACTATGAATGAAACCTTGTCATTGCTGAACTACAGACATTGCCCAAAGCTAGTAAACTTCACCACCAAAAAGCTCATGAAACACATGCCCTGTTATTATTATTACTACTATAAATGATCCAGTTTAAAATACCAAAATATAATAGTAATGCATTTTTTAATTAATATACATATATTCATAGTTTAAGTGATTTTTTTTAATCTTTACGGTAAGAAATGTAAAAAATATATACACTACTGTATATATTACAGTTTTTTTTCTGGATTTTTAATCTAATAAATGCAGCCTTGATGAGCAGAAGAAACATCTTTAAAAACCATTAAATATC
>JAUMHR010000049.1:11648619-11660157 GCA_032361145.1 Enteromius fasciolatus
GCTTCCACTTGTAGACTCTTGTGTCTTTTCTCCCGCAGCTTCTCTGCACCCCGCTTGCTCTTTTCTGGTTTATCCATCATTATAGGCGGATTCATCTCAAACTCCGGTCGAACTCTACATAGCAGATTTTGTCAAGGGGAGATGAGGGCTGGCGTGGAGGGAGGCAGGCGTGGCCTGAGATTTCATTGGACTAGCTCAATGTCCTTTAAGACAGTCAACCAATGGGCTGTGATTCGTGTCTCAGATACTCTACCGGTAATAAATAAATTGGCCTAATATTAAATTATGACTGACAGCACCAGCCCGAAAATGTGCGTTGGCCCACCAGGCATTGCCCGATATGCCCTATGGTCAGTCCAGGCCTGGTCACGCCCATCACAGCCTGCACGCCTTTACAGTCCTCTATACTCTCAATCACTGTTCCAGAGTCAGTCACTACAGAGCACACACCATCAACTGTTCCTGAGTCAGTCACAAGATCGCATCATCTTACCTCATGTCGATTTACCTGATGTTTGCTTGATGTTGTACTTACCTGAGACAATCTTTATCTACAGAGATCTATGCATGCAGTCGTTTTTAGAGGCTTCACAATGTGCTGGTATCTCACTGATTAACAAAGCTCTTTGATTGAAATGGACTGTTCCAAAATGGCGGACCTATGTGTCTGGAATGATTGAATGAGTTAGGCCTATCACCTATATGCTCTCCAACACTCTCCAGGATTAGTTCATTTCTGCAGCTGTAATAGTAAAAATGTAGTAAGCATTTTTGAGGGAGCTCCACATGTAGTATTTATTTCATATGCAAAGCTGTTAGCCAATAATAGGTAATTCCTCACAGCAGACACGTCGTTTGATGTAAAAATCATACTAATATTTTAATGCACCTCAGGAAACACTATCAAATAATAAATGTATATTACCATCTAAACTTTGAGTTAACAAGAAATTTTCTGGGTTTCAAACAAGTGCAGCTCAACTGACAGCATTTGTGCCGGTATAAAATGTTGATTAAAGAATGAATGAATAAATAAATAAATAAAAGTGTCATTCTGTCATTTTTAAACAATTTAAATGCAGAAATTATTTTATGGTTTTATGTTTAATGGTTTAAGGTTTCATGTTTAATGTTATGTTAATGTTAATTCTTTTGTCTTTTTTTGTTTTATAACTGTATAACTGTATAATGTTTTTTGGAGTTGTTGTAGGGTTTTAGGCTATATGTTGTCATGGCAATGAAAAAAAATAACATTAGATTTAAAAGATTATTAAGCTCTTTTTTTTTACACTGACTATCATATCTGAGTTTTTGTTTTACTATTTTACTATTAGTATTTTCAGATGGGTCTTATTCACTCGCATTGTAAGTGTCTCACAACCCAGATTATTATTAATTTTTTAGAATGTGTAAAAAGATTTTATAAACTGTATCTGTAAACGTCTGATTATGTGCGTTGCAATAATATAATTTAAAAGAAGAACGAACATGACTACTTTATTACTGAGAATTACTGGACAGTATGCATCAGTCAATGAAAAGCATGTAGAAACCAGTTTATGCTTTTTTTAATGATCAAGAGGAGACTCAACCCAGCCAGAAGGAAAAACAAATCATATTTTTTTACATTTTGAGTTTCTACTAGCAAAGTGCTTCATTTGAGCTATTTCTAGACAGTTTTCTGCCTTTCCAAATTCACTAGGCCCAAGAGATGCAACGTCCCCTGAAAAATATGTCTGAACAAAACCAGCAACCTCAAGCAGTGATTGCAGTCTAACAATGTAACCTAAGGCCTACCCGATGTTTGGAGGGCCAGCTGGCACTGCAGAAAATTTACACCACCCGGAGTCATGAGTAACTCCATCTCCACGCCGCTGCTCAGCAATGCTCCCGTACTCCAGATTCCATTTCAGTCAGCTGCGTGCTGGCTTCCCAGAACTCTATCTGCTTAAATTACTCCTCACAAGCCTCCGCAGCATGGCACACGTACAAAATGATAGATCATCCCTCAAATCCTGCGTCTTTTCTGTCATCCTATATCACTCTTCCTTTCAGAGGTTTGAGACATACATTGTTCGGCAGATCCCCACAGCAGTGATACGTCTGCAACCACGGTGTCACCTTAAGGTTTCTGCGTTGTTATACACAGGGTGAAAAGGTGGTTTGGCTGGAAGTGAGTGTTTGGGAATGGAAAACCTCAGTGCATACGGTATTAGACATCTTAACATGGCTCAGTCTCAATCCTAAAGAACAATAGAGAGCTTTGATTGTGAAATCCACTCTCTCGTAATGGATGCCGCAGCCAGCGCCTTAACACTTCCCTTTTTGCAGTGTGGGGATTAGGGAGTGTGTTTTTGTGAGAGTGCTTGTTCTGTGTCAGTACACCTCATGAAGAGAGTCAATGATGGGAACAGTCCCACAGAGCAATATCACCTTCTGCTGTGCATTACATTTACATTACATGGATCACAAACTTAATTTTTTTTTTTTTTGTTATGCATAAATTCTCATTTGAGAAGCCCGGAGAGAACATTTGGATTGGATTGCTAACTCTCTACTGTAAGCTATAGACTCCAGGCAACATGGACACATTTGGCTCGGCGTAACAAAGTACCAAACCACAAATTCATGCTCACTTCACCAAGAAGAAAGGATCCGATACTAATAAACAGAAATCGATAATATGTTACACTTACAGGATTTGTGGTTCCTCTTTCAGAAGGTGAGCTACCATCTTTTCCCCTGTGGAAAGTGTATTTTTATAGCTAATGTTCTTGAATAAAATCATTCATTGATTTGGGATGTTCCTGATCATGGTTTCTGATCATTTTGTCACATATCACATGTCTTTAATTGAAAAATATAAAAACATTCACAGGCCATTATGCATTTCTGTTTAAATATATAAAGTAAATTAATATATAAAGTGTTAAAATGGATTTAAAATTAGTACATATATTTCAGCTGGCTATTAAAGTAATATTTTAAATATATTTTATTTTCAGTAAAACTTTTAAAGTTAAAAGGGTCCAATTCTTGCTATAAACAAAGCAATATCTTTTGCATTAATAAACTCCTACTTTTTGCTTATTAAAAAGTTAGTAGGTAGCTTTAATGTTTTAGCTATATGTGCATTATAAATAGTAATATAAAGCCAATATATTAAATAATAGACATGCTAAAGCAACTAGTTGATAGTGAGAATTGGTCTTTTTACTAAAGTGTTACTATTTTTTTGTTGTTGTTGTAATGTAAACCACAGAATGTTTAAAGGTCCATTACACAGTTTTACTGTAAAGTAGACCAGTAAGTGGCAAAGGTAAACAAACCCAGACTTACTGTGGCCAGAGTCTTTGCATTACCTCTCATCAACCAAGAGAGTAGAACAGAACAAGTTTACATTACATCCAAATGGACTTAAGCACATATCTTCTCTTCTCTTCGCTTTTAACTTTACATATTCTGTAATAGAAATGTTGGCATTTCTCACACTTGATATTGCATTTAACCAAGAAATAGCATAACTTTATTACATTAAACTGTCAGAAAAATTTGGTCTGACTTTAAAAATGAAATTTAATTCATTTTTAAACTCTTTTTTTCAGTACAGCTGTTCTTTAAAAAAAAAAATGAGCACAACCAGAGAAAGCATGTACCGTATGACTCAGTGACCAATGAAATGAATCACTCAAACCTGTAGTAAAACATCTGATGTACATTAAAAATAAAATAGTATTGAGTCTAGAATAAAAGCAACAGGAGCTTGTAAATGTAAAGGGAAGGATTGCCCTCAGGAAAGAAGGACTCCACTTTAATGGCGCCTTTAAATGACTCAACAACCGTCATCCAGCTGCATGAACATGCATCATATTTTCTCTCTTATTTGCCCCTGAGTTTTTTCCCTTAAAGTTCCTTAGGGGGTAATAGGAAAAAAAAAACTTTAAGCAAGATACTAAAAGGACTTGACACTTGAGCAAACCTAAAAAAGGCCTAGCCTGCCAGTTGTCAAGATAAATAAAGCGCACATGCACTAAAACCTGGCCATGTCAAGCAGAGTAGATTAGTTTTGAGGAATCAGGTCATAATTTTAACACATGACATCTTACCACTTTCCACAGCCCAGGCAACTTCAAAGGGAGAATATGGTATTTACTGATGGGCCCATAACTCGAGATCTTTAAAAATGGTCAGGTTTCATTAGACATTGCAGGGAAAATTGATACCAGATGAGAGTTAGTCCACTGGACTCAACTAAGCCTTAAGGCAGATAGGGTAAAGGTAAAGAGATAGTAGACCTAAAAAAGAAAGTATACAGAGAACCTATGGAATATATATATATACCTATGGAATAATTACATACACAACTTGTAAATAGTACTATATATATATATATAGTACTATTTACAAGTTGTGTATGTAATTACTAGACAAAAGGAGAAAAGCTACCTTGTGTAGCAGAGCACATATTTGGTTTCATTTCGACCCTTATAAATAGCTCAGAAAAGAGGAGAGTTTACTTTGTAGAGATATAAAATGTCATTGCAGTAGCTAATACAGTGTTTCTTCTGAAGACTTTTAGTAAATAAATGATCTTAAAACTCACATTTCACGCTCAAACTTTTCAACAATGTCTACCAACAATGTAAACAATAATTCTGTCATTTTTTCTGCATGAAAGTCGACTGGTGGAAAATATTTTCCACATTTAAATGAAACATTTTGTCTTGCTAAGGTTAATATCTCAGCTAGCATCACAAACACACAGGTTCAGTCACTCTGCAGTTGATTGGATGGAGACGTGCAGTCAACTGTAAGAAGTTGTGCGCTAAATGATCGGAGTAATCCAACATCCATCATTAAGTCTGTTGTTTTTCACAGAAGATCGGAGAGATTTTGATTAAACATTACAAGCTTAAATTGAAACATTAACCTATGCACATATCAGCTATTCACAATAACCGCAGTAGCAACAGCAACAGCTGCAAACATTTAAAGATGTGAAAAATCTACAAATATACTGTATATGACCTGTGTAAGTACATTACAAAACAATGGATCCCCCCCCCCCCCCCCCCCTTCCTAAAGTTTTTGCCCTCATCCCTGTGGAGGCCATGAGCGAGACATAAGTGCAGATCATTATCTTCTTCACCCTTATACATTCCACACACACACACAGACACACACACAACTCAGCAACCATGAGACTGATCCGTTCCATCTTACATGCCAAGAGGATTTTCACAAAACAAACACTGCTGGGAGCTGCTGTTGCCAGAGCTCTGGTTACAGTGTGTATGTAATAGTACATGTGTATAGTGTTCATCTGTGTGTGTCTGTGAGTATGTTTCCTCCATGTGATCCTCCTTTAGGAACACGGGTTCAGATAGTTGAGGTAATGGGTCATACTTTGGCAGGGCCTCAAATATGCTTTGGGGGAGATAACAAGATGTTCTTCTAATATCATATTGCATCTCTGGGTGCTGTTATAGAAACAGAGTGAGATGTATCTATGTATCTGTTTCTATTCCATGCATATATTTGTCCAGCTGTCTATCTATCTATCTATCTATCTATCCGATAGATAGATAGATAGATAGATAGATAAACAGCTATCTATCCGTCCATTCATCCATCTGTCTGTCCTTCTGTACATCCATCTATCTGTTCATATATCAACTAGGGATGCAACGGTTTTCGGTGGTTTATCGAACCGTTCGGTTCGGCACACCCACGTGAACTGCGATATTTCAGTGGCCTATCTGAGGCATTAAACTGTCATTTTAATTAAAATGGCATTTTCTGTGTATTAAGCGCATAGACAATCAGGCGATAGTCAGAATTTCTCAGGACCCGGGGATATGTGTAGCTCTACAACAATGAATCAACCATTCAGAATTAATCTGAATTTCCCAAGAGCCAATTAGCGCTCTGAACGCAAACGTAGTAGAAGTGAGGCAGAGTTTACAGAACTTTATCGACTGCGTGATCATGGCGGCTGAACATGAATCGGAAGAAAAGGAAATTTGAAGATGCACCATCGTCCTACAAATCAGCTGTGTGGGAACATTTTGGTTTCAGTGTCGAGTATAATGCACAAGGCAAAGAGACTGTCAGCATACAAAGCACGGTTTGCAAGCATTGTGTGTGTGCGTCACACAATTATCCTGACTGGATGGTGCACTTTTACCATGTTTACATTTGAGATTATTTAATAATAATGAAACACAGACTATTTTAAGTAGTTTAAAGTGTTAAGGTTAGATGGTTTATTTAACCCAGTGGTATTGTGAATGTTCAGTGTAAGTTTGAAGTGTTCTCTTATCTGTTTGATACTGCACATTGTGATGTTACCTCACCAATTATTGAAATGGACAATTGTCCACCACTTAGTGATTTTGTTATTATTGTTATTTAGAAAACTTAAGTATTTTCTTGTTGCTGTCAATATTTATTTGAATAATGTTCATGTTTACATTTCACTTTATACTGCACTTTTTAAATTGTCGTTTTTTTGAAAGAGGGTAAAAATAAGCGTTCTTTTTGAAAAATAAATGTTGTGTTTTTACCATTTTTACATTTAATATTGTCTCTGTACCTTGATAACTTGAAATAGAAAGGGAAAATGACCTCCTGCTATGTTAGAGCTCACATACAGTACTGTACAGTAAAACTGATGTATCGAAGCCAAACCGTTTCCGTGGCCAGAAAACCGTGATACAAACCGAACCGTGGGCTCACTGTACCATTGCGTCCCTAATATCAACTTGTCTATTTGTGCATCATTCATCAATCTGTCCTTCCATTCATCTATTTGTTTGTTTGTCTCTTTGCATGTCTATCTGTTCATTTATCCATTTGCCTGTCCTTCTGTCCATCCGTTTATCCATCTGTCTATCTGTGCTTCAATCTGTCCACCTGTCCTTCCATCCATCTGTTTGTTCATCTGCCTCTTTGCCTGTATACCTGTCCATTTATTCATCTGTCTGTCCTTCCATTCATCAGTCTGTCTATCTGTCCATCTATCCATCTATCTGTTCTTCCATCAATCCATCTGTTTGTCTGTCCTTCCCTTCATCCGTTCATCCATCCGTCCAACAGTCCATATATTCCTCTATCTGTGCTTTCATCTGTGCACCTGTCTTTACATCCATCTGTTTTCTGTCTGTCTTTCTGTCTGTTTGTCCTTCCATATGTCTTCCATTCACCTCTTCATCCATCCTTATAAGCTAATTCAATCAAGCATCCAGAAGTAGAAGTATCTACAAGAAATCACTTCTATACAAATGTGCTTCCATAAAACAAGAATGCGCTCAAAAACATGGATGTGGTTGGTCAGAATGTTTGCGTACTCATGCTTTTCTTTGTGTATTGTCCTGTTCTCCGTTGCCTTCACTCTGTGAGACGCTGAGGTTTTGAGATGTCTCAAGGCTCTTAGAGGTCTGTTTGAAGTCCAGCCATATGGACGCAGTTATGAAAATGACTGCAGGGACTTTCTCACATGATCATGATGTCACAGACATATACGGAGAATGCCTTCACAAATGTAGTAATTTTTTTTTTTTACATCTGTGGTGCAACATAACTGTCAGATCCAATATTGGCACAGCATTGTCTTTTAGTTTAAGTTTAAATCCCTTGTTGAATTGTACTTAGTTGGTAAAACAAATCTACAGTAAAGGCAAACACAACTTGGCACTACAAAGCAACTTGTTGTCTTCAGAGCTATCTTTATAGTTTGGTTTCTTTGAAGACCTGCACATTCGCCTCACTAAAAACACTACATGTGCAAATTGGTGGGCAGGGCTAAACAGGATATGATCTTGAAGGAGGCATTGATTTTATCCACTGCTTATACACTATATAAACTACCACTAAAAGACCCAGAGATGAATGGATTCAACAATGGTAACTGTTTAATTCTGGGTGAGATGGAAAATGTGCCTAATTTCAAAAAAAGTAGCGTGTTCCTTTAAGATTTTAATACTGAAAAGGGAGAAGGAATGTATTTTCATAAATTGAAGATGAAGCAAAGAAAGAGTTTGAAATGCAGGAGCAATTACTATAGAAGACTGGACTAGTTTCCAGTGTGCTGAAATAACTACTCCTCCGCATGTGAATTGCTTGGCATGACTGCTTTAAACCGCTGGTTTGGCACAGCCAAGATGCTACTAGCTGAATGGTTTATGTGCGTCTCTGTTTGTTTACTGTGGTTTTCTGGTCATAAAAATGAGAGGAGTGGAGTGGGACAAACCCTTCCCTTGCTCAGCTCTCAGTCTTCTCACTTTTTCTCTTTCCTCTGCATGTCTTTCCATCCCCCTCCTCTTTTATATTCTTTTCTTCCAAACACACTCTCTAGCCCAGTGTATTGGTGCTGTCTCAAGCATGCAGTGTGAGATGATTTGACTCCTCTCTGGCAAATTTGAACAAATTGCTGAGTAATATCAGCCTTAGCAACCTACTCTGTTGCACAGCAAAACAAATCAACAGGTCGTCACATGCAATTTCTGCTGGTCTGTTTCTCAGCACATTAAATTCAGGCATGTGGACATAGGAATGATTACCATATCATATTTAGGTTAAATATGATATGGCAAAAAACACTCATTATCCGCCTCCCATTTTGAAATCTAGTTGTTTGCCTTGGGGAATGCATGGAAATGAAAGATTGTGGTTTCTGCTTTGAAATTCTTGATATCTTCCTTAATAGTGCAATGTTAAAATAAGATCTGACCTTAATAGCCTTTCAATCCAATCCAAAATGCAAATGAAAAAGACACGCATTCCAGTGTCTGGGAAAGGAGTCATCTTTCACCCCCACGGGACAGCACAGCACACTCAGTCATTGCTGTACATTGTTCCACGTATACTGTCCTTCTCCTTGTCTTTTTTCCAAACATTAATAAAAGTCCAGCGTCTGGAAATCTCTGCGTCTGCTCTCAGTGATCCCTGGACCTCGGCCAGGACTGTATATGAGAAGAGCCTCCTGCTCTGGAATGTGTAACGGAAATTGAAAATAGAGTTACGCGTTCAAGTAGAAGAGAGGAAATTGAACTAATAAAATAAATGCCTTCCTTCATAAGGCTCGAGTTCAAACATTTTTATTAACCTGCTTAGCTAAAAACATAGCAAAGTGCAACTTTTGTGAAGCCGACCTTAATAGTCTTGACCATTTGCAAATTTCTCTTTTAATTTGTTGTTTAATTTTAGAGTTGCTTTTGGAACTAAACAGTTTAATAATCGTTGTTTGTGTGCTATATATTTGTGTGCGGCGTATTTAAATAAATATATGTAAATACACACACATGCATGTGTTTAAATCGATTTAAATTATATACATATATATATATATATATGATTTGTATTAAATAAATACAATATATACTATGCATTTTATAAATCTATTTTAGATTTCTTATGTAAATACACACATACATGTGTTTAAAAAATATTTTAATGTACTGTATATACGATTTATATATTATATATATATATATATACAGTATATGTGTGTGTGTGTGTGTGCTTGTCATACATACTCTATCAACACACATGAAGCAAATTTATATATATATAACCATAATGAAGCATAAATTTGTTTTGCATGTGATTTTTAAATTACTGTGTATATATAAAATATCATGTTTTGTGTTGTCCATTGGATGCTTCAGGAATGCTATGCCTCTTTGCCCCTGAGAAGTCAACAAGTCGCAACAACCATCTTCTTATCTCTGGATCTCATTGGCATGAAAGTGTAAGCAGTGTCAGTGAACGTGTCAGAGAAGGACAATGGCAGCAAGCAACCTCTTCAATGGTTTGCCACTAAATGAGCCTTATCCTTAGCCATAAACATCACATTCAGCTCCAAATAAACATTTTGTTCCAAATAAACACTTTCTTAAAGTTAGTCAGATAACGCCATACTGATAGAGATCACCAGAGAAAAGCTGGATAACTAAACTGTGGATAGTGATATTAGAGAGCGAGAGAGAGAGAGAGAGAGAGTTTTTATAAATATATAATCTTTATTATCTAATAATAATACAGAATGGTGATTAAGATTTAGTGGCCAAAACAAAATCAAGTAGTCAGAATGATACAACCAAATGACAGGAATGTCCATAAACACAGGGCCTGCCTTCTCCCTAAACTTGAGTGGGGCTGCAAATCTTCCCTGGGACAGCTCAACACCGTGGGCTAAAGGCTAAAGTCAGCAGTCTTGGCAAACATGTTTTCTCTGGAGCCCCTGTGGAGCACAATGACTTGGCTATTCCTCTAAAATGCCCTAAAGACAAACACTTTGAACACTGTTATCCAATCAGGCATTGGCTGAGACATGCTTCCTGTTTGTTGAGCTTCCTGTTTGGTCCTTATTACTCAGCCTGGGGTCTCCTATTAGTTGGTAGTATCTTGTCAGATCCTCTCTGAAGATAAACAACTACAATGCAATTGTTCTGACCAGCTGTTTCCATTTTTCTACACTCCTTGTCAGTCTCTTTTCTAATCAGTTGTTTCCTGATGGTCAGCTGTGGTTACGGTGTCAACTGGGATAAGCAACTCCAATACTGTGAGTGACAAACCTAAAGTAAACAGTTCTGTGGTTCTGGACCTGTCTCCACTGAAGATCTTCCCATCCGATGTAGTTTATGCCAACATAAACTTACTATAAGTATAAAAAAATACTGTATATCCGCCTACCAAAAAATTGCATGATGCATGATTAGATTTAAAGATTTTGGTACTTTGTTAGACATTATGGGTTTATATCCTAAAAATGTAACTGTGTTGTCATCATTAATTATTGCTATATAAATGTAATGGCACAGTTCAAACACTTAGCCTTACTTAAAATATCATTGAAAAAACATTGAAATAACAAAACAAAGTATAGACTGTAATATTTTAGTAACACTTTAGTATATAGAACGATTCTCACTTTTAACTAATTGCTTATTAGCATGCCTATTATTAACATTCTGGCTGTTTATTAGTATATATAAAGCACATATGTACTTATTAAGCACATGACCAATATTAAGCACCCAATATTGTTAGTATACAGTAAATTATGAGTTTATCAAGGCAAAAGTCGTAGTTAGTAGCAAGAAAATGTAACTAATATTTTTAGCAAACACATGAATCTTATATGAAAATCCACTGTGGTTTATACAGCTTATAACATCTATGGGAATGTGGGATTTAAAAACAGTTAATTATCTCTTCAGCTGATACTTAAAGATAAATCTACAATCAAGTGGCATTTCTCTTAACTGAGCAAACATATTTTAGCAATCGTAATTTAAATGCCCAAAGTAGATTCAGCATACAGTTTGCTTTGAGGTTAAGTTGTTATGCATGAATCCAGTTTTAGACTCTAAATAAACAATGGATGGACAACCACCAAAGAACTAAAGAAGGTCAAGAAAAAGACCTTGCAGAAGAAGATGTGTGCCTCTAGTGTGCACTCAGAGAGGTTCAAGCTGTGGGTCAAACCAAAATGTCATCTTGGAAGATCAGTCATTGAAGAACTCCAAGCAGCTA
>JAUMHR010000049.1:11665581-11689430 GCA_032361145.1 Enteromius fasciolatus
GCTTCTACTAAATACTGAGCAAAGGGTCTGAATACTTAGGACCATGTGATATTTCAGTTTTTCTTTTTTAATAAATTCTGTGTTTTTCTGTCAATATGGGTTGCTGTGTGTATGATGAGGGAAAAAATATTTTGAGGAAAACTTAAAAATGATTTTAGCAAATGGCTGCAATATAACAAAAGAGTGGAAAATTTAAGGAGATCTGAATACTTTCTGTACCCACTAAATACACACACACACACACACATATATATATGAACATTTATGGAAGGTGCTCAGTGTCATTCATACAAACACTAAACACCACCATGGGGAGACTTATTAAACTAAAATATGGAAGAAACATTTATTTAACAACATTACATGTAACATACAACCCTAATAAACAGTACTGATAAGAAAAAAAAAAAGAAACATCTTTTTTTTTATACCTATAGAATTCAAACAAAATTTTAAATGCAATGCAATTAATTTACACTTTTCCCCTGTAAACTTTACTGGAACTTACTATTAACTAGCCTATTTAACAGGTTTTTACTGTGAAATATTTTACTGTTATTTTAATAATTAAAATAGATTACACAATTAAAGGCCTGAAAGACTCTATGGGGCATAGAACCATACATGCTTAATGCTGTGATCTATTTATCTGGTAAATGGACTAAATTAAAATTATTTTTCTTTCGTCTCTCCTTTGGAAGAGCATTCATCACATTGGGCTTGCACTTCTTCATATTGACCTAACCTGCTGTAATTTGACTCAGTCTAATAAAGCAGTATTGGCACTGGAAAATTTCCAGGGACACGAGACACACACCTGGCTCAAAACCGTGGCCCAGATGCAACAGAGCACTGAGCAGGATGTCAAGAATCTCTGATTAAAATTCCTTATTTTCCCCCTACTCGCTCATCAAGTGTGTTGAGAGAGCGAGGTCATAGTAGGAATAATTGTGTCGAATTCCTTCTCCGTCCTTCATCAAGGTGTCATAATGAAGGCTGAAGGATCCAGGCCAAAGATCTGCTCTCTCGTAGCCCAATATGGGCTGTAAACCAATACTCTTCCAGAGACAGCATGGGTGTATGGGGGATGGGAAGAGGGGTGAGGGTTGTTTCCTTGGTGACCAAGCCCTTTTAACTTTCGATGCACTTTGACAGAGCAGAGCAGTGAAAAATGTTCCTGTGAAAGCAACAGCTGTTGTTTCCTCTGTTTTTGTTAGGCTCCAAAGTACAAGAGTATTTTCTTAGTCAAGTCAATAAGCCTGTAAGATAACGGGGAAAAACAACAAGCTGAACGAACACACTTCTGTTTCACTGAGTCTTACAAATTAGAGCTGTGAAGATATCAGATTTTCACTAGACAATTATCATGTAATAACAGTAAAATCGTTGCAATATCAGACAGAGAATAGATTTATAACCATAATTGTACAAAGTACACAATGCTGATCTTTTTTCTTTTCTTGTTTTACAGAATTCCAAAAACTTCCACACTGATGAGCTAACGTTTCTCGGATGTAGATGCTGTTTCTATTTTGTCTGCCAGTAGTGGCTACACACTTTGTCATTATCTTTTCCTGTTTCACAGCTGGCGACCAGAATTAAGGCGCAAATATTACCACCTGCATATGTAAGAGGAAAGCATAAGCATAAGAGGAAGCAATAATCAGTTAGGTTTCGTATTTAATTAATTATTCCCATCAAAATGAAAACACATTACTTAAGTATATCAGTACATGATTCACTTACCCACCTTCAACCACAGAAATGTGTTAACAAATGACTTGGTTTGTAACTGTGAGGTAAATAGGCCATTCACACATCAACAGGACTGTAGTGTTGAACTGAAAACGGTGCAATAAATAGGATTTAGTTTGTCATCGTTACTCCAGGCTTGTTTTGAAAATGCAGGATGAAGTCACTGAAATTCTCCATAATTCTTTTGAGACACAAACAAAAAGTTGCATTTAGCACGTTGTCTGGGATAGAGCCAACTGGAGCAGGTTTATCAAGAAAAGTGATTATGAAAGAAAAATGGGGACTAGAGTCCAAACATTTTCCTTCCCAATCAGTCCTGTCCTGAGGGGATGTAGTGAGAGAGCACAGATAGGCTGTTATTTTGGCTCCTGCCTTGACAGGAGGGAGAAAGGGAGGGTGAAAACACAGGGAAGGGGTCCATATATGTGTCCACGCGGAAGGATGGAGGGAATATTTGACCCTCTCTGCTGCAGTTGTTGCCCATTGGGAGCAGGTCTGGTTCAAGGCAGCTGGCCCCAGAGCTATAGGTATCACTCTTCTCATTGGGTTTCTGGTGATTTTCATTGCCCACAGCAGTCACAGCTCTCGTCTTCTTCTTTTTTTTTTTCCCAGCAATTTGATCTTTAACTTTCAGCTTCTCTTTCTGTCCACTATAAGAACCTAAATAAAGCCTTACTGTACAGAAGAACCTGCATTCATCCAGATCCAGAAAATGACTGATGATTAGAAAACTTAAATCTATTGATTAAATATATAGCTTTTTTTTTTTTTTTGCTTAAATAAATAGCTAATTCATTAAATAAGCTGTTAATAATATACGATCTTTCAGATTATAGATAAATAGATTTTTTGTACACTTGAGATTTAAAAAAAAAAACATTCTTGTTATAAAAAAGTATACTAAAAATGTTTCAGAGTTTGAGCTGGACCTGTACTTATGAGTATTTTAAGTATAGGAGTATAATTTAATTTTATAACTTTAAATACACAAAATTACTATATAAATACAGTCAAAGGAGCTTTAGAGATGTGTGCAACCCTGATGTATGTCAATTGTGAACAGTTCAAGAAACGCGAAACATACAAACAAATATTTTTTAATAAATATTTATTTACTTTGTTTTTGTTGTTGTTTTTCTGTTATTGTTCATTGCTTTTTGTGGATGTAAAATCATGATTTCCTTTGAGAATTTCTTTAGGTTTTAAAATATATTTCTGGGTTTTGTGTTAAAATAATAATTTCAAACTCAATTTCAACTGAATTCATTATACCGTGAGCCTATTTGGGGTTGCTTTACAAAGCCACTTAAATCTGCACACCATTTTAACATATTTATAACCCCTCTGTGCTCTCTCTCTCTCACGTAAAAACTCTCTCAGATTGTACCAAGTCACTAACCCAAACCATGGGTACTCTGGCATGGCCTTTGCCATGAAAGAGACAACATAATGGGGGAAATGAATGTGTGAAGGATGAATTCTTTCAGGAAAACAACTGGGTGCAATTTGGCCCATGGCCCTGGGGGTCGACTTAATAGAGTGAAACCCCCAGCCCCCATTCAGTTTCTGAGAGACTATTAACTCTTAACAACTCCCTTGCTAGGGCTTCATTATTTATTCTGTTCAAGCTTCTTTACTCCTTCCCTCTCCCTGTTTGTGTTCTCCATTTTATTGTCTTTGATTGATATTGCACTTAGTTAATCATTTGATGTTGTTCTGTTTTGTAATTCATGGTGACCGCTGCCGAGTGCGCTCTTGACTTTATGTAGGCTGTTTGAGATGTCTGGCTATAAAGCATAATCTGTTGCTTTAAAACAAAGTTTGTTGGTTTCCTGGGAGGTTAACGCTACTTGGGAGCTTAAGAACTGTTTCTCAATTAAATACAAACTAATAAATTTTTTACTTATTAACTTATTAATTGAATTAATTGATTAATAACTTAATCTTGTTTAAGTTGATGTGCTGTTTTTTTAAAGGAGTCAAACAAAGTCAATTTTCCACAAGCTTAATGGAAAGTTTGTAATATAATTTGTTTTAAAATTTCTCAGAGACAGTGTAAAAAAATGCAAATTTCACCCTGTCAGAAACAGTTCTTTTGAAATCACTCTTTCTGTGTGTATCTTTACAAGCTCTGTTGACCCCGCCCCTCTTTTCTGAGGCACTCTCAGAGGATCTTTTTTTAGCCGTATTCATAGTGAAACTTGCTGATCAGCACATTATTAGGAAAGGTGAATTGCAAAGATTCATCACAGTAAAAGACATTATACTAACTGCTTCTGTAGGTGAGGATCATGAGTCGCGTGAACATAAATAAATTTAGGTTGACCAAGGGCGCATTTCCCTTCAGAACTAAACGTAACGTTAATCTTCTGCGTCTTCGGTCACTCAGATGTCGGGGGTAAATGACTACTGCTATGTTCATTAATACATTCAACAACAAAACACCTCAATAGCTTAGGAGTCTTGCTTGTCTCTGCGTCTCGGCCTGATGAAGGCTCACTCAGGACGGGTCTGCAGTGTTGCCAACTTTTTTCAATTAAAAGTAGCTAAATTCAGCTTGAAAAGTCGCTAGATGACGCCATACGTCAATTTGCATATTCATTGCGTCAGTGCGTCATATTATCTTGCTTCTCTGTATGTAGAAGATCTCTTAGCCACATAATGTATTGTTAATGCAGCCAAATTCTCAATATAACTGTTTTCATTGATATATTTAATAGTTTCTGTTGTCAGAAAAATGTGAAGTAGTGACTGAAATGCGCCCCATTATTAGGCCTAATAAAACTCTGGATTAATATCCTAATTTATAATTAAGCCGTTGTCTGATGAAATCAAATACACATAAAATATAGACAATGGCTATGCTGTGATTTTGGCTATATTTGCATGTAAAATAGTTAAAATAGTTAGAAGCAACATAATACATATTTTAACTGAAAGCCCTGCTCCTTTCAGTCTCTAGCTGAACAGAACAGACGCAGAGAGAGGTGTGCGCACGCTTGGAAAACAAGTGTTCGTGCGGCACTACCAGACGCTCACTGAGGTTTGTCCAAGAAGTCGGTAGATTTGTCGCTAGTTGCTATTTGTCGCTATTTTTGGAAAAAATGACGCCAAGGGGTCTGAAAAGTTGCTAAATCTAGCAACAAAGTCGCTAAGTTGGCAATACTGCGGGTCTGAGGTAAGACACACAGCTCAGTCTGTGTGACACAATGCTGTCAATCAACTATTGTGGGAGTGGCCTCTGTCTGTGTGACGCCACACAGACATACATTTGAGAATGGCTTGATTTCAGAAGGGGCAACTTATTATTATTAAATTAAAAGAAAACTACTGGTGGATCTTTATCATTGCAGGATGGTTGTGCACACACATTTCAGTCCAAACAGCTTGTAAAAGTGCATGTGGCACCGGATGACCCCTTTAATATTTGTAAAGCAATTTGTAAGTGAAAATTGTTTCTACATTTTTAAATCTATTTATTTAATTTTATTTATTTATTTTTAATTCATGACAGGAACACATTCTCACACCAAATTAAGTTAAACAAACAAACAAATATCACACCTGATTTCAATGCATCATCTCAGAAATACATACTTTTCCCCCCATTGATTTTTCTAGCTCCTGTCAACATCGTATAAACAATTCTGGAGAGTTAGGGTGAGATAATAACACAAAATGAAAAAATAAATGGTCTTCATTCTTTATCCAAATTAACAATGAAACAATCTAAATATTTAACCACAGAACTACTATCTTATTCACTGTGCAGTCAAGCCTTTCATTCCTTAAACAGTGCTGCTGCTTGTTTACTTTTATCTCCTTAGGGGTTAAATCTTTAAAAGCACATACCAACACATACGGCTGTCCGCTCTCTTGAGGCAGAAGGATGATCAATAGGAAACTGCCATTGACGACTTGTTTCTTTAAATCAGGCCTATAAATCCTTCTGGTCACTTCCTTCAATAGGAGTGAGGCTGGGATGAAGACTGAGCTGCTCTTCAGGGTCAGTGGAGCCATTGAAGTTAAAAAGGCCCTCCACAGCAGGCTGCTCCTCGCAGCTGCCCTGTGACCGTGGAAATTAAGTTATGCCCCGTGTCAGCAAGTTTTCTTCTTCTTTCAGACACCCTTTTTACCTCGATCGTTCCCTTCAGTGCTCATTTTTTAAACTTTCTCCTATTCATATTTATGAGAGAGTCTGTAGACAGAAGGAGAGACTCTGAAGTGGAGTCTTAGCTAGAGTATTCAGTATGTTGGTAAATAGACATAATGGACAGAATGAGGTATTGTGTGGTTGTAAGTGAGAAGGCCCAGCGCACTTGGTCAATGTTAAATCAATGGCCTCTCGATGAAATACACAAACACACACACACACACATGCTGCTTCTTTACCAACAGGTCTGCAGGGCTCAAGTGGAGAACCTCCTCTTTTCCTCGATTTCCCCCACCCTCCTCATTCGTCTCTGTGTCCTTCCTCCTTCGACACGCGCTTGTGTTTTGCTTGTCTGTGGGATAGTTTATTTGTCCTGTGGTCGGATGAAGAAGCTGGATGATGACTTCTGCTTCTGCGGGTGTAATCGTGTGTCTGAAACAGCTGCTTGCTGCCAACAATTTGGAGCAGGCCATGTTATGCCTGATCATTTGAATACTGGGTCAGACAAACAAGCTTTGTATACAGCGTGAGCAAGTGCTAAAACCAAGATAAAGCTGTCATATTCAAACACATTTTTATTATTTTGTTATTTAATGAATCACTTAATGTTCATGACCTAACAAAATAATTAAGTTTTATTTATCTGAATGCCACGATGACAGAGGAATCCGCAAGAGAATGCGTCTCATGCACCAGTTTTCAGCTTTTCAAATGTTGTTTCTCATACACAAAGATTATAATTCTTTACAGATTTAGTGCTGTTTCTCATTCCCTGGAACCGTTACCCAGCATTCCTTTCTCTCTACCCAGTTTAGGTGGGTTTTCCTCCTCCGTCTGCACGCTTCCCTCCCCTGTGCTGCCTGTCAGATGGATTTTATGGCTGTTGGTACAAAAAATGGGCTATGGGCTGCTCTAGTAAAAAACACCTCTCCCTCCATCACCTCATTATCCTCCTGAGTGAAAACAAGCGGCCAAACGTCTCCTTCATTTGCTGTTATTCCCTTAAGAGCGATCAAAGTTCCTCTGTTCCACTAGAGCCAACTGTTACAGCATGCGTGAATTACTTCATTATTCTCATTTACCTGTATAGCCGTTCAATAAACTTCATGGTAAGAATGTAAAGTAATAAAATATAAAAACAACTAGCTTCTTAAGAGCTCAGCCGTAACATATGGGCATTGAACTTTGGTCAGTTTAACAGCTCAGATGTCATACGTATTAATAGAAATGACTTGCAAGCGTGTATTAGTAAATTGCAGAAATATGGACAGTTAAAATAAACACAGTTTTATCATGTTATATCATAGTACATCAGTTTTAAAGCGATAGTTCACAGAATTATTTTTTTTATTCGTTTTTATATTTTATTTTATAACTATTTGGTTACCGTATTCTTTAGAATATTCTTTTGTGTTGTTCAACAGAAGAAATTCATTCAGGTTTGGAACAACATAAGGGTAAAGGTAAATGTTGTCTTTTTGGGGTGAACTCTCTCCCAAACTAAAGTTTGGGAAACACTGAACTATGTCGAACTCAGCCAACTCAGGTTCTGCAAAACTATGGCAATGCCATTTGACAACGGCAATGACAAAATATCATTGTAACTGTCATGGAGACCAAACAAGCATGCTTACCAATACTCATCAGTGTTCACAACAATCTTACAAAAATGGTTGTTTCTAGTGTTCCAACAATATAAGAAAGGGACATTAAGCTTGCTCTGTTGCACAAAATGCAAGGTGCAGATTTAGGAGATTCTCTTAGCAAATTCTCAGGTAAGTAATCTCTTTGTGACCGGCTTAATCCTGAGCTTTCGCACCCAGGGAAAAGTGGCAGACCCCTCGAGAGAGCCAGGACATAGATCTTTTACTCATTTCAAAGAGCCGTGAACTCAACAAAGGTCATCCATGATGAAATCAAAGTGGCAGCTTAAAGAAAAAAAACCTGATTTGTCTCTAAAGACCAAAGAAAAAAGAAATTTATTCAAGTCAGAAAAGGGAACAGTGTGGGTGGAAAAAGGAAAGAATAGTAAAAAATCCATATAGAACAATTAATAAACACACAAAATGTTTAAACACCAGCTCACACCTTCGGTCATATCATTTAAAAAAAACGTACTTAGGAATAAGACTACAGGGGGCCTCAGCCAGAAACTTCATATTAAATACCTTGTGCTAACTTTAAAGGTTTATTTTAAATCATACGCAATGAGCTTTCCATTTCAATACTCAGTCCAAGCTCAGTCATACCGACCGTCTACATGTCTCATCAATTATCACATAATTTCTCAAGAGTTTGACAACAACAATTCTTCAGTCAAAACCTATGCTGGAGCACTTTGACAGAAGTATTGAAATTTTATGGGCTTAGGAATAGTTGCAAAACGTTGCTGAAATATAACTCGAAAGCCCTGCTGTGAGGTTTCCCGTCGTTTTCCCGTACCTCTTGGATGTGGAACTTTTTTTTTTTTGCCTAAGGTAATTGAAAACACAACAAGTGAAATGTACAGCCTAAAGACAATTGTTGTATTATCTAAATTAATAGTGAAGCATCTATCACTGTACATTTTTGTTTGAATGTACTGAATGTGAACACACCCTCACAAAACAATAATAATAAAAATAAAAATAATGGTCACGCTTTATTTTAAGATCCAGTTCTCGATATTAACAAGCCATTGCCTCGGTTAAACTCCTAATTATCTGCTTATCTATAGTTGGTGAGGTAGTTGTTAAGTTGAGTATTGAGGGTTAGGGATGTAGAATATATTTATGCAGATTATGTGCTTAATAACAGCCAACGCATTAATAATATGCATGCTGATAAGCAGTGAGAATTGTTCTCTACAGTGTTACCACATTAATAAACATTTTAAATACATTTTGGAAACACTTAATTTTTTGTCTTGTCTATTTCATTTAACCAAAATATTTTCCTTTAAACCCTAACCATCAAACACCAAACCAAGATTAAACATTGAGAATTAAACGCATTGCTTTGAAATACACTTCCATGCCTTTCACCCACAATGCCACTGCAGGAGAGATACAGCAAAAACAAAAATAAAAAATCCATCTTTTTACTGAAGAGGCCACAGTGACATGACTAGTTTAGATGCTCGATTTCAATTGTTCCATCCTATTGAACATTCTAAATGCTTTCTCATTATTTCATACGGCACATGCTGGGTTCTATTGCATGGACTGAAACTGAGCACAACAGGGAAAAAAACATGGTCTTCGACTACCCCCCAAAGATGATGAAGTACATAGGCGGTAGTGGGGATTGCATAGAGTATGTGGACCGGGGGCCAGAGGATCTTTCCCACATGCTACCCCGTGGTTCGGCTCTGAAGAGGTGTCAGCGAGCTCTAGAGGAATGAAGTGCCTGGGCATTGTGCTGTTGAACTATTATGTGCTTAACATTACCATGACAAAAGTGCCACTCGACTTCTCCTCCATTCAGCTAGCTGAAGGGCCCTTGTCCCCACTCTAATAAAACATTTTGCAACCATCACCCCCATTTGAAGACCCTGGTGACAAGAGTGGGAGAATAAGAGTGGTGGGTTTTAACAGCATGGAGCTGAGAGACAGAGAGAGGCCTAGCTGCACATGATTAAATGACATGGAGGCAACAATATATGCATATCCGCACCTTCAAACCCCAGATGAAAACATGTCATTTTTTTCTTCATGGAAAGCGTTTACCAACAATCAAGCAAGCCATTACAATGTCTTACAGAGAACCTGGAATGAATTTGCTTATAGCTTGTTCGTATATAAAATGGAAATACACGCAACAACAGCAATTTATACGATCTATAAACAAATATCTACATGCAAATTTCTAATAGAAGAAATATTTAACTTAAAATTAGAGTAGTTCTCTACAAGTCTTTCGCCATTTACAGGAACAACTTAGCTGCTGGTATGACAGATATACTGTAGAAATTATCCCAGAAACATATTTTCACTGTTAGTCTATCTTTATTAAAGCAAGTCAAACTGCAGATAAAACTAATTAGCTTTTTGGAAAAAGTAAGAGCAAAGAATATGTGAAGTTCAAGGTCACTCAGACACACTATTTTAGAATCTAAAAATCCACTCAAATATAGAACTTGTCACAAGATAATCAATTTGCCATTGATGCCGTTCTGCTACTGTTTCTCTGTTAGTTTAGAAGAACTAAAGTCCTGCTTTCTACTTGCAGCAGTGATGTGCAGACAAAGGCCTGTAAGCAAACACAGTGATCGCAAAATAAATAAACCTCGGTCTGTCTTGGCCCCGATGCAACACGGACACCCCAGGGAAAAGCCACTCGCGCTTTTGTGTTCACATTCTAAAGATATCCAAATATCAGAGTTTATGCCTTCAGCAAACACTTCTGTTTGCTAAGTCGTGTGTCAGCGCTTCAAGCTCCTTATGTGTGTGACACTTCTGTTCCTGAAAGCTCCGCTGTGCTAGCTAGCATATTCTAAGTTCAGCATTGCATGGGGTAATGACACTATGAAATATAATGAACATTAAAAAAAAATTACACATACTCGGTTTGAGTCTTTGTACTTTAGTTTTTATGCCTTCTATAAAAAGAACATCACTGAGGCAGTCATACAGTGGATTTAGACATTTCTACACAGTAAATAGTTCATCTTAGATAACAATTAAAAGATTCTCTGAAAATCTGTACACTGTACAATATCTTAAAAGAAAAATAATTACAACAAACATCTAACTTCCCTTTAAAGCTGGAATCATCACCCTTTGTTTTGACGGTTATTTTACGACAAAAATAAAGTTCTCTCTCTTGAATCTCTAGGAGTTTTATCAAATGTTACTAGCTAATATAGAGATCTACTCCTTATTCATTCCAGCATCCCAAACACTTTTTACAGAAGTTACTCATCCAAAGTCATTTGCAACTTTATAAAAATACTTTACATATTTAAAAAATCTAGTTTTACATTGGCAGTGCACAGTTTTATTATTACAACTTTCGTTGTTAAAAATGTCTGAGTAACAAAATAAACTTTTTCTATATCTTTAAGGAAATAAATTTGTCTTTTACAAAACAGCACTTGAAATAGGCAAGCTGGTGTTTAAGGCAGTTGACTGACCTAAAGTACTTTGTATCCCTGCTCTTAACTTCAGAATCAGAATTTTAGCTTGATAATTAAACAAGACAAGGCATCGTTCACCTGGGCCGAATCTGTAACTGTAAATCTGCATAGTGAATCAAAACACATTTACAATGTGACAATTTCTGGATAAGAACTGCACCTCAGTGTCACACAAAGCTTAACTGGTACTCTTTGGAGAAAATCATGTCAAGCTGCGTTTACACTTATTCCTTAACGCTAACTTTTTTATTTTTATGTCACTAGTACTCTTTTAGATTTGCTAGCAAGCAATCCAACAATGACCTTTTCTTCAATTCTCTGTATTCTTCAGGAATAAGTATTTATTCATTAGCTACTATTAGCTGTCCCAACTCATGTCAAGTAACAAATCTGTTGTTACTTTGTCTATTCTTACCATTAATTTCTATGGGGAGCGGTGGTTCACAAACCATTCAGACAGGTATTAGTATATAATTTTTTTTCAACTGAATATACACACTAGTCTACTGATAACCTTTTAGATTTTTTTTGTAATCTTTCTTTAATTTTATGGCTACAAAACTCACAACTCTTAACTTATCATTACACATGATTAGTAAAAGCAACAGTAACTAGTGAGATAAGAAAGTTTGCTAGAGAAAAAGTGGGATAGATAAGTAGCTCCTGAGAAAGCCTATCTGAAAAAGCAGTAGTAGCACCCAATGAACACTTAATAAAATGTGAAAATAGATAATCACTGTTGGATTGCTTGCTGCACATAAAAATAAAAGCTAGCTCGTTTTAAGGAATAAATGTTTAAACAGCATGCCATAAACGAACAGGAAAACAAGAGAAAAGATGACAAAATGCACTATTCCCGAACAGCCGTTGGAGCAGATCATTAACTCGACTTCAAAGTGATCAAGGAAGCGGCACTAGAGCCAAAATGGATGCCACCACAGTCAATACGGAGCATGCCACAAAAGCAGAACCTGTGTTCCTCGTGGGCTCTGGTTCTGAGTAATCCTCATCATCGGGCTCATCATCGTCCAACCCACTGGAGCCTTCTTCATCCACGGGGGGAGAGTCATAGCACAGCGTTTTCATACTGTTTTTGATGAACTCGCAGATAGTCCGCTCTGAGCCATCACAGACGCAAGTATCCAGGAGTTGAGCTTTGGGAAGTTTGCGCATGTAAGCGATGACATTGCGGCACGGGTTCGAGCAGCTGGAGCCGCTAAAGAGTTTCCCGCAGTGGAGTAAATACTCGCCCATTGCGCTTCGGCACTGGGTGTCCCTCTCGCACTGGCGCCGGGCTTCGGTGCAACCCATGCTGCTGGTTTTGGGCAAGCACGGTTCGATGGCTCGCTTGATCTCCCGGCAGCGGGGGTCCGAGGCGCAGCTGCAGTCCTCCAGCGCCGGGCCGCTTTTGGTCAGGTTGAGTTGCACCAGCGACGAGATGCAGTGACTGGGACACTTCTTCCTCTGGCCGCTCAGTATCGAGTCACAAGCGTGCAAATATTGGTCATAAGCGTAATGACAGTCTTGCTCCGACTGGCAGTTGAGTATCGCTTGCCAGCAGATCAACCGACGGCCGTGGTGGTTGGACGAGGCGATGGAAAAACAACTAAAACACAAAAGCACACAAGCGAAAGGCCAAATGAATGTGCGCGCGCCACGAACCAAACCTGCACAAGTTGCCATATCGAAGTCTGTAATCGTTTGACTGGCGTCAGGTCAGTTTTAAGAAAGCATATTTCATATTTCCATTGCATCTAGTGAGGGAAAAAAATCCCTCAGCTCAGATCATGTTTGCAAGGTCCATCCAAAAGAAAAAGTTTTTTCCACAATTGCGGTGAATCTATGAAGACATTTTCCTGTAATCCATGTTCTTAAAAAGAAGCCTTAATTACGAGAAGTGCTATTTCCAGCAAACGGTTTGTTCACTTCATCTTCCCGGTTCGTGTCCGTGTGACAGTGCGGTGATTCCTCCTTCCACCTCTTGTCTTTCTTGTGGGCAGAAGTGAGGAGCTCACGAGCTCGTCCTCTCGCGTCCCTCGCTCACATCCGAATGCGCTCGCGAGCTCCTAACGTCGCGCTTTCCTGGACTCAACTTCTAAACTTCTCCATTCACGGGCGTGCGCTTGTCGTCTGTCATTAAGTACGCATCGGGACGCGAATAGATAATAACACGGCATTCAAATTCACACACTGGCCTCTTTCTGACCCGCTAGTTTTGCTTTATCCATTCTGCTCCTGCGGAAGTTTTAGGGATTCCTATTGGTCAGACCGTTTGTTGTTGCAAATCTCGACGTCAAGTTAGGGGCGGGAGATTGGGGGTGGGGCGTGATGGGTCGGGAATGGTCTCTCTCCAAAAGGTTTGGATTACCTCAGAGCAGAACGTGGGTTAGAAAGCCCAACTATACCGTTGTTTCTCAGATTTGTAGAATATGTATAACGTGCGTTCTTGGACAACATCACAGTTGATTTTGTGACTGTGTATGAATACTTGATCACTTAGAACCGGTCGTTTCTGTTCAGTAACAAACAGCCAGCAGCTTCTTGGAACAGGAATGCACTTTTGCACTAAATTTCAATTGTGTTTAGGTTTCTCTGAGATATAGTCAAACTCAAGTGTGTTTAGAGCCCCAATATTTAAAAGAAAGTTGTGAAAGCAGGAGGCCTACGCAAATTGTTTAATGACTTTTTCAATGTAACTGATGTAAATTTTCATTGTTATTTTAAACTGCTAAATTAAAAATAAAAGTAAATAAGATAATCTGTACACTAAGATTTTGGTAGTCAAAGATTATTTTCTCTTTTTATTTTGGGTTTCAAATACAGTAGGCTAAATAAGATCATTTGTACATTACGATTTCAGTAAGATTTTTTTTCCTAAGGATTTTTATTTTGAGTTTTAAATACAATGAAAGAAAATGGCTTGGCAAAATGGCAATATAAGAAGAAGGAATATTGATTAGAAACCCTGGAGGTTTTAACACTGGTAAAATCTACAGTGTTAACTGATGACAAGTTTGATAAAGATATGAATAATTTATTTACCTTTGATAAGATTTTGTTTTGGAATGGAGCTCTTTGTATGATTTGTGATAATGATTTTATTTTTGCTTTGTAAAATAGGGTCTGTATAATTGTGTACATTTTACAACTGGTAAATTGTTTATAAGGATGATTGTGAAATAAAGTTCGGTTTCAAATTAATTTCTAGGGCTTACCAGATTTATTTATTATGATATAAATACAAATTTATTATTGTGATGACAGGTAAATTTCTTAAAAGACATTACTGAAGTCTTCATTTTCACATGATCTGTCAATATGCTTATTTGCTGCTCAAGAAACATTTATCGTTATTATCAAAGTTAAAATGGTTTTGCTGCATGCTATTTTTGTAAAAGTTGTAGTATTTTTGTAGTGGTGTATAAAGTATAGCACAGAGTTAACAAGAGAAAATGTCCTTGTAGAGTAACTTATAATTTAGAGTCAATTGTTCATGAGTCTTAAACTCAACTCTTGAGTCAATCTTTTTGCAACTCAAGTGTGAGTTTCCATCATGCTCATTAAATCTAACTACATAGGGTTTTCATGAAAGAATGTAATAAATGTGTTGTGGAAAGTCAGTTTTCTTTTATCAGATGTCACTGCATCTGTAATGGATTTATTTAAATATATATATAATTAACATTTGCTGAAAATACTTCAGCAAATACTTAATTTTGGACAAGATCTTATGAAATAAATTCTTACATATCACAGCAAGATAAAAATGCTTTTTGGGCGAATGTTATTTCAACTTGATCCAGGCAAGGAATGTGTTTGAAAATGATAGTTCCTGGCTCATTGCACTGTGTCTCGTCAATTACAATAGAAAGAGACATTGGCTGGCAGCAACATTGACAATGGGTTCAGATATAAAATGTACCCGTGAGCCATAAAAAAAGGTGGACTCCTTATGTGTAAAATGATAACATACAAGTTCACACTTGAACATGAAAAGGGGGCATTTGCTGATGCTTAGGACGGAGGATCAGTGGGTCCACCTCGCACAAAGAGGGTTTGTGTTTCAAACACTACTCTGGAGTTAGGAATGTACCTTTAGGCCACTGTGCTGCGAGCTTCTGACCCTAAACAATGAACTCAATGTCAGTTACGGATGGTCAGATCTGACAATGATGTTTTTGCACCAGTTCCAGGTGATGGATGTTGGGAACTCTATACTCCATGAGTCAAAAGTCTTGAGAGCACAATGATTTGATCTAGAGATAATAGTTGCTTCACTCTGTACCTAATAGTGAGATCAACAACCACCTTAGCAACAAGTACTATTCCAGCTTAACAATAGGCATCAAACACCATTCCCCTTTCCTCTTTATACCTGAATTCACTGCAGTAACAGCTTGATTTAGCCTTAAAGGAGGTCTAAGCAGAGGGAGGAAAACATTTATAAACAACTGTTTTCTTTGGCAGGCCAAATTTAAATAAGCCAGATGCTCGTGCAAGAAAGAGCTGCATGCCTTTACTTTAAGTGGGGATTCATTTAAATTAACAGCATACAGCTTTAAATGGTGATACATGTCTCAATAATGCACCTAATAGCAAACACAATGAAGTCACAGTGCAAATGATGTTCTTCCCTGCTTTTTATAAAAGAAAGATCAATTGGTAAAAATTATTAGATTGACTTGTTTATGATATCATGCCTAAAATTTGTTTTGAGTTTTGGAAATCGTTAAAATGTTGGGGGAGTGCTGATGTGTGTTACAGCATTGTAAAGCACACAGTATTAATTTATACAGATGTGTAATTTATAAGTATTATTAGTTAAAAGGTTAATTTAAATGAACAGAAACTTTTTCATATTCCACATTCTAAAATACAAGGGTGCATTTATGTTTGTTTCTTAGTATTTGGTTCTGTGATCAAATGTTACAAGCTACCAAACCAGTTATAATACAGTCATGAAGGCAAAGGTAAACGCCACAGAGGATAATTTTATATCTCAAAACGTACTGCCAATCTAAAACATTTTAAAAGAAATAACACACTTTAAATGGTTAAAAGATTGTGCCTGATGGCCTTTATTCTTTGCTCTAATCTAAGAATACCTTTCTTACACTTTTGGAGGTCTTAATGAGAAACAGATTCCTTACAATAATCCATGGGGTGCTGTTGCCAAATTCCTGACCCTGATGGATGACCCCAAACAAAAACTTGCCCGTGCTGTAATTAGAATAAACTCACATTGCATTTGTATTCCCTTTTTCATTGTATCATGGCAGCAGTGGAGGAGCAATATTCACATTGAAATACACTGAAATCCTGCAGCCAGAACATGAACATGAACAAATCAAACAACATGGATATCAACAGTACAACAGCAACACACAAAACAAATCTTAACAGCATTTTCATTAAATCAAAACGATTCATCTTTTTTAACATTGGGCATTCAGCAGGATCAAATCAAATGACTAGAACATGTTTTGAGATTTCTTGCCAAGTATGCTGCACAGTTTTAACACCATTCAAAAATTGTAAATAAACACTAATGCATTCCTATTGGAAATTTTTGTTTGGACCATTCTGGATCATATAAGAACCTGTAAAATACTACTAAACAAAAACAAAACAAAAAATGTTTACTTTATACAGTTGGCTCTTAAATTATTTTTAGCTGGTTCTTCTAGTACTCCAAATGATGATCAAAATGATAATAACAGGAAGTTGTGACAGAACAGCTGCTCTTGGTTTTATTGGGTCTCTAAACAAACCAACAACTGTTGTTAACGCCATGATAGAGTTATAGACAGCTGCCCTGTACTTCTGTCCAGAGCTGTTTAGAAATGAGCTGCTGCTGAAGTTGACAAAGAAACAAATTTTAAAATGCAACATACTGGTTCAAAGTTAAAAAAAAAACACAATCTTTTCAACCTAGATATAACTGTGCTTTATCATTCTTTTTTTCATGAGCCAAAAAACTGAGACTAAGCCACTTTTAAGGGAGGATAATCTGTGTCTATGTGGAGTGCTCTGGAATCCAGCCTTTAATGTCGCAGTCAGGGAGGATGTTGACTAAAAACCACATTCACTCTCATTCTATTCCAGCATGGCCATCAGCTGCCATCCCATCTTCTGACTGACACCAGATAGGAGGACAGATACTGTATCTCGCCAAGTCCTGTTTGAACCCATGGCCAAGTCAACTCCCTTGATCAGAGTGCACACACACAAACACACCAGCTGTTCCAACACATGGCCCCCTTGCCTTTCCATACTATAAGTGACTATTTATACAGGCCTAAGGGCCCGTCATACCACTGAAAAAAGGGGAAGAATGCCATGTGTGCATATGGGGGCCGGCCAATAAAGACATAACCCCTCACAGACATGACCTTAATCCAACAAACATGGAGTGCAGCAAGGAAGAATTTCACTGAATGAGACACAACAAAGCCTGACAGTAAAAACGAGTGGCAACCACAAACATTCTTTCCGGGCATTAATGATATTAAGAAATCAAAGCGCAATGCTCAAGTCACACAAACGCAGACTTAAGACTTTTTTCCGTTTCAATTAAAACTTTGGTTATGAGGTCAGGTGTGTAAATAATTCCAATGAGTAATTCCTTAAAACTTGCACTAAATTATTGGCGCATGTTGTTTCCCACACCCACATGCAGTTATGCACTGCTCTGCTATTCTTTCATAATAGTTAATTCGCCAGTTTGTTGCTGCTTTTGGCAAGCTGCGTTCATTACACAAATTCTTCAAAAGCATATTAGTTTAGAGAGTATAAAATATTCGCAGCCAAATAAAATATAACCACACCTGTCGAGCTGTGGATATGGTGGGAAGATGTTCTTTCCAACACCTTCATTGACCTGTATTGGTATTTTCGTAAAGAGGCATAGCTTGTAAAACACAAGCTTGCTGAACCTTTAGTGACCATGTGACGGTAAAGGGTAAGTGTCAAAAATGGCATGCGGGGCATGCACCTCCATAACCACCCTATCCTTTTGCCCTCTGCCCCCAGTTGTTGCAAAAAGCCTGGCCTGACCTGTCTGGTTATGGGGATGTAAAGAAGGAAGTGGGCAGGTAATGAGAAACCTTTAGCGCTATTCCTGCTTTTGGTACATTACAGCCATGGCCCCTGTAGCGTAATGGGGCCACTTTGTTGAAGCGATCACTGTGGGCCTGAACGCTGGCCACCGCAATGCTTAGAATAACCGAATGACACAATGGTTTCTTCTCTAAATAAACAGATGTGGGGAGACTGTTATAACTCCTAACCCCCTTTTTACTCTGCCAGAATTTTTTTCCCTAACTCCCATCTGCGAGCTGTGAGAGCAATTTCTCGTTCTCTTCTCCTCTGAGAAATGTTAAGTTTTCGTTCTGGGCAGCTGTGGAGCTGAGCCCTGCCCTTCTTATTTTACCGCTTTGATTAGATGATATCAGCTATCACTTCAGGCCTACATAATTGCATCTCACTTGCTTTCTCTCTCTCTCCTTTTTTCTTTCCCACAGGCACATGCTAAAGAAGTTGCATATGTCGAGCACTTTAGCAATAAAGTTTCTGTTTTTGATTACAAGAACAGTTACATTCTCTATCTAAGAGTCTTCCATTAAATGTGATTTACCTGTTGCTAAGAAGATTGAGGAAAGGATAACGACTGTATGGTAATAGAAAGAAAAGGAGATGCAAATACATCATTTAAGAGTCTGGGTTTAGTAAGTTTTTGTAGACTAAAAACCAACAACAATAAGCATTGTTTAGTGGTGAACCACTGATTTGATCAAAAGTGACTAAATGCTGTTCATCTGAAGTTTCTATTCATCAAATCCTGAAAAAGAAATACGTTTCCACATAAATATTAAGGGCTAGAATAAATTCTGCTTTCCTCTTACAAAAATTGAATAATTTTTAATATATATTTAAATATATGTTCAAATTTTCAAAAATATTAATAAAATAAAGAGTGAATGAAATATTGTTGTTATAGAATTATATATCTTTTTTTTTACATTTTTATATTTATAAAACACGTTTTACTGTATTTTTGATTAAATAAATGCAGGCATGATACTCACAGCAATTCGTACATATTTTACGAGGTGGCTAATTCGTACAAAAACGTACGAGTCAGGTCATACGGATATGAATTAGCACAATTTTGCCACCTCCTATGAATATGTACGAATTGGATACTTCTTAGAAAAACATCTACTGTCTGTCCCTATAGACCCCCTTTTTCTTTTTGCATTGTATGTCTTAAACACTAATATTATATGTGTTTTGAAATGAATGTTTTGCTCCAAACCGTCTTACAAAAGAAAAAAAAAGTCATTGCAATGGATACACACATAATCAGTTAATAACTCTGCAATCCACAATCATCTATAAAAAATACCATTGCAGCAACTCCCATGAGAAGACTATGAATCATCTAAATAGCTTTGGGTTAGGAAATTTTGTGAGAACTTTGCTTCTATGGTCACTATGAAGTCATATTATGCATTGAGCTGAATAAATTCTGTTAAATAGCAATTAGACATTTAATATCTGGTTATTAGTGGAATTACACATGGCAAATTATTGTGTACGGTTATTACAGAACAGCCTAGAATAATAGGGTCGGTATGGATTTGTTGTTATGGATGTGTATGATTATCAGAACCTGACTGGTTTGTCTGTTATCTGTATACCCTCAGCCTCACTAATCTATTATGTGCCTTAAGCATAACCATGTGTAGAAAAAGCAAGACTGTGCCTGCAAAACATGACATTATTTTGACATATGATGATTCCAGCTGTAAACAGAGTCTCAGGTTAATAACAGGCAGCTGGGCAGTTATAGACAGTTTCTATCTCAAACTTACCATTCACTTTTTTTGGTCTTTTTCTAGATAAATACATTTCAACATACAATTGAAATCCAAAAGTGAAAATTTAAAACAAATCATTTTTAAATGCAAGTGAATAATCATTATAATAATTATAATACATACGTATTGATTACTTTTACACATATTAAAAGTAGAACACATAAAAAAAGAAAAACCTAATCTGCAAAAATTATAATGCAGTTTACAATGCACTGTAATGTAAATTATGAATAATTTATTATATGCATAAATGTTACCATCCGAAGTGGACTGAATTTATGCATTTTTCATCATATGTCGTTTCTTTCAGCACCTCTAAATATGTTTTCTTTATGTGTGTGCTATTGACAGGGATGAAAGGAAATATGCAGGAAAGTGTCGCGTCACAGTAAAAGTTTACTGCATCCATTAATAAAGCAGTTTTTAAATGTAACCAGATGTGACCTTATTAGGCAAGTGATAAACTCACAACTGCATAAATCTCACTCAGAGAAAATGCAGGCTCTGCATTCAAACAGTGTTTTATGAATCCTATTTGTTTCTATTATGAATAATCCAGAATGCAAGCTGTCGCTAATTAATATAAAAAACACTTTTTAAAGAAACTCTCCAAGAAACTCATTTGCAGTACACAACACTCGTCACTTCACTCTCAGCTAAGCTCGGTTAATGACAATATAGATGTTGGTATTTTGCAATAATGCACTCATTAGTGTCTGGTTTCTGCTAGTAATGCCATTGCCTATGAATCTGGAGTCCCACAGATGTCTTCAGACATATTCATCACTGCGTGCCTAAAGGTCATTGCTCAGTAATCCATCAGGAACTTGCTTCTTTTCCTACCAGAGTACGGTTCAGGCTGAGGTTACAAGCATCATGCTAGATTTATATGCAGGGAGGTTGCACTTTTCTACCATGGGTTGTAATGTTGTGTGATTTTCCTGTTATGGTTGCCCATGGTAGTACATGATTTTTAAAATCAACTTGTCAAGTTTTAAGGAAGACATGCTATCTTTATTGCACTGAGAACGAACTTTGCGCAAGTGTCAGCCAGTGAATGTTTTTTATGGTGCAATTTTTATTTAAAATGAGGGGATGAATTAATAAGTCAAGTGAACAAATTGTAAAAATGTTAAATTTCTCTATTGTTTACAATTATTTAAATACTACAAGTGAACTGAAACATCACAGCTTATATTATGTAATGTACAGAATATATATTCCTTTTCACATTTTGCAACAGCCTAAATATATAGGCTATTATAAAGTGTGTATATATATATATATACATACATACAGTAATGTGCAAAAGTCTTAGGCTACTAGCATTTTCACCAACAAAAAATATGGTTTTAGATTTCTATTTTGTGGTAGTGTGTCAGTTGGAAATATCAGTTTACATTTACAAACGTTATTTTTGTCAGTAATTGTAATAATGCATTGAAATTAAATTTAAATTTAATTTAATTGAAATTATTGTCTGCTCAAGAAGTCTGACAACAGCCAGTCAAAATAAAACATACTAGCTAATTACCAATATATTATGCAGTAATATAGGTACATTAACATTAGAGACATTAAACTTAACAATAAATAAATGCAGCTAGAGCTTTTTGAAATAATGGTAACACTATACTAAGACTATACTAACTTAGAGTATTAGGATACTGTCTGCTTAATATCTTCTAAACTTTTTTTGGAAGATTCACAACATACAACATACTGACTATCAGAAACATTGCAAGTATATGTCAACTTATTCTCCATAACCTAAACCTACCCTAACAGTCTACTCTGAGAGTTAGAAGACATGTTGTTATAAATTAATAAGAATAAGTTGATGTGGTTGACAAGTAGTTACAAAGTTACTTATGTTTAGTAGAATGTCTGAAGTGGACTGTCAAAATTAAATGTAACCAAAATAATATGTTGTGTGTAGTCTATTAATCATTTTCAGAAATTTTCCACTACACTAATGCAGAGACTGTTTAGTCAGCATTAAACAAAAATAAGCACTTTTTTATGGTGTACCTTTGGCCTGCTCTTAGAAACATCAATAACAAATATAATTTGATGAAGAAATGATTATTTACCTGTGTTGTATTTCTCCCAAAAATAAGAAACAGTTAAACGAACACTGCAGGAACCTACTAATGCTTTCCAATGGTCATAGTTTTACAGTGCCTGAAGCATGGTTGCTTGGTGCTCAAAACAAACAATAGGCCTATAACAGAAGATCATTATTAGAGACACTTATCATCCAGTCAAAAGAACAGAAGATATCAGTTTGGGTTTGTCCTTACATAAATGCTACTTTCTGAGCATTACAACTCATAAATATTATAAACATGCCAGTGTTGTTGTAACATGTTCAAACAACAGTGCTAAACATATCACAGCCTCTGTTTGTCAAGAATTATCTCTACATCTTTATGTGTTTACGTCAGCTTTAAAATGCCCTGTACATTATGGTTTTGCAGAGGAGCATACTTTGGTAACAGTGTATCACAAATGGTCATACTTTATGAAGAAAATAAGCCATATTAATGGATGTTGGGTTTGGCAAAGCACGGCAGCCAATGTTACAGATAAGATAAGCAGGTCAAGATCAACAGTTTGGCACAGTCACTGACAGCCATATTATTTTCAAGAAAAACAACAGAAATGATTGTGTACAGAAAATACACAAATGTATAATCGCATACAGGTGTCTGTGCATTGTCTCACCTAATTCAATGTTCATCAGAATCTGGATAAATAAAGATTCTATTAATCAAGTTGCTAAGGATAAAGCTATTGGGGTTTTTCCTCCATTTTTCTTTCACACACTCATACTAGCATATATTCGCTAAAAAATACATTCACAACATCCTGGTGGTCTTTCCTCTCAGTGAATATTTTAATCACAGCCTCCCATGCTCTGACACACACACACACACACACACACACCTCTTTGCTCCTTAAGGAATCAGACCACCTTCAGCCTCTGATATACACACCAGTGCTGCTCATAAACAATGGAAAGCTCAGCTGCTCTCTTCTTCTGTAAGCAATGGGAATTGTACTGTGGTACAAGCATAAGTCACTGGAAGATTTCTGTCACCAGTCATTAATTCTAAAGAGAACCAAAAGTATCTAGGGTTCTAATACGGTTCGGTTTCCAAAATACTCTGATCTGTCAGTGCGCAAATTCGCGAAAAACCTCCCTCTCATGAACTGAGAGCTAATGTTCTGTTTGTGGAGCATGAAACTAGCACTTTTGCGTACTGACCTGAAAACTTGCACTCATGCAAGTAGCCATGCAAGTGGTCTGCAGAGAGTTTATTACGACTGTTTAGCATTTCCATCCGCCTGCCTCAGAATACTATAACCACTTGAGCTTAGACCGCAATGAAAACATTGCAATATGATTTGGGTTCGCAGTAGACACAGCGCCCTGCCGCTAGACACTTGTGGAATGTTTGCATTGTGGCCTCCTGTGAAGACTATTAATTGGGCTCATGTTATGATCTTACCCCAGGACAAGGCATCCTATTGGCAAAGCTCCATTTAATTGAGTCAGACTGTGTGAAACCACCACTGTTTCAAGATGAATAACATCAATCATGTCAGTATTAATACATAATATTCTGATTTATTTGAAAATGGATTTATGACCAACTCAAAACTGAGACTGTCGTATGGAAGAACATTTATGTTATTTTGCGTAGATATTTAGCTCTCCATACATTGGACAATTTTTTATCTACTTGTAATTATACAGCACTTTTTCAGAACAAAAATCAACTTTGAGAATTTATTATCGTCAACTGGGTAACTGTGACGTTCTGCCCCTGTCTGTCTTGTCTCCCCCGTGTCTTGGTGTCTTGGTTCAGTCCTGTCTGTTTGGTTTGTCCCTCATTAGTTTAATCGTTTCACCTGTTTTTGACACCTGCCCTCACTT
>JAUMHR010000049.1:11689530-11709293 GCA_032361145.1 Enteromius fasciolatus
GCAGAGGACCTGCTGCAATGGCCAGACCCTCCAGAACCTGTAGCAGAGGACCTGCTGCAATGGCCAGACCCTCCAGAATCTGTAGCAGAGGACCTGCTGCAATGGCCAGACCCTCCAGAACCTGTAGCAGATGACCTGCTACAATGGCCTGACCCTCCAGAGGCCGTAGCGGAGGACCTGCTACAATGGCCTGACCCTCCAGAGGCCGTAGCGGATGACCTGCTGCAGTGGCCTGACCCTCCAGATGCCGTAACGGATGACCTGCTGCAGTGGCCTGACCCTCCAGAGGCCGTAGCGGATGACCGGCTGCAGTGGCCTGACCCTCCAGATGCCGTAACGGATGACCTGCTGCAGTGGCCTGACCCTCCAGATGCCGTAACGGATGACGTGCTGCAGTGGCCTGACCCTCCAGAGGCCGTAGTGGATGACCTGCTGCAGTGGCCTGACCCTCCAGAGGCCGTAGCGGATGACCTGCTCCAGTGGCCCGACTCCCCTGAGCCCGCAGCTGAGGACCCGCTGCCCTGGCCCGAGCCTCCAAGGCCCTTAACGGATGACCTGCTATATTAGCCCGATCCTCCAGAGCCTGCAATGGAGGATCTTCTGCGGTGGCCTGAACCTCGGCCCCCGGAGCCTGCCTTGCACCCCGTACGCCCTCCTAGGCGTCCCCCCCATCTAAGACCTTTTTTGTGGCCCCCGGGGAGCTTCCCCAAGAATTTTTTTTTGGGGGGGGGGGGAGGGGGGCAGTAAGGGAGGGTCCTGAGAGGGGATGGGCGGGGTTTTGGAAACTGACTGCTGGGGAATTCCCCGACCTGATCCCCTTGGAGGGGCCTGAGACTTTGTGGCCCGTTGAGGCACCTGACCCTGTGCCACCCTGAACCCTCCCACCAGTATGGCCTGCTAGAGCGCCTGATCCGCCCTGGAGGCAGGCGAAGTGTAGGGCCCTGGGGCCTGCCTCCAGAGCGCCCAACCCCCCCTCCCTAGTGATGTTAATAACGGCGCAGGAGCGCCTTTTTCCGGAGGGGGGGTGTAATGTGACGTTCTACCCCTGTCTGTCTTGTCTCCCCCGTGTCTTGGTGTTTTTTGGTTCAGTCCTGTCTGTTTGGTTTGTCCCTCATTAGTTTAATCGTTTCACCTGTTTTTGACACCTGCCCTCACTTCTGCTCTTGATTTGTATGTGTTTAAATGCCTTTGTTTTTCTGTTTGAATTCATGTCCTGTTAACGTTATGTCGTGTTTCCCTGCCCGTGTGTTTCTTTTTGCTGCCCCGTCAGCCTTTTTTCTTTGTTTTGGAGTTTGTGTTTAATTAAATATTCTTTCATTTATTCCGTCGTGTCCTCTGCTCATTGCTCCGCTTGCTGCACGCACTCACAGTGAGCCGCACGTAACAGTAACATCTCTTGGGGGGAGATTTTTTACAATTGCCAAAGTTACAAACAAGAAAAATCTACTGTGCTCCTGTGAAATTTGACTGATGAATATTCTTATGTTGAGAGACAAATTGTATTCCTAGCGCTATTACTCGAGGTTTGGAAGCCTGTGTGTAGTTCTTCCCCACTTGTGTGAGAGCTTGCTGCTGCTATGACACATTTCTTCATGAGGAACTAAATGGTTGGATTTTTCACTGCATTTAGTTCTGAGGAACTAAATTGTGTTAAAATCTGTGAGGAGGAACACGGTGCTCTCTTTTCCTCCGAGGAGGTTGTGGTGGCAGCAGGCCCAGCACTGTTCCAGCTCCTCAATCAGGGAGCGTCATTTTTCAAACTCACATTAAGTAGAGTCAGAGTGACGCTCTCTGACCGCAAGCTCCCTCTGGGAGAAGAGTGACGTAAACCGCATTACACGGTGTCCATCTCTCCTCAGTGCCCTCAGGAGATCGATCTGCTAACCCTGCCAGTGTTCCAGGGCGCAGCGGCCTCGAGTGTTGTTTTTTAGTCTTTACCGACCCGGAAAGATAGCGGGCTCTATCTTGTGGGGGAGAGAGCCCCTCCTCTTCCCCCAGAGGCAAGTCTCGAGAGGCTGGTTCCCTTAGTAGCTGGTTCCTTAAACTGCTCAGTGATGAAGTTTAGGATACTGACTGCCAAGCAGGTCGTGTCACAAATCAGGTCCGAGGACTGATTTGTCATGACAGATCTAAAAGATGCTTTTACGTGTCAATCCATCCTTCTCACAGGAAGTTCCTGAGATTCGCTTTCGAGGGCAAAGCATACCAATATCAGGTTCTCCTTTGGCCTGGACTGATGCCCAAGAAAGGTGTGTTTTCCCCAGCACTGAGAACCACTTATCTTGGTGTGGTGTGGGATTCGACCACGATGCAGGCTCATATGCAGTCGGTCCTCAATGCAGTCGTAAGAGTGAGAGAAGGGCGTTCAAAGGGCCCTCCGGGGCCAAGCAAGTGATGGTGACTGCGCCCTCCGGTGCCGAGCAGGCGGTGGTGACTGCGCCCTCCGGAGCTGAATAGGCGGTGACTGTGCCCTCCAGGGCCATCCAAACAGAGACTCAGGACCTGGCAGCTGAAAGTCAATAAAGGGCTCAAGAGGCACAGGCCATGGCAACTCACAGTCAATCAAAGACCCAGTTCGGGCCATGGAATATCACAATCAGAAAAGGCCTCAGGCTCTGATAACTCACCATAATTCACTGATTCAAAAGGCTTAAGACAAGGTGACTCATAGACATGTTTAAAAGGCTCAGACCATGATAAATTAACGTCACTAACAGGTTCAGAAGGTTCAGGCCATGGTACTGTTAACTCATTGTCCTCAACAGATCTTGTCGACGCAAAACATGGTAACTCATAGACATTGACAGATTCAAAAGGCTCAGGCCACGACAAATCACAGTCATTAACAGGTTCAAAAGGCTCAGAGATGTTAACAGACTCAAAAGGCTTAGGCCATGATACATTAATGTCATTAACTGGTTCGAATGGTTCAAAACAAGGTGACTCTTTGATAGATTTATCAGACTCAGACCATGAAAAATTACCATCTGTAACGTTAAGTGGTTCAGGAAGTACAAAACTTGGTGATTCTTTGATAGATTTAACGGACTCAGACCATGACAAATTACCATCTGTAACGTTAACTGGTTCAGGAAGTTCAAAACATGGAACAGTCAACTCACTGTACACAACAGATTCTATCGACTCTGGACATAGGGACTCACGGAGATGAGATGGCGGTTTGATTTTCACCTCAGAAGAAGACGGCGCACTGGGCCGTAACAGCGGTTCGATGTCCACATCAGAGGAAGACGGCGTACGGGGCCGTAATGACGGGTCGAAATCCGCATTGAGAACTGACGGCACACGGAGCCGTAATGGTGGTTCGATGTCCACGTCAGAGGAAGACGGCACACGGGGCCGTAATGATGGGTCGAAATCTGCATCGCGGGCTGATAGTAATGGCGTGTAGATCTCCACAGAGATGTGTGCAGTTTGCTGGTCCTTCTCGGGTAAAGCGTGTAGTGACGACGGAGAAGCTGGGCTCTGGGCTTGCGGGACTTCTGCGCTCGGAAGCGGACTGTCACTAGGCACAAGAAGACAGCCGTCCTCCAACTCAACCCCGTAGTATCTGGGAATTCCACGGGACGGAGACAGCAAGCCACGTTTTTAAAAAGCACGATGATCACTGCGTCCTCAAAGTCCGCATCCTCGGAAGAAAGACCACGGCAGCTCAAAGCAGCGAGTTCCCCAGGAACATGCTTTAACGGTGGACAGGGAAAACAGGACATGGGCATGACTTTATACAATGACTAATACACAACACCTGGACAGACACGGCTGGGAAACAATTACATACTGAGGTCGGGGCAGGGCTACAAATGACAGAAACACGTGAGGGAACAACATGAAAACAAACACAAGGCACATGGAACTAAAATGAACACAGACACCGTTTCATGGAACGCCTGGGAGCGGGACAGTTACCATGATGGTGTTTAGTGTTTGTGTAAATGACACTGTGCGCCTTCTATATTTTTTAATATTTAAAAGCTGCTTGTGATAGACCTTTGTTCATCATGCGTATCACTAAGGAACAAAACAGATTTCAGTACTTCAGTAGGTTGGTATAACATTATCAGTTATTGAAATTACGGTATTTAACTGTAAAGTAAGTTAAAACTTTAAAATCTAAAATGTTGCTACAATAATTTTTATGGTAAAACTCTGGTAACCACATCTTGCGTGAATTATACGTAATTTTAATCTACCACTTAAAAGAGAATGAGTCTTTTAAATAATGCATAGTCTCAGTTTACATACTGTATCTTGTAACAACTATTATGTCAGCTGAAAAATGTTCCATCTTGTCTGTCTATGGTGTATTTACATTTTACTTGTAAGCAATCTTTCTATTGATTTAAACGAAGATATTAGTTGCGGTGTGATTTAGAGGGTTCACACAGCTGTCCACAGCCTGTCATGGCAGATTCTTCCGTCTTTGGCCTAAGAAGCGGATCTAATTTGAATTTTAACACCAGGCATGACCTCACTGCCTATAACAAGCATTGACACCCACCCTCTCTACAGCTAAGTGAAATCAATATCCCTAGAATAAGAATTGGGGTAAGTGTCTCCCACTCCCATGATTATGTTGCTATGAGAACTAAAGGCTGCTATTAAATGAAGGTTTACGTTTTCATCCAAAATGATAAAAGTCAAACAAATTTTTCAGTAAAGAATAAAAATAGTGGCAATAACTGTTTTGGATGTACAAGTTTATTGACACTGAAGTAAGTGAACACTACTCACTACATTCTTACATGCTTTGGAATACCTTACATGAATGTTGAATCTGAATGTTATCTTAATAGCAGATACAAGGAAACATCTAGGTTACAAAGGTAACCCTCGTTCTCTGAAGGAGGGAACAGAGACGTTGCATATGGGAACTCACATGAGAGACCAATTGCCTTTGAGTTTAAGAAAAGGCCAATGAACATTGGCGTGCACTGATTGCATCCAGGTGCACCTCATCACTATGTTAGTATAAGAGAGCACAGATGCAGTGCACCTTCAGGTTTTCGCTGAGGAGCCAAACTCGGCGTCAGCACGACCCAGGGTCGTAAAAAGGGGATGTAACGACTCCATTCCCTCTTTCAGGGAACGAGGGTTATCTTCGTAAACCTAGACGTTCCCCTTCAGCCGAGTCACTCCGACATTACATATTGAAACAGACCCGTGGAAAAGGCCACGACCCTGAGGCCACGTTACGCAGAGACCCCCGTGCCGATAGGCAGATTTGTCAGCAGAGGAGTCTGCACGTAACCTTCCCAACACCCTGAGGGCCAATAGGGGGCCCCACAAGGATGCCAGTTGTTACTGAAGCAGTTGGTTGGGGACACGGAACACATGTTTCTAACTTGCCCTTTCTACATGTGGAACTTTGAATAATTTGATATATCAATAAAGTTATGGATATATATGAAGGAAAACACGGCCTTCTAGCTGACTGTAGAGTATTGAGATTTGTAGCCACAACCTACTTGGCGAAGGAGACCCAGTAGGAACACAGTCAGGAGCTACTCCACATCTAGTTCTGACAGCGGAGCAGGAGGAGGGAACATTCTGAGAGATAGCGTACGAATCCCATGGGAATGCCACAGCAAGCCGACACGAGCTGGTCTCCCACTCACCTGATATCTTAATGCATAGGATGAGGCAACATTCTGCTTTTAGAGTGGGCTCTGACACCTAAGGGGCACGGCTCTCCCTGGCATAGATGGCATCTACCACTCAATGGCCAACCTCAGTTTTACAAAGAGCTGCTGTGAGCATCTGAAGCTCCGAGTGCAGTCTACGTAACCACGCAAGGTGCGAATGGGACACAGCAACTCTAAAGGGTAGAGCTTGCAGGTTCACTACCTGATTGCGGAAGGGAGTGGTAGGAACCTTGGGGACGTAGCTGGGCCGGGGTCTCAGGATAATGAGAGAATCAGCCAGACCAAACTCTAGGAATGCTTCGTTGACAGAGAAGGCTTGTAGGTCCCCTACCCTCTTGATGGAGGTCAACGCAGGAGCGCTGTCTTGAGTGACAGATATTTTATCTCCACTGACGTGAGCAGCTTGAATGGGGCCTGCGCAGCCCACGGAAGGCGATGACAAGGTTCCAAGAGGGTACAAGGTGCTGTCTAGGGGGGTTAACCCGTCTCACCCCTCTAAGGAACGCATCAGTGGATGCTTCTCGAGGGATGTACCCTCCACTGCATTGTGATATGTTGCGATAACTTGCCCGTTGCACACAGCACCCCAACCCGTAGAGGAGGCATCTGTGTTGATCACGACATGCCTGGACACCTGTCCTAGGGGGCCAGCCATTAGGAAGGCAGGGTCTGACCACAGGCTGAATAGGCTGCTGAATAGCTGGCTGCAAACCCATTCAGGTTCCGAATACACAAGCTTTTTCTCTAGGATGTGCTTCGGGGTGAGCATCCTGATCGGCAGCCTAAGAAGGGGACGATTCAGAGCTCAAAAATCCAGGTTGGGTTCTAATCCACCACTGTTTTTGGGCATGATAAAGTAAGGACTATTGGACCCTGACCTCATCTCAGCTAGAAGGCACAATTGCGTCCTTCGTCAGTAGGACAGCACACAAGACAGGGGCATCCGTGTCCGAATGGACAGTTTGCTTTTTTGAAAAAGGACACGTCTGTACCTGGGTGGACGCCTGGTGAAATGAATCGCCTCGCCAAGTCGTACCATCCGAATCAGCCACCACGAGGGGCTGAGAAGCTGTAACAAAGCTCCCAGCCTGGTCGCTAGGGGGATCAGAGGGACGTTGACCACCGTGCACGTTGGGGCAGCCTAGGGGGAACGGTGAGGGGACTGATCTCAGAAGGATAATCGTTCTGGAGAAAAGTCTGACTGCACTACACTTGTGTGTCTCATCTGTCCTGTAACATCCAGACAAGAGTCAGTCACCTGTAGTTTAGCTGCTCGATAATGAATATACATGTTGAGGTAGTTGCTGATGAGCTAACTCACTTTTATCCAACACAAATAATGCTCAATTTATCAACAATACTAATGATCAAATAAAATAGATAACTTACGTTTAGTTACTCCATGTAGATTTATGTACTTTACTTAAATTCATCTGTGACAACAGTGAATTCTACATAATATCATGTATCCTCTCGCGTGGGCTTCTGGGAAAAGAAAGTGTCCATTAATGAACACTTCAGAATCTGGGAAGGAGCAGTAGGATATCCTGGAACTTCTCGCCTACTCTTTTCTGAACGCTGAGGTTTCGGGCGTACTAATCTATACACATACTGTTTTCAGCTACTGTATAGTAGGTAAGTAGGCATGTTAGAATGCAAATTAAGTATACACACACTGTATTCTTCTGAAAGAAGAAAGTCATATACATCTATAGAATGGCTTGAGGGTGAGTAAATCATGGGGTAATTTTCATTTATTGGATTAATTATCCTTTTAAGTAGCTCTCCCTTCCTGTGGTGCCTTTCAGGTGTGCAAAAATACAATTGTGCCCTTTGTGTTTGTTGGCATATCTTTGTTTGGCTGGGTTTTGGTGAGTGACTGTGGTCTTAATCTGCAGAACCTGGCGGAAGTTAGCGAAATGCCCTTAGTTACAGCACCTTTCATTTCTCTTGCTTTATTGTTCCATGAGCCAACTCGGAAGGGCAAGCAGGTGTTCTTCTCCATGGAAAGCAAAGGTTTATGTCTTTAGCTTCAGGGACTTTGGGTGCATGTGAAAAGAGTGAGCTTTACGCCCTTGGCCCCTAGCTGGGTTTTAACTTGATGGAATGCAGTGTGGCGCTGCAGTGGCCTGCTGGGGGATGTTTAACAACCCCTGGAGAGAAATTTGATTTACTAGCTTGTCTTTTAACAACAACCTTTTTTGATACAACATGTACAACAGCCAATAGCATGAGCATTATCCATGCAGATGGTGAAGAAACTATTATTTTGTCCCCAACTTTATTGTTCCAATAGGCTGTGATGCAGTTTGCGTGCACATTTTTTAAGAAAAGGAAATAACACTTGTGCGGTTTCCAAGTTGAAACAAACAGACACAGTGAGGTGAGTGTATTTGACAGTGCTTTGATGTAAAAAGACTACGGACCGAAAGTCTAGTTACATTAGTCCCTGTGAACAAAATGGTGGGTTTACACACACACACATACATACACACACACATTTTCAAACACAGTCCTCTCAGAGATCCAGTAAAACCGGCACTGGACAAGGAATCCCAGTCAGTCTGAGATAACACTGGAACAATCCAGACCTTCTTCTGTCCTGTTGTGCTTACTTGCCAACACTCTTTAGGGCTCAATGAAGATGGATGAGGCTAGCAGAGGCACAGTTTGTCTGTCAACATGGAGGTGTGTGGACGGGGCAGATGACTGGATAATATCAGACTAAAGGCCTCTCTGCCTGCTGTCCAACAGTTCTTCATCTCACAGGATTTAAAGTCTTGCATAAGCACAGAGGTCAGTTACTGCTGGCACAGAAAGTCAACCTTTCTGTTCCTGGTAAGTGAAAGTAAGGCAATTGATGGTGGAGCACATGTTAGTTTAGATAAGGGTGTGAAGACTAATCAAGATGAGTGCTGCTATCATTTCTTACCATCATGAAATGAAAAAAAGATTTTGATGCTTAAATTTTAACATTGTCTATAACATGTTCCTTAAAATTATGCTCAGTAAATGGACATTTCACAAAGAACATGTTTTTGCATTCAGCTATGCTACTTATTCTTTTTTAAATCTGCATTGGAAGGACATGTCTGAATGTTGTGTTCTTTGTAGAATTAAGCACAAAACACAATATTCTAAAAATATTGTTGCTAAAGGTAAAAAAAAAAAATATATATATATATATATATAACGTCTAGAGACCTTGAATTGTTTCTGTTCTGCTACTCATGTCTCACATTTTTAATGCAAAAATACATTCCATGTGAATGCCTCTAAGACTAGTTGAGAGCAAGTGTATGTGGTTTGATTGATTATAATTATTAGATGCTGTCAGGAAGGTCAAGATCTTTGATGAAGAAAATAATTACAATTTTAAAGAGAAAAATATTTTTTTATTAGATAATTGTTCATAGTTCACCCTATAAATTGGTTTTAAGAATGGTCAGGACGTTTTGAATTCTGATGTTTTCATAGGTATATGCTTTTCATAGATTTTGGGGCTCCAGTTTTTAAATGGCTCAGATGTTTATAATCAGAAGTATTTATTTACTAATTAAATCAATAGGTGCCAAGAAATGTTCACAACATGTGTTCCCAACTATTTGCATTTTATTGCGATTTCAGTTGTTTTAGCCTTTGAGACCGAATATTTTCTTTGTCATGGTAACAATTTGTAATGGCACTGGAAAAGGTGATTTAAATGAAACTTTCAGCATGCAAGACTTTGGATGGGTCGGAGGAGTGCACGATAGCCCCATGTGTGCTCTCCCAAAAGAGCCAAGGCCCCAGCTTTCATCACTCAGTAAGGAGGTCCTAGCACGTCTCCTCAAGGACCTCTGCTCTTAAGCAATTTAGCCAACACTCTTTCCAAAAGACCTTTATCATGAAAGCATATTCAGAGGTTGAGTAAGCTTTTTTGGCCTCTTCCATTACTTTGAACTTGAGATAAGGTGGCCTCCACATGGTCACCATGTGTCTTTCTATCCGGTTTTACTCTTTGTGTCTGGATGGAGACCACAAGAGCCCTGGAGATCTCCTGCACTTAATATTGAGTAAGTCCAAAGTATTCTCTGATGTCCAATAGCTGGAATGTTGATGGATGATTTTGGAGTAATCTGGAAGAATCACTGTGATCTAAAATGTATTATCAGTTAATTGAAAACATTTGTCTTTCTAGTATATGGTCAACCTCCTAATATGCTGTTTTTGTGACTGGGTAAAAAGATGGATTTTTTGATTATACACACAATCTTAATTTGAACATTTGGTGTAGTTTGAGTCCCATTCAAATAACTCTTTCACATGTTTGTTTTTAGTGAGTCGGAAACATGCACACCAACCCCTGTAGTCTCATTCACAGACAAGTGACTTTTAAGGGCTGATCCTTTTAACGAATCCTCCAAAAGAATTTCCAATTGAATCAGTCTGATCTATAATTCACTGGGGTCTACTTTAAATAATAGAATTTTGTTGTAAAACAAATAATTTTTAAGAAAAAAAAGTAATGTTTGAAGTTAGAAGTTTCCCCTGTATAATTTAATTTAGGTAATATCTTTCATGTAAGCAAAATGGATATTATAATACTTTTAAAATCTAAATAATTTATCTTACTGGCCTGGAGAGAAAGCTACAACATGTAATGCATTGAATACTTTAAAGAGCTCAGAAAGAGATCTCAGGGGATGATTTACTTAGGCTCCAGTTATTAAATGGCTCAGACGTAATATTGAATAATTAAATAAGTGCCAAGGAATGTTCACAAAACAGTTTGTTTACATCCTTAGCTTGGAGAGCATCGCTTTATTGTATAAAACATTATAACTGAAATATAACAATCAGATGATTTTCGTTCTGTTGTTTTTGTTCTTCTATTGTTAAAATGCTTTGTTTAAGGTTGTCTGGCTCATTCAGATACCATATACACAAATATACCATAGCTTTAGATAAAAAATGTCAGAAAACAGGATATGTTTGAGAGAGAAGAATGTCTTTATCTAACAATTTGCTGCTCTGTCACACAGGCCAGTTTTTCTGCAGATGCAGTTGGGATTGAAAGTCGACCCCCTTGAGTCCTGAGACCGTTAACAGAATTCCTTTTAGCTCTCTGGCGAGGCTGAGGCCTGCTTTCCCCATCAGAACATAGTAAGGGAGAAATGAGCAGGCCACTCCCACCAGAGCGCATGGGTGATTTACCACAGAAGGCCCCTACCTGACAGCAGCAGCTGGCCCTGCACTCTGACAGATGGGGCCATGTCACCTTCAGGATCCCTCCAGAGCTCCTCTGCACTCAGCATTTCTGTCAGCACTCAATATGATGGGCTAATTTTACTGAGGGCCAACAGTCATGTACATACCCGCCCATCTCCAAGGCTAACCCTGTGCACCAGAATGCCAGTTCGCTAAGGCTCCAGGCATCTGCACCAAGGTGAAATACTATCTGCCACCCGAAGGCCAATCATAAAACAACTGAATGCTAACTCAATTTCCGCTTAAAAAGAAAAATCACTTGGCAGACAATATGGGAACCAAGTATCTAAATCAGCGTTTATATGACATTCACATAGATACAAAACAGTGTGCTTGGAGACAAAACAGGAAACAAAACACAGTCCAAAAGAAAATAAATTTCCACTCCATCACAAATCAAGATCTTTAGCAAGCCTTCATAGAAATAGGTATAATGGATTGGGGGAGAAAAAATGGAAGAAAAAGAAATATGCGACACAAATGATCATTCCAGAGAAGCAAGAGACGCTAATGCACAAACCATGAGGTGGCTGTGGGTTGTGTCCCTAAATTTCATGGGGAATACGCAGTGGTTAATTTGCAGAACATGACAACAGTTGGTTTCGACTGAGAGACCGACGGAGACTCCGTCTGGAACCGTGAAAGTTAAATCATCATGATCTGCCCTTTTCCCACAATATGCAATTGTTCGAAGCTTACTAATAGTGCTGAATTCTTTTATTCGTGGTTATCTCTTGCATATTAATTCCAGATGTTCAGCTGAGATTTTTGAGAAGACCTCTGGGGTTTGCGAGAGGAAGGAAAATGAAGTGTTATACCTCTTTTCAGGAGACACCAACCTTTTTCACCTTGGCTAGTGAGCATGGGAATACTTTTTACATGGGAGTTAATTTTTTTTCTTCTTCTTTGAATAGCCCTGGGCTTTTGGAGCAACAAAAACATGTTTCACCTCCTCTGTTGCCACGTGAATCTCTTATCACAATGTTGCAGGATCAGTTTAATATCTAACTGGCTGAAAGAAATTGGTTGGAAATAGGAATGTTTTAGTTTTGACTACTTTATGATTTGTTGTTGCCCCATAATAGTTGGTCACTAAGTTTCATTTTTTTTAAAAAACAACAAAAAACAATAAGCAGGTTAGTGTTTTTTTTTTTTTAATTGAGCACTGTTTAAAATGTAATGTTTGGTAAAATTGTAGGGAATAGGGACTGAATGGAATAATTTATATTAAAGTTTTTTAAAATAGCCAAGCTTACATGATTTTCTTGTGTGTGTAAAGTTCTGAGAGAAAATATTCCAGTCCATTTCAGAAATACAAAAAGCTAGAAAAGTTTAAATGGAGGGAAAATGGTTCTGCTCGAAAACTCAAACCCAAGATACTTTCAAATGGGCACTTGGTTCCAAATCTTCATGTAAAAAGCATCGTAAAAGAGCAAACTCTTTGGCAAGCATCCATCTCCAATGAGCTTTTCTCAGTGTTTGTTATTCATTCAATTCTGTCTCCACAAAAACTCAAAAGCCATAGTTAATATTACTTGTTAAAACCATTTAAATAAGCCATCCATTTTATGCCAGGACATCAATAAATGAGATAATTGGGCCATATATCAGATGTGTAAAGTCAATTATGTCTTATGAACATAGAGTTTTTAATAGCCTTCATTTTACAAGCATATTCAATACTTTTTCCTCTTGTTTTGATTAGCAATAGAGAGAATGGAGATTGAAACCGTTCTCTCTGCAGCAATATATATGTTCTCTGACAAAAAGTAACAAGCTCATTTAGTCTACCAGCTGAGATCCCCTATCCCCGCATGGCACAGTAGATTTGAAACATTGATCTCTGTCATACTTTCCTTGTAATGTGAGCACACGGCCTGTCACTGCTTACATATGCAGAGATTGTTTGATTACCCTGTTAAGAGCCTCCAAGAATCCATTCCAGAGAAAAGTCTTTATATAGTGTACACTATATAGTCATTTTAACATGTAATGTGTCCCTGTAATGGAATTTTTTTTTTTTTGCCTAGATAGTCAACAACTGAGTGTACTAAATCTGCACCTGTGCCTATTGCATCAGCTAAAGGCAGCAAAGTACCCCCTCACCATGACTCCATCTCTCCACAGATGCCCCATTAATCACTGGGGGAAAGTTCTGGGCTCCGAGCCAGTTTGGGATTACGATGTCCAGATATCTGCATCTTCATCATAGACAAAGACCTAAACTCACATCTGGAAAGACTCTGTTGCTTTTCCCTTTTTGACAGCAATATGATTCATTTTTACATTTCGTACTCCCATAACACCAACCGACCTCTCCATTATCAGTTCTGCAGATATTTTGGGTTTAAAGGAAGTAAAAAAGAAAAGTTAGGGATACACATTTTGACTCCCTCCTGCCCCTGAAGTGTGTTCTTGGTTAAATTTTCAAAATGGGTTCATGATGGATATCAGATGAGTTTTTTTCTCTTCAAAGCCACTATGAGATAACAAGTCATGATGCTGCATGATGCCATTTTGTATCAGATATGTTATTGAACTTTCTGTCCAAAGAGTTTTTTAGTGTTTCGTTTCTGATTTTTAATGTTTTAACAGGACCGAATGATAAACTGCCATACTCTGACCTTCTCACAACCTGTAATATCAGCCTACCAGCAGCTGCACACCTGTATTCAGGCCTCCTTCTCTCTCCCTTCCTCCCTCGTATGTTGTTTTGTGTATTTCGAGTTCATGCTCTTCTGGGGCCTCTGAGTTTTTCTGGGGGCCCCCAAGCCTGCATCCTGCCCTGGCCTTGGAGACAGACAGCCATATTGAGCATGACAAAGTGGGCTCCCCCAGCTGAGCGGGCAGGCAGCTAGGCCCTCGCATTCAGAAGCAGGTATTGATTTGAGGGTCAGTAAGTCTAGTGGAGAAACCCGACTCCCTTCAGCTGTGATAATGGCCCATGTTCCCTCAGGAAATACCTGCCCAGAGAGAAAGAGAGAGGTTAGGAGCAAGAGCGAGAGAGGGTAACAGCATTTCTATTGTCCATGTAGCCGGAGTTGATGAGGGCAGTGTGACAACCCTAAACAGCAGCTCCACCCAGAGATAGACATGAGCCAGCCAAGCCTGAGATCACTCACCTTTGCCATTAGCAACTGAGATCAGCATAACTGATATACACGTGGTTAATCCCAGTCCATGCACGCCCAGAAAGGTAATATTTTGCACATTAACATGCACAATATTTGAACGTTGAATATTTTGCTAAATGCACTTGGAGTCAAACCCTAATTCCCAATTCCTAAAGTCTGCAAATGAGCCAATGACCTGTATGTTCTAAACAGAAATATTCTGATATCACATAGTTTTTAAAAACATTGTCTTATTTTCAAGAAAGTTTTGATAAAAAGTACATATATGTATATTTTTGAGTTGGATGCATCTTGCTCAATATTTCCAAAATATATATTTCATGTTTTATTTTATTTCCCTTTTTTTCATTTTCTTTTTTATTATTATTACTACTAAATTTGCTACCAGTTTTACCACATGCTTTTGCATACAAGAGTTTTTAAAATATGGTTACACTTTATTTTGAATGTCCACATTAGACATTCTAAATTATAACTATAAACTATAAGTAACTTTGTAACAACATGTCAACTACATGTCAACTATTTCTCATTAATTTACAACTACATGTCTAGTAACTAGTGGAATGTTAGTGTAGGTTTAGGTGAGTAGAATACATTGACATATACTTGCAAAGTTTCTCATAGTCATGTTGTATGTTGTTTACCCATCAAATGAAACATTTATTAATAATTGGGGAAAAAAAAAAAATATATATATATATATATATATATATATTGCATTCCCCAGAAAATTCTGAAATTAATTTAAACACACCCACCAACCCACACACGCACAAAAAAATTAATTAGAAAAAGTAGATTATAGACTTCTAGATTATATATATATATATATATATATATATTGTAATGACCCATGCTCTTGTTTTTCATATTTATGTCATGTTTCTAGTTTTTAAGTTGTTTTCTCAGTTCATGTTGTTCATGTGAATGTTTTCCAGTTCTGTTCCCTCCCTCATCTGGTTCTCTGCCACTCTGTTAATTAGTTGTCATGGACACTCATTCGGACACACCCACTTCTTTGTTAGTTACCCCGGTTACCAATTAGTTCATTGCACTTGTCCCAGTATAAAGCCAGTCTTGTTTTCTTAGAGTTTGTCAGTTTTTAAATGTCTGTGATGGTTGCTTCTTCTCTATGCCTCTGTTCCTGTGTTAGATTCCCAAATCTAAATAAACTCCTCCTTTTTTGTGTTTGCCTCGTCTGATCCAAGCAGCGTTAAATATATCATTTAGATTTTTTTTAAAGCTCAAAACTAAAATAATAGTTGTGCCTTTCTAACTATCAGCCAGTAACCTCAGAAGTATTTCAAATGTTTCAGATACACCTGTCTCATCTGTTTGTTGACACTCTCTTCACTTGCGCTCTTGGTCTGGAGTTTGTATCTTTAAGACTGAAGAATGGCTTTGCTGATGTCTCAATTAACTGTGTGGAGAAACGTAATGAAAAGCACCATTAGACATAACTGAAGGTTTTGACGGAGCCATTGATGGAGAGGGGAGCAGTGTTAACGTTCATTTTCATCACAAATTACCACACTGTGAAGCACTATATCATGTGGCCATCTAATGATAGTTAGAGAGAAGTAGTTGTGTACGGTATGTGTTAAAACTCATGTCTCACTCCTTCCTTTCCCATTTTAGCCAGAATCTAAATGTAATTTGTTATAGCAATCAACCAGACTAACAGCTAGCATAACTGCTGTTGGCCTGGCAGAAACCAGGGTGAATGTATCAAAATCTTGTGGTGTTTGTGTGAGTTGGCGTCTCATGGTGGTAATGTGGAGAGCTAGCCCTCTGCGAGAAACGCGATACCAGAGTTTTGAGCAGTGACAGCTGCTGGTGTGTGTGTAATCGTGTATGTAAGAACAGGAATGGGGGCGGCTGCAGCTGCAGCCCTAGCAGATGATGATAAGGGTCAAAAACCAGATGCAGGTTCCTATCAAGCCCCTTCAATCTCACAGATACACACACACACATTTAAGCCCCTCAAAAATGTTTCAGGTGTACAAAGAGATATATGATCACACAGGGGAGCTGATGTCACAGCATTATGTTTTGTCAAAAATAATGACTCTGTTATTCTATAGCATTGACCTCAGAAACCTTCTTGATTTCAGAGTAACTGCTCTCAGACCTGCAGAGTTATTGCTATGCATTTACATGACACTGACGTGAGCATTATGATTATGAACATGCACTGTTTATTATCTAAAAAAGCTAGTTTGATTCAAGTCAAAATATTAATTAGTCAAGTCACCTTTGTTTATATAGTCTAAAAGAAGAAAGTCATATACTCCTAGGATGCCTTGGGGATGAGTAAAACATAAACAAATTTTCACTTTTGGATGAACTTACCCTTTAATTTTCTTTATTTCTTTTATTTAAAGAATGCTTCAGCTCTTATTGTCTAAAGAGTCACTGAGCTTCAATACAAGCTAATTAACATTTATTATATATTCGTAAAATTATGTTTTACTTTTTTCAAGATATGTCATTTTGTGTTCTAGTGAAGAAAGAAAGTCCTACAGGTTCACACATATGTAGAAATAGACATTCCAAAGATCTGAAGTTGTCTGGAGAGTTTAAACTTTCCAAAAGCAGCAGTGTTTTATTAACGGTGCTGAGAGCCAAGAACACAGGAGATATCTTCTGTCCAGGCCCTTGTTGATTTGTGAAATTCTGTTTCATTCCCTGAAGTCTGGATCATATCTACATTGTTTTCAGCATATTATTTGTCATTGTGATTATCATTGGTTTGTGTTAGTCTGGTCTGGTCTGGCCAAATTTGGTTAAGGTGAATTTTAAAGTCAGCATGACACGGTTTTTATCATGCATTTTTACTCCCCTATTTTGATGAGAAACAGCTACTTGAATGAGGAAAAAGTGAGAGCGGTGAGACTCAATATTGTCCACTGGGAATTTATTGGATCACTGCAATTTGCTATAGTAAGAGTTGCAATCTCATGTGATTGACAGGCTGCTAGAGAGGGTCTCACTGGTCATCAAAAAAGAGTTGTCAATGCAAAGGGAGGTGAAGTTAATGATTTTGGCTAAAGATCAGGATATTGTTTATAATATTTAGGATAAAGTTTATAAAATTCCATAAAAAAAAGAAAAATTGTCTATTTTGATTTCATGGTTGGTGATGGCCTCCGTGTTAAGGTCAGATGATCAGCTGTATCTTGCAGTTCTTCTCAGTTGTTATGAGGATGATTAAAGGCCAGTTAAGCTTTAAGGGGTCAAGGTTTGACTGGTTAGCATGGTTCATTTAACCCCTGCTGGTGAATTGTGTAACTACACCACACTCCTAGGGAGAATATCATCTTTGTACATTGATAACCATTTAAAAGTAGTTGTGTGTATATATATATATATATATATATATAAATATTTGCAAACGATACAAGATAGTCAACCAGCTGCAATTGAGATGAATGGGAGTACGTCTCCAGGTATTTTAGAAATGGTAGACATTTCACAGGTTAGTTCATTATTCAGTCTACAGTCTTTATCCCAAGGGAATATCCAAAAGAAAATGGAGACATACCACCCCATGATATTGCAGACATGTAATTTATCTTGTACTGGATCTCTTTGATACTCTGCCCTCTAATGTTATGTTTGACCTCTTAAAAAAAAAATAGCACAAAGGCACTGATATAAGTGAACATGGACTCACATCTGCTGCTGTCTGTATTTCACTTAAGTTACACTCTAGTGTACTTATGATCAAGATAATTATATTTTTATGGAACAGTAGACTGTTAGCATCACTATTTATTTGCATTGCTTTTTGTGAATTATGTTAGCTATACTGTAGCTGTTAGTTGAGTGTATCGGAATTACTATATGAAAATTCTGACTCCTTATTTAGGATATATCTGAGAGACCTTAACACTGTTGTTAAAATGTGATCTTAACAGATTTAAAATATATTTACTGTACCAATTTAATGTCTCCTTGCTAAATAAAAGTAGAAATTTTTTGAATAAATAAAATCTTTCTGACCTCAAACTTAGTCAACCATGTAAAATGGCAAATATGATTTATGTTAGATGCTAACCCTAGCCTTTAATGTGCACTAGTGAACATTTTATTTTGACCCAGGTCTGAGGTACTCCAGATGGTATGGCACCCGCTTTGGTTTAATTACCCTAATTAAAAAATGTGATGCTTGTTTAAGTGCTGTCTTAGACCCTTACAAGTACTAGTGTAACTTTACAGTTCGCAAAATACCTACAGCCTAGTAGGGGTTATTTTATGAAACCCTTTAAATGACCACGTCTGTGCACTTCAGTCGGTTCTGCGAGAGAGAAACTGAGAACTGCTGCCACTCTTGTGGTTGACTTTATTGGACACTATGCAAGTTTTAGGAGGATATATTCAGTCTCAACCAAATTTGATGTCAAAACTTTGTGAACTAGAGCAAAAACTCATTAAAAATCCCTTTAATTCACAGAACCCTGGATCCTTTTCTGGAGTTCACATATTCCCACTTGTTCATACGGTGCTAGTTTGAGTCACAGCATGTTCAGGATACTACACTAACACGTGTGACTTCACATCTATAGACATACTGTTGAAGGCTTATGCGCACAGCAGCTGTGTAAGATGAAGTTGGTTAAATTGTCTTTGGAAGGCGGGTTTGTGAAAAGCATGTTGTCTTTGGAGCCAGTGTGAGATAATACTAAGAAAAGAAAAAGCCGTTACCATTTGTGCCCTGGCATGCGTTCATGGAAACTGAGATGGACTGAGCTGTGGCCTTTGATGATTTTAGTGCAGATGTGACATTAGCTGCAACTACTTTAATACAGTCTTTTAAATTTAAAGAACCTTGTGTTTGACTTATATTTTAATAATAGTAATATTTGATATTTTTTGAAGAAATTTCCTGCTACTACAACCTTCTTTTAAAATTCACCAGAATTACCCACCAACGTGATTATTTTATGTCTTGGCGTGATACCAGGTTGCCCACAGGCAGCTGAAAGTCGCTTAATTTTGAACAATTTTTCAGAAAAATTATTTATATATTTTACTAAGATCTCAGTTCTATGTGCTTGTGCAGTCTGACAAATTGCATGTGTGCTTCATGGGAATATTTCAGGTGATTTATTGTGAATAAATGTGCAAATAATAGGTTTGGACATGTTAAAATTTAAAAGTGCTGTAAAAATTGTTGTTATGAAATGGCATGCAGAAAGTGTCAGTTTTGCTTGACAGATATCACCGAAATAGCTGTTCTGAAATATCACTGTGCAAAAGACCGCACACATTAGCTGTTAATAAATAGTGAGAAGTTCAGCATTATTGGGGGGACTTTTATTATGACGGAGCTGCGCGGAAGCGGAGATATAGCGGAAAAGCGCGGGTTGTGTTTTCAGCGCGGCTGAGCTATCTTGCCGAAAATAAATATAAAGCAAGCTTTATCAGAGACATCCGTGCCAGATCCCAAATGTAGTGTGCTCATGTGCGTCTGGAAAGAGTGAGTACAGACGAATATATAATGTTCGGTTGGTTTATGTTGTTTTAAGAACTAACACAGGTTTAGTGTTAGTACACTGTGTTAATGTTATTCATATTAATGCTTAAGTGTGATATGTTATTATAAGTGCGTGTATATGTGTATGTATGTGCGTTTTCACCTATTGTGATAATGTTAAGAGGGGAGAAGCCATATTCATATCTGTTAATTAGTTAATGTTAATGATGTCAA
>JAUMHR010000049.1:11715754-11735617 GCA_032361145.1 Enteromius fasciolatus
TGTCACAGCAAAGGGTCTGAATACTTAGGACCATGTGATATTTCAGTTTTTCTTTTTTAATAAATCTGCAAAAATGTTAACAATTCTGTTTTTCTGTCAATGTGGGGTGCTGTGTGTACATTAATGAGGAAAAAATGAACTTAAATGACTTTTTGCAAATGGCTGCAATATGACAAAGAGTGAAAAATTTAAGGGGGTCTGAATACTTTCCGTACCCACTGTAAATCACATTTCCTTATCTAAATGCAGAGATAACACAGGATTCTGCAGGAACAGAACGGTTTCAGGGCTTTGCAAATACCCTCCAGATCGATCATGCTTTATATTACTGCCGTGACTAGATCTCAAGTTGCAAATTTCCAGGAACCTGCAAAGCATTATTTGAAATTGAAGTGAAGTTGGTAAAGGTCTTTGCCTACTTTAAATCTTATCATTCATGTGGAATGTCCTGCTGCACTGTAATCTGCGTGTGTTTTCGTGAATACCTTGTTGATCTGATCCATTCAGCCATTATCTTTGTGATTTTCTTTGAACACAGCAACCTTTGATGCTAAAATAAGAAACCAAAGAGGTTTTGTTGCTGCTCCTGTGATGGAAGATCATACAATTTATTTTGAAATAACTGACACTGTTGCCTCAGTAAACAAAGCACCCTAAAATTGATGCTGCAAGCAAATAACTGTCAATATAATACTGAAATAGTACATTGTCATAGTTTATAGGAATATATTTATAATGAATTGTTATATTTTAAAATTGGAAGTCTCCATTTGAGCAAAAAAAAAATTTTGTAAAAAAGTTTTACATTTGGCTACATTTACATACAGTATGTTTTGAAATCTTAATCAAATCGCATTTCTCGAAATCTGTTTCAGTCCAACCTTTTAGATCGGATTTAGCAATTACTTTCTCACGCCAGATGCCACGTAAAATGGAAATCGACCTTGTTTGTAGAAAACCATAGAGACCATATGGAATTAATCTGCCTATTCCAGCTTCCTACGTTCTGCCGCAGCATCAGACATGATATAATCCAACACAACTGCAACATCTGTATTTCAAAGTGTATTGCTGTTATTCTTTTTCTTAGAGTAGACATACCAATGAGACATTCAGATCAGATCTGAACAGTTGCAATACACAGTATTTCATTTAGGTTACAAACAGATATGAACGGATTTGAACTGACAGTCCGAACAAGGCTTCAGTCTTTCATTTGTATTTCATCTGTATTTCAGACTTCTCAATCAAGATCCCAGGGGCATCTCTGCAGTTTCATGTCATTGACGGATGACAGGGGAGCATGAATGACCTATTGTTCACCCTCCAACCGGGGGGAAAAAAATGAGTTGGAGAAACTGAGAGAGGAAGAAAAGAAGAGAGAGAGAGAACAATAATGACACTGTCTCATCTCTGTCGTCAGTGGGAAACAGGGGCTCAGAGGAATTAGGCATCTTTGGTCTGAGCCATCCTGGATTACACTGGCTTGCCTCTTGTCTGTGAGAACTCACTTGGGAAACAATTGGTGGAACTAATTACAAGTTCAGTTCAGGCAATCAAACTTTGTCTTTGGGTCTTTTGAGGGAGGAAAGTTAGACAAAGAGAGAAAGATATTTATTTCCTCTGACGAATATTTGTTAGTTTGAAACGCAGGAATTCCAGGAAAGATTGTATTGGCAGATATTCAGTTTTTGGTTTCTTTTTTTTTGCATTCGCTTAGCGACTTTATCTAAGACATGGAGGAGTGTACGTCTCCCTCAGGTTGTTCATGCTGGCTGATGGCTTTTGGCATTTCGCTTTGCAGACGGTAGATTCGGTGCTAAGCAGATGTGGGATCACCTAAAATATCTCGCCTGATAAACACCATTTTGATCCGGTTGTTATTAGTACATTCCTTGAAGGCTTTTACCCTCTGATTTATCCTGCTTCTCCACATTAAATGGTTTAAAAGCTGTCAACCTCGTAGGCAGTTCCCCGTCTTAAAAAACAAAAACAAAAAAACCTGATGTGAACATCTTTAGACAGTGAAATCTGTTTTAAAACCAGAGTTGTCCATGAGAAGAAAAGATAAGCATATTGAAGGATTTGACTAAGGAAACGTGATGTCTACACTTTCGGGTATCAAAGCAGCTTGATTTTTTTGTTTATCTTTTTGTCTATGGGTGTAAAATTGTATTTCTTTCATGATATACAACATTAGTAAGACTAAATAAAACACAGGCGTTTCAGCTGAGAATGTGCTACAAGGGACACCGGATGAAGGCAGACGCCTGCTGCGACATAAAAACTGGCCAGTTGATGATGCACTGGAGAGCTTTTCAAAGCCACAGGGCATATTTCAAGGGCAGAGGAATGAAAGCTGAGGTTTCTGGTTTGGGGTCATAAGCGGAGTCAAGAACAAGAATCCCTCATGGAGCTCTGACAGGAAGTCATCATGCATCGCCCAATTATGAGCTTGTTAAGTGTGTGTATGTCTGAGGATGTCTCCCTAATCTGTTTTTGTTATGTTAGTATGGACTGCATTTTGGCAAAATGCACAAGGAAACACTGCGGATGTAAAATTGATTACAAACAAAATCTTGAGGTGGAAGGGTTATTTCAAAAATGTGTGCTGGTTTTGCTTTCGGTTTCTTTTCAAAGCAGTTTAGCTGATTTGATTTCTTTTTAGTGTGTGTTTCTGAAGCCCTCCAGCCCATTCAAATCCCTTGTGGTGCTTCAAGTATCTTTATTAAGCCATGTAATGTTTATTTTCTTTAATAAACTCTGAAATGTGAAGAATATGTGAAGAAACCTCAACATTAGAAGAAGAACACTTTTTCACTCACTCGTCGCAGCTTGATGTTAGTAAAGACCCAAGAGACATTAACTACCCTCAGACACTGTTTCTGCTCCTAAATGTTTACACAAGTGCCACTTTTAAGACCTACCTAGCCTCAGCTGGCCCTGCTTGTTTAAAGTAATATATCAGACCCACCACCTCTTAAGGGCACTCAGTGTAGTCTGTGAGAGTTCACTAAGGTTCACAGAGCGTAATGTGTATGTATTCTTACTGTAAATATTTCCTTAGCTGCACATGTGTCATGATGTGCCTCTTTTTCAAGTGGTCTCCAATACTAAACTGGCTTTATAGGCATACAGTGCCTGTTTCCAATGAGCTGTGAAATCCTGCGCGTATACATAGACACAATGAGCAGGATTCGTTACATTTACAATATTAATTATGAAGCATTTATGAATCATTGTTGACATTTTTACATACAGTACTACTCATCAGTCTGGACTCAGTAAGATAAAAAAAAGGAATAAATACTTTTATTAAATTAACATGTATAATTATATATAATATCATAATTATATGTATAAATTATAATGTATATTGCACATTTCTATATCTAATAAATAATGTTTTGTTAATTTTTTTATTCATAAAAGGCTATGGCTGCTAAAAATTACAATATAATAAATTGCACTTAAAAATATTTTTGAATACACATACATACAGCATATACTTTGAAAATATTGACATTGTATTTAAATGTATATACTTGTATTCATATAAATTCTAGCATATAGAAATAAATTATATAAACATGGTTAATTATTCTTAAATATATACGTGCATAAGTGCTGTATTTCTGATCAAACAAATGCAGCATCTGTGCATAACCTTTGACTGCAGATATAGAGGTTAAATATTAGTTTATATGCTATCTATAGAGCATTTCTAATATTATAAATACTATGTAGTACATTATATAATTTAGGTAAGCTAATACATAAGAAAGAACTTTAAATTGGTCAACTAATTGGAAGAACAGAAGCAATGTTCTCAGTTTTCTTGTCATAGCCCATTCTGTGAAGTGCTTTGGCAACAAACAGAATAGTTTGTTTTCTCATTTGTAAGTCACTAAATTAATTAATACAAATGTCTGTTTTAAAAATGTTTTAAACACTCCCTACAAAGAAATGCTGCCTCGACCTATCGGGTCATGTCATTTTGTTGTCTTACAGCTTACACTAGTTGTGCATTAATGACACACTTCACATTTAAAACTCTAAAGCTTGTCTTATGCCATAGTTATCACATTACATCTTCAGCATCAGTCTCTAATCCCTCAGCAGACGCTAAGATCCATGATTCAGATCTGGCCTGGACTATCACAGGATCTAGAAATTATAATATCTCCCTACAGGACCTCAAGGTAATGATGATGATAACATGATACACGTGTGAGTTCCCTGCCCCCTTCATTCCAACACTAAGATCGTTAACCCCAATGTTACTGTAGCTGCACAACACATTATGCCATGATGCAACCACATGTGCAGTATAAATGTCCGTACAGTAATTCCTTCTGAGAGTGGAGAGATTATGAAATCTAACCCACCGGCTGAGATTACAAGGACAGGGTGGAGGGGCGACAGGTTGTGACGGTAATGTGATATTTTTGGCAAAAGTGAAAGACGATGTGGAATGATCAGCTCCAGTATGCTGGCACCCTCAGCTCTGCTGCATTCTAGATGCCCTCAGAGTTCTGAGGGTTGATAGACAAGAGGAAATGGAGTAATGAAGAAGACATTATGGAAGACTTATGGGGTGAAACCTCTAAAAAAGTGTTTAAACTATATGGGCCGAGATTCATACCAAAGCAAAACTGAAGATTCACAATGGTAAGTCGCTCAGTTCGGTGGTGTCTACTAAGTTATATAACACTACGTGCCAATATTATAAAATAATCCTTAAATTAAGAGTCTGTTTGGAAAGCAAATTTTAGGGTTAGTTGCTGGCAGAATAGTATTGGATATTAATTTCCTCATCCATGCTCCCATCCTACTGTACAGACATAGCCAAAGGTTTCTTTACAAGCAGATATTTTCTAAAGACTACCGGGGTTTATATCAACTATATTTGAAACGGCCAAGTGCTTTGGTTATGTCTTTGCTTTATGGGTTTATGGCTGTAATATATATTTATAGCTGAACATAAGTGGCCTAGAACAAGTCTGCCTTTATTCTTTATTGAGAATCCCTATAGCTTTTTAAATATTCTAGGCATAATTCGCCTCACAGAATATTTCCATTCCAATTTGGGATATTTGAAAGGAGCAAAGGCCACAAAAGGCTGAGATAGAGCAAAGCTATATTAATTGCCTCAGTACAAGAATTTCATGAAGATAAATGATTAAGCACCACGAGTTGTCAGGGAAAAAATGATCTTACCACAGTGGAATGTCATCTTCTTCCCTTTGCCAAAAATAGGATGGAAATACTTAGCTGGAAAGCTACATGTACTAGAACAGCTAATAATTTGCTTAAAGAAGCAACATCTGGTATGCTCCTTACAGCTAAGGTTAAGAGACTGACAAAACTAGAGCTCCAGGCCTTTGCCAGGCAGTGGCTGAGAATAGGCCTGAAGTTAAACAAAAATCTTAACTACAGGAAATTAGCCTGTTATCATAACAAAAGCATTTACATTGGCCAACAGCCAGTGTCACACATTAAAACCACTTGTTTACTATTTTTAATAAAGCCAGAAGTTTACATATAAATAGTGGAGCCTCTTGCAAAGCAGCTGCGGATTTCAATGGTTTATTTAGAAAAATCGCAGCCAAATAACTGTTGCACATTTGCAGAACAAGTGCAAAAAGAATTTGTGGTGACGCTTATCAGCTGCTGTGGAAGGCTTTATATCTTTAGTATTACTGCTGTAAACTATATATCAGCTGTGCTACAGAAGAAGATATAATTACTAAATAAGTCATTATTTGGAACATTTTTAAGCATTCTGTTTCGCCTGACAACAGCAACACTGGCTCAAACAATTGCGGTTTTGAGGCGGGGCTAATGGTGTCTAATGTGGAAACCTGTTTGAAATCAGTCATTATTTTTGGAATTCTATTTGGTTCTATTTTAGAAATTAAACACTTGAGCTTTTAAAAAAACAACAACAAAAAACATATTCATTACAAAACTGTCAGTTGTTGTACAATAGTCAGGTTTTTATTTCTGTAAAATCTGAGCTGAAGAGAGATATTCCGATATTCCAGCCAACAACGTGGACAAGATTCACCCTGTGCCTCAGCTTTGTAATTATTAAAACTGAGCCTAGTCACCAGTGCTTGCATGCTGACTTGAATGGTGTGCAAAATAAATGTTGGGACCCAGGGACTGTGCAGCCCCCTTGTTAAGACAGATCCCTGCCGAGAAAAGTGTTACGTAAAGGGGGGAAAGCAGCTGGGAACACTTAGAGCAAAGTACGGAAATTAAACTTCAGAAAACAAAGCAAAAAGGTTTTTTCTTTTGTTTCCAATTCCACTGGTTAGAAAAGGAGGACCTATTTCTGCTTCGGGGATGTTAACTGATTTGTCTGCCAAAACGGCATGTTTCTGTTAGTTCCTCATGAAGTTTTTTTTTTTTCTTTTTTAAATAGAACAGCTTGTAAAGGGTCAAGAAAGGAGTGGTCAAAATGGCGGGGATGTGACATCATGCCCAATTATCCACTGAGAAAATCTGTTTGCTTCCCAAATCAGGCACCAATCAAATTGCTCTCATTCAGCCTTATCTGAATACCAAGCTGCTTTGATCCCAAGTACACTTAATGGCAGAGAGACTTGCAGCCTCTATCATAATGGCCTGTTGATTATGAATGGAGATCTAAACAATTATGCTTCTCCCTTCGGTCTGTTTAACATAATACCAGTTTTCCTGAACTATTACTGTGGTATTATTAACCCTGACCCTATACATCAGCGAGACAATATAGAGTCCAGCCTTCCGGTTGTATGCTAAGAAAGCTGGATATAAACCTAATGAAACTAGTGTTTAGAAAAACTTCTTAATGTATATTTTTTAATCCTCACTGAGACACACAAAAACAATCTACCACACACATTGTACCTAAATTACAATGGTCTGACAGGAGACCCAGAGGAAGTACTATCTCACAGTAATCCATGTCTCGTTTTTGGTGGTCTACAACACAGATGAGAGAGGCCACATCAACATACTGTACTCATCTGTCGAATTACCGTAATGAAACGGTTTGCTTCTGGCAGCACAAGCCTCTGTTACCGCATTTCGATTCAAAACAATCAGTGCACCGTTTATGAAAAATAGCCCTGTCTGGGCAGAAACTCCGATTTTTAAGCAGGGTTGTGTGTGAATGTCTTATTTGTTCCCCTCACAAAATGCCTCCATTATTCCAAAAATGTCAAAAGGCAAACAAACCACCAGGAGATTTTCGGCACACAACAGTATCTCAGCATCAGAGGAAATGTAAGGCAGGGGACCAAACTCCAAGTACAATCTACAGTCTCTCCTCACTCTCATTTTCCCCATTTTTCCCCTGCTTCACAATGAATTCCAGATGTGTGTGTGAGTTTAAGTGAAATTGAGTTGGTGGTGGGGGCTGAACTTATTTCCTGCGTGTTGTTCACCTATTACACTGCAAGCAAAGGCAGGCGTTGAGAGTTTTAGGAACCTTTTAGGGTGTTTTGGGGGTGAAGGGATAACTGGTGTATAAATAAAAACCATATATACATTTAAAAATATATTCACATCGATGTTAAATTCTGTGAAAACAAGAGCCCTGAAAGCCCTTTGTTTTCTTTGGCTTCTTACTGTAATACTAATTCATGCTGTCATACCGATTTCCGTTTTGCGTGACTAGTTTTAGCATATCATTAATGATTTGAATTCTTGTTTTAAAAGTGAAATAGTATATTCCCTGAACACTGAACAAATGCTTTAATTCCAAACTCACAGTTGTGAGTTTGAATCCAGTTCACAATTTGTTCTTTCTATTAAGTATTAATAAAGTTGGCTTTTAAAGTTATAGGGTTTGCCAGAGGCTCAAGAATTTTCCAGTGTTTTACTAGTTCACTTTGTAACCTGCCATTACTGAAGCTAAGCGGAATCAAATGAAAACTCTGGGAAAAGAGACTTGAAAAAACTATAAGAAAAGAAAACAAACCCTTTTTATTTTGATTTGAGTGTGTGTGTTTGCTGCAGTGCTCACATATGTCTGTATTCATGTGTATGGGTCAGAGTGTGTGTGGTCTGCTTGCACAGTGCAACCCCTGAAATAGAGTCATGACTAAAAGAAAAATACTCTCTCTATTTTTAATAAATCTTAAATCCTCTCAGCCTAAGGGCCAGAATGTAAATCGGCGCAGAGTTTAACCATGATGTGTTATACAGAAACAGCCCTTATTGTATGCATCCAAGATGTGTGCACCTCAGGCTTATTTCAACATTGCTTTGAGTTGCCAAACAATTGGTGTTGCACCTATTTAGGAGTCTTTGTATAACATAATAATCAACATATGTTATGCTTGTTTGTGTTGTGGTTTTGTGTTGTTTTAGAAATTACCTAAGCATTTGAAGTCACAACACAGACATGTAACATGTCAAATGTTACTGATGCTGAAAAAATTTAAACTTAATAGCAGAGGGTTTTTTTCTTACTAGTTTGTAAATTTGGTTAACACAGATGTGGTATGACCAACACAATCTCACGAGCAATTCGTACATTTTCGTACGAGGTGGCAAATTTGTGCCAATTCGTACTAATTCCTATAACCTCACTCGTACGATTTCGTACGATTTGTCTAAAACCACGTGATGGGAAGGTTTAGGGGCGGGGTTATGTTTAGGTCATTCGTACAAATTCATACGAATTGGCATCTCGTAAAATACGTACGATTTAGAATAAATTGTATGTATTCGTAAGAGTGAGGTCGTACAAATTCGTACGAATTAGCCACCTCGTAAAATATGTACGAATTGCCGTGAGATCAGGTTGGCATGACACACAAAATCTACCAAATATTGACAGAATAGGTAACATATATTTATTTTTTACTTTCATTTAGTTTATTGTCCTTTCTGAAATGTTTTTTTTAACTGTGGCAACCCTTCAGTCATCAACAACAACAGTTTACAAATACAAACAAGCATCCACAGATTATATCACAAATACAACCAACAACAAAACAAAAACATTCTTCTAACAACAACAGGATCACTACCATAGATGTAAAACTACACCTGTGCTATAATCTATGTGATATCATAATATCAGAAATTTATTTAGCATAGCTATGCTACAGGATTTAACAGATTTTGTGCAGTCCGTAATACAGTAATAGTCCCTATACCTTCGACCAGATGGTCACAACTCATATTCACCATAAAGATAATGTAATATATTCCAAAGGATTGCATGGCTTTTCTTCACAGCCTTAAGATTAACATTTTTGTCAGATGGATGAGCGGTACAGTAGCCAAGTCGGATGGAAAATCTCCAATTCAACAGGTAAGACCATGGCTATTTAGGTACAGTGCCTCTAATTCCAATACAATGTTCCAGACAAGATAAGAGAATCCCATGAATATCAAAAGCAGAGTTTGAATCTAAAAGCAATTCAGCCATAGTGTTGTCAGTATCAGTAGTCATAAAAAATATTATTAAACACCTGAGAGGGAACCTATTCAATTTTAGAGTTTCTCAAAAATAAAAATTAAAAACAAATCATAAAATAAAATGTAAAAATAAATTGAAAATGGTTAATTTTCCTAAACCCAATGGGCAATACTATTTCAACAGATTGTCATCGCTTTACAAAAACATTACCTACAAGAGTAATATTCAGTGCCAACAGACACAATGTCACCCTGTTTTACACAGCCTCTCTGATCTTGTTTGTTTGTCTTTATATTTGTCACTGTGGTGCACGTTTGATTTTTACGCACAGGCTTCTGGCAGCAAATGCTGGGAGAAGTGGCGAGAAGCAAAATATACTGACCGCCTGCAATCCGTCCGCAAAAGCTAAATATTGACTTAGTGACCTGTAATCAGATTCATACACATGACAGAATGGAAATAAACACCAACATGTGCACTTCGCCTCTAACTGCCGGCAGCCCACAACAGAGAGAGTGTGGGATGCTGGGAGAGCGAGGCCGCCTGAAGCTGTCTGTAATCTGGTAATGAGTGCACAGGAATGGGAGTTAAATGATCCCATTCATTGCATGTATAAATATATATGCAACACTGTACGTCAAGACTTTTTCTGCTTTCATTTGCTCACTTTAGCATATGACGGATTGAATTTCAATGTCACTGCTGTCAAAAAATTCATGACATGCCTCATAGTTGGAAACTGCTGGCTGTGAAACTCTGCTGCACATGTGGAGTCATACACAAGCTGACATGTGCTGCATATGCTTTAATGTGTGTCAAGTGATTTTTTAAAAACATTAATCTCTGCTGATTATACATAACCAACATCAGAACAAAGGGGTTTGTGGTTTTATTCATGCTCTTTGTTCTTTATCGATGGACAGATTGTTGGTGCAATATCAGGTGTGATTCCACTGAACTTCACAATTGCCTGTCTGGCAAAGAAAAAGAGAAAAAGAATGAGAAACAGTCGTCTTATTCTTATTAGACTTTCATGTGGCTGAAATCTGCATGACTGTGAATTATTCATTAGCGCATACATGTGCACGGCAGAGGTCAGGTTTCCGTATTCATATGCCATCAGTGAACTAGAAAACAAGGAAATGTGATGCAGGGCAGGCATATCAATGTACTGTATCCAACCCAGTCCCACAGCAATTCGTACATATGTTAGGAGGTGGCTAATTCGTACAAATTCATACAACTTACTATTTCTGCTAAATTGTATGTATTTTACGAGTCGACAATTCAGATTAATTTGTACGAATGACCTACACCTAGCCCGCCCCTAAACCTACCCATCACTGAAGTTAAGACAAATCGTACGAGTGAAGTCATACAAATTTGTACGAATCAGCACGAATTTGCCACCTCGTACGAATACAGACGAATTGGTCGAAGAGGTGGGTTTAATGCACGCAAACAAACTTCGGCCAACCAATCGGCAAGAAGAGGTGGGGTTTAACACGCGCATTATCCCCACCTCTTCTTGCCGATTGTGTGGCTGAAGTTTGTTTTTGTTGTGATGTACATCCTGTACCCATAGTGTTTGTTTCAGTATTGCAGCCTCTTTGTTGTCTTTCAAGGCCAGGTTTTTTCCCAATGTATTCAGAGGGCAGACAGCAAGACAATCAAGGGGTTATGCATACGGTTTGAGATAAAAATGAAATCGAGCTAAAATCCTGCAACATCGCATTGAGCACCTTTAAGTTGACAAAGTAAGAACTTAAAGGTAAAATTCAATGATGGGTATTTTTTCTTTATCAGTGTAACGCTGAGTGTCAGGAATGAGACGGGAAGCGTGCAGATCCAAATGCAAAGCTTTAATAATGTCCAGATTCAGAGTCGTACAGGCAGATTCGGCAACAGAGGACAGCGGCATCAGAGGACAAGGCGAAAGCGTAGTCAAAAGTCCGTAGCAAAGATCGATGACAGGTAATCCAAATGAGAAATGACTAAGACACAGAAGGAAACGCGTACAAAATCCGTACACACAATGATGGCTTGGAGCTGGCTTGGCAACTCCAGCTGACCGTCACAATCAGAGTTGTTTAATTATGGGACTTTTAAATAAAGAAATGCATTTAAAAAAATATATATATGCCTTATTATTTTGAAGTATTGCTTCATACATGGTAGCAATGTTAGATTCAAGAGTGGCTAATTGTTTTAGCCAATTTTGTTTCAGGCAAACTGTCTGAATTGGTTCACAAATTGAATTGAATGTTTCTTTTGCGATTCAACCAACACTTTTTCATGGTAACTTTTTTTTTGTTTTGAAAAATTAATAGCTAATTCATATGAAATTGTACAATCTGATTCATACATTTTCATACAATCTGCATACACCCTAAAAATGTTTCATTTTAGGGATGGTTTAGGGTGGAACTTATAATTATAATTTTTGTTCTAAAAATTGTAGGTTTTTGTACTCATCACATAGCGTGAATATTCATTTTATCATGAGATTGGGTTGATTCAACTTTAAAATATTTTAATTGTCTAGTCAGTGAGAAACCGCAACTCACTGAATCTGTTTTATTTAACTCCAAAAAACCATGAACAATATCTTGAATGTGCTGACTCATCTGTGTGACTGCAACAACTCGCTCTTTAAATATACAATTTAAGCAGAAGGATGGCCTATATCGTAGCATGTTCAAAATGCATATTGCAGAGCTCCTCTCTGTGCATCGAGACTTAATTGTACTTCTAAAGGCCACTGATTATGATTTCGGTTTACTCTGCCACACCACCAGGGAACATTTCCCAAGCTTAATTCTTAATCCAGATGTTTATGAATTGTGATTTGGGCCTGTGCACTTTTCCATCTGCTCTCAATTCATTTTCCTTTATGTCTCATATGAATTGTACACCCGTAGAACTGACGTCTAAGAGCTTTTATCACATGCCAAAACATTAAGCGATGAAAGAAACAGAATCTTTTATCCAGATTGTTTTGTTTTGAATTACAGTGTCTCCAAGTGCTGGTAAGAATTCACTCTGTGTTAAGGCCAATAGATGGTGTCCTCTGAATGTGTAGATGAATGGCGTAATGGCTTTTGAAGTGCTGAGTTGCAAGTGTGCAGGGTTTTTAATGCAATGTATCAGGAGCCCCAAATGGACTTAGCAGAGAGGAAGGCTGATCATGTGACACAAGCAAACCATTAACATTCTGTCTTCTAAGAAATCTGGAACTGGTTTAGCGTAACCAAAAGCAGTCAAATTGCTTGACATAACACATACACACACACCTTTTTGTACTGAATAAAGGGGGACCAATTAAAGATGCATTTTCATTACAAACAACATGTTGCCTCTTTGCTCTGAACGACTCTAATTGGTGCCTGAGTAAACTGTCGGCCATACAGTGAGGTTTCTTAAACAGGCCCCATTTTAATGGCCCATTTGTCTTGCATCGACACTATGTTTTTGGCGGGACTACACATGAGAGCGGAGATAGCATGCCGCTGACGCCAAGCACATTTGTGAGTATGTGAACAGGCTTTTCTGGAGCTAATTGGAAGGGGATTGAGGCTAATCAAGCCCTGCGTTCATAACCAAACATGACTGGCCTTTTAGGCCTTCAGCCCCAGTGTTGCAAAACCAGGGGACACAAAAGACGTGAAGTTGGTGAAAAATGTAAAAAGCCAAATGTAGTTATTCATTTCTTGGCACCCGTTTTAGATATTATAGTCCTCCTTGGTTCACTAAGCATGTCTGAGAGTGTGGTTAAATCTGTGGGAAGTTCAGGCCAATCCAGAATCACGCTTGAATTATAATAGTATTGATACTGCTCAATATCAGGATGAATAATCAGAATATAATGCCTGATAGGAAAGAAATATTAACCATTTAGCAAATATGTGAAAAATAAATTAGAAAAATTAATTGTATAAAGCATTAATTATACATGTATTTCTCATCTTTTAGCTAAATAGCTATATATCTTTGTTGGAAGTGAAAAAAACTCATTTGATTTCTAAACTTAAAAGTAGTTTCCCATGAAAACTTCTGTTCTGCTTATTACATATTGCCAGAGCAGAATGTTTATTTAATTTAACAGAATTTTTTAAAATTATTAAATAATTAACAAAGCCCACCTGTTGATATCATCTACCTGCTCATCTGTGGTCCTTCCTGGAGGATTTTAGCATCTAACACGTTATCTTGCAGTGTCACTGAAAGCTTCAACAGTGTAGCTTAATAAGCTTGGATGTCATGTGGCATACCCACATAATTGCCATGCTCATGTTTGTTTCACTGCCCTGCAGTTATTCAATCTGCAATAATAACAGGTTTTGATGTGTGTACGCTTGGTCATATTTGAGAGGAGGAAAATGATTTTAAAACCCCTAAAGACTCCAGAGCAACCACAAGATTGCTTCGAATAACAAATTGACACAAATGAAACAGAGATGACGCTTTAGGGGGAATGTCAATGTCACATCTGAGATTAAATGGTAATGAACGGTGCATTCAGTCTGTTGTTGGTTGTTTAATCAGTGTTTAAGTGATTAGACAATCTTCTGTATGTGTAAGTGGTTAATAACATTGAAGTCATTCAAAGATAAACTTAAGTTAGTTCTTAAAATAAAAATAAAAAAGGAACATGCAGTACTACTGAAGTGAACCGATTCCTTTATACAGTACATAAATTATACTTTAAACATTTTGGGGTCATTGAAGTGCTTTTGTAGTAATACTACTCTGAAATATTATAAAATACTACTACAATTTAAAACTATTTTATAATGTTATTTATTTCTGTGATGGCAACATAACATCCCCCATATAAGGGCGAATCTCATATAGGCCTATAGTTTCCTAATTAGCTTGAATAGCTCAGTGATCAGTTTAGGTCATAAGGTCATGAGTAGTTATTATCTCCTTCTCAGACGCCATATATTTGACTGTGGAGTCAGAGCTGTCAGACAGGCTAGGAGGCCTCATTGTGAGGGATTACTGCAATTAAACCGGGACCTAACGGAGACCTCTGTGTACCAGCACATTTTGTTTCAGCAAGGGTATCTTGGTTTTGAGAGAAAAAAAACCAATAAATACAGAATAAAATCAGATTCTGTTGAGGTTTGCTTGACTTTACCTAATTACACTGGCTTATCTTAATCTTAGTTTACAAATACTTCTGCACTGGACTTTAGTCTCAACAGAAAGCCATTCATGAAAATCTCTTCACCAAACTTGAATAACTACCTTTATATCTATAATCTGACTTCCCTGTGTCTTATTTTAACACAACGTGAGGATAAACGGATGTTTACTGAACACTTACATAGTTGCTATTGTGAAAGCAACATTTGTTCTTTTTAATGAAGCCAGCTTAACTATAAATTAAAGGACCAGCACTTTTCCCAAACAAAGACTTGCTATAGTGCTATAGTGTTTCACCTTCCTAGACACGTCTGTCAGATTTGCAGCCAGACAGATGTCTTGGTGACAATGTAGCAGCTATCAGTCTGTAATCTCAAAGATATTTTGTGGAATTAAACTTGGAAAATTGTTTAACTTATTTTCTTTAATAAAAATATTTTATTTTTGTTTTATTTTTTTATTTTTTTTTTTGGAGTGTTAAACACTCCAGAAATTTCTTTCTCCTCCCCTTCTATTGATTTGGATGTAGTTCTGTGGGATTCACATGTAAACAGTTGTTTATGTTTCCCCACACTTAAACCCCAAATTTTTCAGCCTTACAAGCTATTTATTGTGTGTGAAGACTTACGGTGCAGTAAAGGAGATGTTACTCCCACACCAGCTTGATGACCAGATGTAGTTAGTGGAGTTTAGATCAAGAAATACTTTTAACAGAGCACAATTATTTGCTAAATCATTAATCAGAGTTTCTTGTTACTTAATAGCTAATAGTGAATTAACCATTTGTTCCTATGCAATTAGGCTATTTATTAATGATGGAAAAGTATTCTAAAGCGATACCACAAAAGCATAATTTTTCCAAACTTTTGGACAGGAGAAAAAAGTGTCAAATGGCCTATGCGTGTCTGATGATTCACACCTGTAGGTCAGTAAATCACAGAGGTCAGAGAGCCTGTGATATCTGTGTTAGCTGGTGCAATTGGGGCCTGTCTCTACAAGCTCATCTCTCTCTTTACCTTGCCCTTATAGCTGATTTCCCAAACAGGAAACTCAAATGGCTGGAATGCTTGCTGAGGTGAAGTGGCTAATTCTCATGGGATCAATCCCAAATCACGGTCTAACTCCTTCTCCTTGAATCCCATGCTGCATTTCAGATTTTAAACATCTGTGGACGGTTTAAGTAAAGTAACAGCCCTGCCATCTCACCACTCAGAGGCTTGTGGTGAGATCATACAAAGATTATTATCATACAGTCTAGACTCCGGTATCAAGGCTACTCAACATCTACAAACAGGCCTTTAAAGTAAATGGTTAAGAGCTGGTTTTGGATTTGGCTCTGATATAGCATGCTACATCACCTCTGTTGTGCAGTTAAGACAAATCATTCCCATACAGGAAGTTTGATGCATGGAGAGCTGAGTAATGTTAGGAATGCAAATGATGGCGAGCGAATAAACAAACAAACAGGGAGCGAGCTATTACTTTCGGAACTTGTTGCATCATTAGCGTGAGTCGGTCTGATTAGGCTTTGACACGGAAAATGTGAGTGCGGAGGAAGAGGAGGTATTTCCAGGGCCTCATTAATGTGTCAGGTGCAGGGCAAATCTCCACTGTGAGGAAAGAAAAAAAGAGGCATTATTACTGAGATGTTAAGACACTTTCTGGTTTTAAAGCTTGCCAGCATGTGTTTATAGCACCTGACCTGGGCTTAATCTCAAGCCTAAACTAAAGAAAGCATAAGGAATTCCTATTAGTCTGAAAAGTGATTGAAAATAAGCCATTTAGAAGCATGCCTTAATTTTGCCTCATCAAAATTACACAAACAGTTAAATCTAAATGCATATTGAGGGACGACAGACAGAAGGGCGTAAGCGACATTTTGGGTGAAATGGAGAATATATATATATATATATATGTCAAACAAAAGCTCTCGATGAGCTCTATCTACTGGCAAAAGTCTACTGTCAGCCATGAGGGTAAAAATTTCTGTTATAAACAATTAAAATCAGTACATAAATTCATATCAAAGAACAGACATTTTTGTTTTTGCCCTCCTGTAAATATGGTGAAATGTTATTTACTCCTTTGTTCTTACCTCTCAATATGCTGAATCACATTCAATTAGAATTAATGGAAAATAAAAAATACATTTCTGTACTTATGAATTAATAAAATTATGAATTGTGTGTAAATAAATTATAATAATTATAATAATACTTGTTGTTGTTGTTGTTGTTGATGATGATGATGATGATTTGTTATTTTTTGTTATTATTCATTTGTTATTGTTATATTTTAATGGTTAAGTAAGACCACAGTGTTATGCAACAGCCAGCAAGCCCAAGTGCAACTCATGGTTAAAAAATGTATTTTTTATTTTTTTTAAGTTACTGAATCCTTCCATTTACATATAATATGTGTATACACACACACACACACACACACATATATATATATAATTATTAACATTTTAAATGAAACAAAATTAATTATTAATATTTTTTAATTGGTGGTAGTTTTAACTGATTGACTTTTTGATTGACCGCAGAGATGCTAATAGAGAGAGAAACAGCTGTCCAAGCTAAACTATGTCATGAACAAATTATTTTAAGCCTAGTGTCTCTCTGAAGCTCTGTCAGTCAAAGTGTGAATGAATAACTGCTCCACACCAGCTGATTCCTTTAGTGCTATATGTGTGACGTCTATGTAAAGAAAAACTTCTAAATATCTGTATGAATTTTTATTAGTTTAATGGTTTAGCTGTAATCAAACCCATTCTAATTTAGAAAAAAGTTGTCTGTACAACACAAGTTGATTTTAATAAATAATAATAATAATAATAATAAATTATAAGCAATGTAGATAGCCTATGATCAGGGCTCTGGATTCTATGTGTCTATGGTTTTAAAGTCTCAGCACTTCTCCCACAACCGTCCCATGTAACTCAATGGTTTATCTAGAGCGCCCTCTTGTGGCAAACAGCAAACTCTAGCAGTGTTTCTTGAGCATTTTCTATCACTTTTTTTTTCCCTTGGAACACTGGTAATTTGGTCAAATGACTATAGACTTTGTTTGCTTTATTATCGTGTATTTTGCTCACACAGTAAATGTCTATTAAGCACTGAATGTAAATGTTTACCTCTATTTTTAATAAGTTGTGATAAGAGCACACATATTTCACTGTTTAATGTAATATTTAATCTGATGCTGTGCGGCATTAATGTACTTCGTGACCTATATAGTCGCCCAGGAAGGTACATAAAAAAAAAGGACCACAACAATTGTTTTCACCAGTTTTCAATTGTTGTTCGAACCAACCCACTACCTGACCCCAGAGTGGCCGCGAGTAAACTACTGCCCAAAATGACTGCAGTGGAAGACGTGGAGTCTTCTATATCTAAAAATATTTGAGGTCACCGCCTCAACGGAAAGTTGGCCTGATGACGCCTGGACGGTGCAGCTGGCCCCCCTCTTGACCGGCTGCCACAGGGGGGAATACCGAGAGGAAAAGGGAGATCTTATCACGCCTGGGCCTCTCATCTATTGCGGAAGCCCAACTCTTCTACAACTGGGATTTGAAGCCCCACCTTCTGGTCCATGCCCAGGCAGCGGATGCCTACTACCGGGACGCTGGGGAGCGATCACCGCCCTTTCCACTGAGGGTGGTCTAGGATGCTCGTCAGAGGGCACCCCGCAACCAGCACACAGGCCAACAAGCTGGGTGGCTGGCTGCGTGGTGCACCACGAGACCCTGGAGGGGCTCCCAAGACCGGTCCGGGAGGGCATACCGCACTCTCACCGACTCGAGCAACAGCATAACATTGGTACGTCCCGACATGTAAAAAGAAAGTCAATGCTCAGTCATCTGTGGCCATGGCGACACCCAACAGATCCCGACGTTCCAAGTAACCATAAAAAATGGTCACCATGAATGGTCAAAAATTGTTACCTGACCACGTCACCTTCACAAGATTATTCACTGTTTGTTCGCACCTGTAAAAATAAAAAAACCTCACGAACAGTTGAGGTGCCTTGTTGCGTCATTCTTCACCAGGTCACACTGTATATGATTATACATGATTTCCACAAAATACACTTAACTTGTTAGTTATGTTGCTAGACTAAGTGATGTGCTTATTTAATAAACAGGAGGGGACCCATATGGCGGAATATTTGCAAAAAGCACAGTTTACCTGACCCACTGGTTGGGTCAAATAAACAACCCAGCATTCTAGGTCAAATAGTTAAACCTAGCACTTGGGTCAAAACAACCCAGCATGTGTTCTGTCCCATAGTTACCCAGCAGCTCGGTTAAGGAGTGTAGGCTTTGCTTAAAGACCATTACTGCGATTGGTGCACCGGTTGATGAAGAACAGCTGCCCCACTGGGAGGAAACATGCTGCCCAGTGCCAGGAGGGTTTGGATGAGGGATGGAGCTTAAAGTCTCCAGGCCTGATAAACATAACTTCTCTGAAGGGTCACAGCTTCCCCTTAAAGGGATAGTTCCCCCAAAATAATGCTTCTGTCATCATTTACTCACCTGTAAAGGGTTAGTTCACCCAAAAATTAATATTCTAATTTAAATACTCACTCTCAAGTCGTTCCACACCCCTAAGACCTTCATTTATCTTTAAAACACAAATTCAGATATTTTTGTCTTATTGATTTGAAACAACATGAGGGTGAGTAATTAATGATTCAATTCAATTCAATTCAATTCAAATGTATTTGTGTTGCGCTTTTCATGATACATATCATTGCAAAGCAGCTTTACACCAAAGTAATGTTTGCAGTATATGTAGTAGTAGTTTGTAAATGTACATATGGCATAGATGTGTGATAAAGATGATTTAATAACATAATCGAACAGACAAGGGACATTATAAATTAGTTTTTCGGTAGTGCTGTCTGTTGTTCCAGGGTTGGCATCATCTGAAGTCCTCTGTGGGGTTGGCTTCATCTTTTCTTAAAGGGGTCATACAAACCCAATTTTCTTAATATGCTAATATGATTATTTAGGGTCTTAATGAAAAGTTTGTAATATAGTTTGTTTTAAAATTCCTCAAAGATAGTTTTAAAAACACTAATTGTACCCTGTCATAAACAGCTCTTTTGAAATCACTCTGTTCTGTTTACTTCCCCTTTAAATCTTCACGAGCTCCACTCTTTTACAGACCTTTAGAGGATCTTTTTTTTTTTTTTTTGCCGTAATCACAGTGAAACTTGCTAACTAGCACATTATTAGGAAAGGCGATTTGCAAAGATTCATTAAAAGACATTATACTCAC
>JAUMHR010000049.1:11739571-11750734 GCA_032361145.1 Enteromius fasciolatus
GCCTGCCACTGTCAATGATCTCATCAATAATAATCAAGCGGCGATAATGCAGAGGGAAACAAGAAAAATCCAACTTTTAAAATTCAAAACTATTTTTGTAAATTTTCGTATAGCCTACTTAAAGAGCACTTTTTCAAATAAGTAATAGTTTTAAAAGAGTAGCCTGTTTATAATGATTTAAAAAAAGTGAATTTTGCACAAAATAAATTTGATTTAAAATAAGCCATGTGCATTAATATTGAAGGAGAATGTGATATTCTCCTGGTTTCACAGACAAGGCTTAAGAAAGTCACCTGAAAATATCTTTCTCTGACATAGCCTACTTTAACTTTTTGTAAAAAGATGCATTTAAATCTTAATTTAACAAAGGCCTAGTCCTGGTTTAACCTAAGCCATGTTTGTGAAACTGGGCCATTTTGTTGATAATAATAATCTTATTGCATTGAATTGTAAAACCAAGATTTACAACCCTACTTTTAGGATGGCAGTACTGAAACACAGATATCCTAAATATAATAGGGCTTTAATTTTAGCCTTTATTTAGGTAGCACACATATTTTGAATGCCTTTGGCAGAATTCAAATGAGCCATTTTATTCTAGATTAATTTAAAAATTAATTTATGCCCACCCCTAATTTATATAGTTAATACAGGTATATTTATTTATTCGTATTTTTAGTTAGTAAATGTTCCAACATGTCTTAGTGTAACAACATGCACTGTTACACTAAAGGCGTCAAGACTAAGAAACTATGTAAATACATTAAATAAAAGCAATGGAATATTTATATGAAGTTATGCGGGTATATTTTCATTAAATGGTAAGTTCCAACCTCAACATCATTCACTGTTATAGGAGGCAAGACTAACAAACTACACAAATAAATGAATAATTATATATATATGATATATGATAAATGTATAGCTATAGATCTTTGTACAAGCAGCATATTTAAAATATATATTATACACAGAAAATATGACAAAAATGACCATTTCAACTTTCAGTGCTTAAAACAGAGTGTATTTGACTTTCTAAACTGACAGTGATTTGATTAAGATTTGTCCTTATGTACAGTAAAATGAGTTAACATAAACTTGGGCAATAAAAATGGTCAAGTTTAAAAAAACAGACCTGAGTTAAACACTGGCCTTTCTGAGAACACAGGAGAGAGATGCAGGCTGAGCAGGTTTGAGAAAGAACCTGTCACTTCAGGTTAATTAAAGTAGAAAAGGCCAAATCACACACACAACACTCACCCTGAGGACATGAAGGACTCCCAGCATGACTGTTTGAGGAGAGACTGGAAAGCATCAGCGGAAAAAGATCCCTCAGTACAGTCCTACTGTGGTGATAATGTGAATATTTTCTCTCAACATGAACCGAAGCAATTCACCAAAGATTTAGTGATTTAGTGTATGTTAATATCAAAAGAGGGTGCACAAATTTGAAATTGTTTTCGCTTGCTTGTTTCATTTAAATGTCTAACGCTTGGCCAAAATAGACTAAGACGCTGCGCTTACCATTTTAAACACAAGATGGCGCACTAAAAACACATTTTTAATGCTTTTTCATCTTTGACGGGAATGTGAATACAGTACAATGTACAGGGAAAAAAAAGCATTATGTATATGCAGCATTTTGTTTTGCTGCAGCTCAGTGGAATACTGAAAGTTGCTATAGCTTATATTCACTGTTCTGTCACTTACATGAGATTATAAACAGCTAAACATAAACAGCAAATTATTATGACAGTACAAGTATGACAGTTGCTATAATAAGTAAGTCTGTGCAGAATATGTCATCAATGCGAGGATGATAATAACCACTTTACTAATCAATACTTTACGAAGGCAGACATCAGTCAAAACAAACAAAAGACTAAGAGTAATGATCTACTGTCAACAATGAGCTGTGAGGCATGCTTATTTCAACACATTGTACATTTTCTTTTGTAAAGAAATCACGTCTTTGTATTAAACCAAGCCCAAAATGTCTGATTAACTGGGGAAAGTCTATTACGACCAGTGTATTCAATAAAATCTCAAGCATTATTAGAGCATGTTTACAGTTAGATGTAAACCCTCTGTCTCTTATGAAAATTATATGGATTTATTGTAATAAAGTATTTCTTTTTAGTGTTTTTTTTTTTCTTCTTTTTTTAGCAAAACCATGCTTAATTTGTGGTTACCACAGCTTAACTGTAGCAACCATGTTCTTTTGTTGTTGTTGTTTATTTGTATAAAAACCATGGTTAATTGTCGTAAGGGATGTTAACTGAAGAACCTGATTTTCTGCGTGGGACATGTTCCTGGATCAACATCTTTGTTGCCCCTGAAACAACATTGTTATTACCCAATCAAATTTGTAGAACCAGTTTATAGTTTTTGTGAAGTTTAGGCTTACAATCAGTGTTTGGTGCTTGGTGCAGTGTTATTCATCTAACATGTCCTCTGATTTGAAGCATTAGGTTTAGGTGTAGAGATATAGTCACGACTAAAAAAAAAAGGTGTAGAGATATAGTCAAGACTAAAAAAAAAAAAAAAAGAGAAACCTTCACAGAAATTTTGATGTCTTCCATTAAAATGCTATTATGAACTATAAACTTTTTCCAGTAAAACCATTATAAAATTCCTTTTTGTAATGTGTTTGGGCATTTTTTCAATAGGATTTAACATCCCACCAATAGAATCTATCACATACCAGACACCATTAAACTTTCCATTAAAACTAATACAATTCCCATTCTTAACCAGTCTTATTTTAAACTCCTAATAAATGTTAAAAACAAACAAAAAAACATTATACATATAATGTACCTGGATGCTACATTACCGTCCATACACCGTCCAGTTTTACTCGAGTGGTTTTACTTTTACAGCCTTTTTCCATGGAGATCAGCAGCATCTGCATTGTAGGCCATAACTGTTCCAGTAGATGGTGCTAGTGTATCAGATAATCTGCAAATAGTTAACCATTATAGAAAAATAATGCTTTAAAATAAGAATATCATAATACAGATTCTAATTTATATATAGGCTATATTATATATATTCATTTTATATTTAATTTTTATCGATTTATAAATTGTATTTATATATAATATATTATATAAAATCCATTATGAGACTTAGCATTCAATAGAGAACAATTGCGTTATCAAGTGTACAATATAGGCTACTGTACATTTTAAGAGAAAAATGTTTAGTGATTATGCGGAAAACGTTAAGATTTACAGAGAGACAGATTAATGGATAGATAGCCAGACAGATAGATAGATTTCAGTTTTAGTTACATTTTAACATATCTGAAGAATAATTCTAAGTCTGCTTATAATGAGCGTTTCTCCACAGCGCCCCCTCAGGTGGACTGCTGGCGGTCTCATTACCCAGAGCCCCGCACCATCTACATTGTTACAAGCCTCCCATTTCCTGCAACACAACACTTCCATGTCTCGCGTGAGGGGTATGCCGTTTTATCGCTTCATAGTGGATCGTACCTGCCGCCTGGACATTGACAACGATGAAAGTATAAAGGTAAGCTACTTTTATTCTTTTTTATCGAAGTAATAAACACGTTACCGGTCAGAGCATGCTATACTCTGTTAGACCGTGTGAGTAATGAAGGAATACGCCAGGTTTAATAACGATATGAAAGCTACAAGGGAGGGCGTGGGTTTACTGAAACACTGGCACTTTACGTATGGTGTCAACCGCCAACCGCCAATCTTGCCCTGATGAGTGAACACGGGGGTTACATATGATCACGAGCAGTTCCTCACACACGTACATCAAGCAGCGCTGTTCACTTGGCAACGCCAGGCGCCGTAGACGCCTTAACAAATCCACTGTTACCTTCTCCCTTGTGGGCTTGACTAGTTTCTACCCACCAGGTTAAAGCAGCCTTAGCGTACACAAACACTGGCTGACATGCGGTGAGTGTGGTCAGGGACTCAGAAGAGGATTTTATTGCGAGTCGTGAAGACACTGAGCGTTTTTACGCACGACACGCGCGTTGCAACTCACGCGTCTCTCTCTCTCTTTCCGCAGAGTGGATATGAGAGGGGTTCGCCGCAAACTGTCATTAGGTTGACAGAGATGGGCTGCTGATTTGGGAATCCCGGAGAGCTGGAAGCGCCCAGGAGCACCATGACCGTGTTCAACCAGGAGAATGTGGAGGATTATTACGAGATTGGAGACGAGCTCGGGAGGTAGGTGATGGGTTTCACCAGATTTTGGGCGTGAGGTGAAATTTATTTAATGCAGTTAGTTGTTTTGGATTGATTATATACACAGCCGGGATTTCAGGTTAATTGGACATTTTTCCCAGTCGTCTGAATAGCAGAAAGTGTTCTAATTTACCTGAATTGTTTTTACATATTTCTTAAACCGCTATATTATCGTGATCAACTAATTCAAAATAATGTTGCTATAGTAGAACCATTTTGTAATCCATATAGGTCCTTTCAGTGAACAATGCTTAAAAGAACGTTTTATTAAACTAACTTTATCTACAAATAACTGTTTATGTAATGGATATCTCCTATAGATGTCAAAGATTGTTATTGGAACCTTATATTCCATTTTTGAATAGTGAAGCATTCAATAAACTATCTAATATTGTTCATTCTTTATGCATAAGTCATCTTTAAGATATAAGATCTTTAAGATGGTGCATATATGTCTGGGCTAGTAAAAAGTACCTAGAACAATCATGGTATTACTTTAGGTTGTCACGGAATGGTTATATGGCATTCTTTGATGTAGCTTAAGCTGCAGGCAATATATATCTTTAATATCACAATCGCTGTACCATGGTACCTCCACAGTACTGGAAAACCTAAAAGAAAGGGTGGTCTTGTTGCCGGGGTGGTCTGAACTCATTATTGGGTGTCCCAAACCCTCTTTCAGTTGGGAATATCACTGGTTTCACTCTAGACAGATGTTCATGCATTCCTAGTTGAAATGATCTTCAATGGCATTTATTGATTAATGGGGTTCAGATGGCTGTGTGGATTTATCTTCTGGGAGTCCCACTTGACAGTGCGATCATGATAAATTGAGTTAGTCTGTTACGTTGAGATGCCATGACAAATACATTTTCGTTCTATAATTTGGCTGTTAAAGACATCCATTTACTATGCTTGCGAGAATTAAACAGATTGTATATTTTAACATGTGGGATCCATTATTATTTATATATGGAGTTCATGTTTTAAAAAAAGGCTACTGTGTGACATGATTTCATGGTTGCAGTGTCTGGCTGTCTGCAGAAATTTCACACACTCAAAATGTATTGTGACAGGCTCTTTACACATTGCAATAACACAGCAAGTTTCTGGTGGTCCTTCAACTCTGGAAGTATCAGCTGTGTAATATAATATGTAACATTTCATCGTTGGTGGTCAACAGACGTTCTTTTGAACTGGTTTTCATGAAAATGCAGTTTCTTGGATTCCCATTGACTGCAGAGCTGTATGTGTGGGTGATAAATCACCATGCAGATAGGGATGAGCCTGCTACTTGTGTGGGTTGTGGGAAATCGGGTTCTTTTGTTTTTAAGAAAAATATTTAATGTGTTAGTGCTCACGTAACAGTCTATAGGATTCTGATGCATTGCTCACGCTTAGTAAAATTGATTGCATAATGCATAAACGTACTGAGGGGACTTTGAATCAAATGTTGAAGATGTTCTTGTCATTGGCTCCTGAGGGATGACAGCATCTTTCGGTCGTTCTGATTACATAATTGACTCGGTGACTGCAAAGCTGACTAGCTCACTCCAGTTATTGCTGAATTAAACTGCTTTTAGATGGTAGGAAGCAGTGTTATTTTTCACTTAGGGTTCCTTGCATCTGAAATTGGTTATTTGTAAAATACTCTTTATTTGCATATGCATGAGTATTGATTTCAAGTCTGGACAGCTTTTAATTGACAGTTACGTGTTTTACGTATTTAAATATACATGATCTGTCCCTTAACTTATTGGTAATCATTAGAATTTAAATGTTTAATTGAAGACACGCTCTAAATAATTTATGCTGTCATTTTTATTCACTTGTAATATGGCATTTTACATATTCAAAATTATTTGAATAGTATTGAAGACAAAACATTTGAATATTATGGTCTCACCATGACGACTATATGACTATCATGAGTTACCAATCCCACTATTGACATTAAGCAATGAATGGGTTAAAGCTTGTTGAAGGACTTCAAGATTCTGCGTACTAAAAAAAAAAGAGTCTGACATAAAACAATGGGACCACCAATCAGTGAAGCCCACCAGCGCATTATTAGTACCCCTTCCCTCCCCCACAGAACAAAACCTCAGAATCAACATTATTCAGTGTTTTCAATTCAGCCTTTAATTTCTTTACCCTCTTCACCAATATTCAGTGCTTAGCTTTGATGCCTCATCAGAATGGTTAAACGTACCCCCAGCACTGAAGCGTTAAATCACCCTGCATCAGTCGGTGCTTGCGTGCTACTCGGGCTGTAAGGTTAAACACACAGGCTCTCTTCATGGGGCTTATGAGGCTCCAGCCCATGGACGCTCTTAAGTTAGGAGGTTTCTTTATTCTGATGGGAACTGCTCCGGGTGGTCCTCCTCAGAGTAGGAGGAGCAAGCAGTCTGTTGGCTAAATTTGAAGTGGGGGGGACTTGGCTGGCATTGCTTTTCATGGATTAACGCTATGAGCTGCCATTTCTAAAAGATGGAGCGTGTCGTTTTTATTCCAACAATGCCTCTCTGTACTTAAACTTCTGATATGTTTCCCAAATTTTTCCACATCAGGGTTATTAATGTTTACCAAATCTATTAAAAACGATTGCTTATTGAAATAAAGCGAAACATATAAACATTCAAGTTCCACGCTCCCTTAAAACTGGGGAGCTTTGCGATATTTAAAGTACATCAAACATCACTGAACCACATTTGAACAGGAGTCTGCTTGTCTGTTTCATGCAGTATGGATCATTTTTAGCCACTTTCAGAAGATGAGCATCTGCTATAGCAATAATGCTAAAATAGAAGACGAATTCCCAACCAAAAAAGGGGATCTCGTCTCATTTTTTAGTTCACTGATATCTGAGTTGCTCTATTGCATTAAGTCTCTTAGACCGACTATGAGCTTGGCAGCTCCCGGTCTGTCCTGCCACTAATTGGTTCCCCTTTGTGTCTGTTTGCTCTGGCTGTGTGTGTGAAAGGGGAGGCGCAGCTTTATGCTGGATCTTACTATCACTTCAAGAGGTACTGCTTCTGATGGTGTAGTTTTGAAGAATGTGCTCCAGAGAACTTATTACCCGGACCCTGATGCTAATGAGACTCCTCCAAAAAGCAAAAATCCCAAGCAATTTTTTGGGAGCACCACTTTAACAATTTCCCCTCCCCGTGTAATGATATGCAAAATATGCAAGTTGTTGACCTATATTTCTGCCCCAGTGAAATGTGTCAGAGGGTGCTGGTGCTGAGGTTTGACCAGTATGTGAGATTAAGTTTTTTTGCTGAACAACTGTGCTTTTAGATATGCAACATTGCCAGCAACTGTGCCAGACACAGTAAGCACATAGTATGTAAGCAAACTTTTATTTTGAATGTGATTTAATCACAATTAATCAGCCCTATCATTTGTGTGTGTTATGTGTAAAAGTGTAATAAAATGTAATAATATTACAATATAAAATAAAATATATACAGTTAGACCTGTATATCATGCTGAGGATGCCTACTGGAATGAGTGGCTAAGCACACATAGCATCATTCTGAGTGCTCTAGTGCATAAATGTAGCTACCCATCCGTCTGTGTGTTCAGTGGGTGAAGTTTGGGTGTCTCTTGTGAAGCCTAATGAGATCTGTGGGGGTGAGAGTGTGAGAATGTGTATGAGATCAAGAGCATTTGTGAGCGAGCGTGCCGGGAGGGTCATGGTACACTGTAAGACAATCCTGCTGTGAAGTATTAGTCTTGACCAGTGAAGCATGTGTAAGACAAGAGTGAAAGGTTTTTTCCCTCTGTCTGTCATGTTCTGTTTGGCATGGTGAATGCAGCTTTTGAGGATACGAAATGTATTCTCCCCCCAGCATCCAAAACTAACCCTTTTAACTGGACTTCCTGGATAGTACAAAGGTTAAACTGGCCACATCTGACCACAGCATGTTAATCAGTGCCAATAAAGAACCATTGTTAGTCATTGACAAAAATGTGGCACGTTATTATTATTATTTTTGTTTTTATTTCTGCTGTAGAGGTAAATTAACTATTTAAACTAAAAGACCTGGGCATGTCAAAGACTTCAAATATTGGCTAGTCCAGGCATTCTGTGGACATAAAAGTGTCTTTCTCAAATGATAACCGTTCAAAAACGGCTGTGTATTCTGCTAAAATACTGCTTTTTTACATTTTTTAAAATGGATTCTTTTGCATACTTGGTTATCTTATATTTACTGACGTTACATAGATTATATTTGCCTTTTTTATTTTTGTTTTTCAAATTCCATTGTCGCATTTAAAATTTTAATTAATGAACGCAATGATGTCTTGTATCAGCGATCTCACAGGCTGATACACTAATGTCTACTGCAATGGTATTACGACTCAATAAACGAAAACAGTAATCGCCTCTGATTGGCCATTGCGTTAATAAGTTTATCAGAATGATTATAATGGTTATTATGTGCATCACTGTAAAAAAAAAATAAAGGGAAATGATGGAACAAATAAGCCCTAATAATAATTAGATAATAATACTAGTCCATTGTTGATGACGGTAATGAAAAATAATAAGAATAATCATCATCATAATCATCATCCTCTTGATACTGTCAAAAACATCAGCCACAGTCGATATCTCTGATCATCGTTGATACATGATACTGTCTTCTATTGACACGACCCTAGTTAACATTACTTGTAAGAGATCGTTTTTGCCTTTATAATTTTCTTAATGTTAAAACTGACTTTCACATCACAGCTCGGGATAGTTTGATTTACTAGTAAACAAATTTGTAACTACGCATTTTTCCAGTACCATTAAGCAGTCGACAACATTTTCCTTCATTTTGTGGCTTGAGTGAAAAGTTCCGTAGCATTTACAACTTTGCTTCCTGTGACAGCTGAGCAGCTATCACAGATGAATGCTAATGCTAACGAATAGATTTCTCCAGGCATTATAGACCTCCTTGCTTGTGTCTGGTTCTTGTTTCCTGTGATTAACAGAAACCTGGTCAACAGGAGAATGCTGTGAGCTGGAAAACAGAGGACAGTTAATGGTGGTGGCCTGCATTGACAAGTGTTTATACACAATTAAATATGTGTACATAGTAACCTGGCTACTTTTTGTGCCACTCCTTTGACAGCTGACTTGCGTGGACTGTGAGATTCTAATATTCATCTTAATTACATTTCAATTTTATTCATTTAATCCTGAAGGCATGAGCGTTTTGTTTTTTTATATATATGTCCTAATTTAGCTGTTTTATCACAATGAGCATGACATTGTTTTATTTAATCTTATTTACATTTTGAAACATTCTAACCATCTGCTAGAGTTTTTGCCACTCTGTGTATGTGTATGTTTCACAATTAAATGCTGTTTTATTGCAAGAGTTAATGTCCCACGGTGTTGTCGAACACACAAGAGACCCCTTGCGGAGTCCAGGAAGTGTTGCTACAGTAATCCAAAGTCGATTAATCGACTTCATTTGCACAGCGAACACTTTTTCATACATCAGAGCCCGCTTTTATGATGCAGTCGCCATAATGATTGCACGCATCAGCCATGATGGGGCTATTTAATGTCAAGTGTTAGCATATGAATATGAATAATGGGAATTCCCCTCCTGAATCATGATTCTTAATAGCAAACTACTGCTGCATCTTGGTAGTTAAAAGGTGGCTTGACCGAGAGCTGTGAAGCAGCATTTCCTCCGGCACATTTGTTAATATTCAGCAATAAATTTGCGTGAACATGTTATGAATTCTTCTCACAGATCTCAAAGCAGCAGCCCTGTTAATGCTGTTGCTAAGCTACTGGCGAAGTGATGTCGTGGAAGGAATTCAGACTCCCTGTGCTGGCTATCAAGTGCTTTTCTTCATATCTTGTAAGCCTTTGTCATTGCCTTGTTGTTCGTTTTGACCGTGTCTATTTATTCTTTGTTTTTACTTTACACAAAGTATTTGACCCTATTTAAAATGGCAACAGATACTTTGTCACAGTTTTGTAATATCGCTCCTTGAAGTGAGTCCAGAGTAGTTAATACTGGCTAATCGCATTCCTAAAACTTTCTTATTTTCATCATAATTGTTCTTTTATTGAAGGGGCTGAGCTTCTGTATCCTCCGTATCCTCTGTTAAGACTCGCTTTCAACACTCAAAAGTTTTGACAGTGAGCAGTACTCGTCGAAACCAGGTGAATGTCAGTTTCTGTCCACATTAGGGCATTTGGAAGATAAGGCCTACAGCAGACTTCAAGTCTCCTCCCCTGGGTTGCTATGGGAACCACCCATTTCTCCGGTTCTTTCCAGGCGTAGCTATCAGTTAGGCTCGGTCATCTGTAGGGCTTCCTCCATTAGCAACGCTTCGCCAGACAAGTTCTGATTGACTGAATGCGTGACACAAAGAGAAGAAGTCCTTCATGCTCATGAGAGAAGGCCAATTAATCGGACAATGCTGATTTTCTGATTGGTTACACCGTTTTGATTGAATTACAAATGCAAGCTTGTGTTTGAGCTGGGTTTTGAGTACTCAAGGGGAGTAATGGCTACTTCAGACCCGATCGTACACGTTTGCCTCCGGTGTCTCCTCACACAATGTGTGCTTTGTGTCTTTAAATCCTCTGGAAAGGACAAAATTACATTCCACTGACACGTCAAATGCCTTTCATTTCCATTCTGTGTGTTGAAGAGAACAAAATCGTCACTTCCCGATTAACTTGCGCGTAATATCACAAAGAAATCTTGCATTTGCTGCAGTAGGAGAAGGCACATAATCATTTTTGTATATAATAAATTACGAGCTTCTGAGCGCACTGACAAAAAATGGTTATGTTATCTTATTTTTGGAGCCTGCTGCTTGGGAAAGCAGTTCTGAGAGTTAATTATACATATGTTTAAATATTTCAGTTTATTTTAAAATGTAATGAATTTCTCGATTTAGGGAAAAG
>JAUMHR010000049.1:11750834-11764307 GCA_032361145.1 Enteromius fasciolatus
CACAGGATTTCTGGAAAAAAATTGTGTTTTTTAATAAATATTTTGTAGCAATTTAATGCATCTTTTTTTTTTTTTTTATTACTAGTTTGTATCCATTCCACTTGTTTCCATCACAATCTGACATCATGCAAAATGTCAAAACTAGCATTAGTTTTAGTCCGGTTGGTCTTTTTTGATGCCTATTAAGCGAAAGTGTTTCCATCGTAGTTCATGCGCATGATTTCTTCTGAATAAGAAATTATCATAAAAGGTTTTTTATGCACATTTTTAGAATTCATGAATATTCTGGCTTTTCCATCCAGCTTTACAGAAAAAATAAAAAATTATGCAAAATGTAAACAATAAAGGTGGATGGAAGTGGCTACAGTAACATAATGAAATATTTTTGTTATTTAAAATAACATTTTAATAGTGTTTTCTGTTTAAATATTTCAGTTTATTTTAAAATGTAATGAATTTCTCGATTTAGGGAAAAGCACAGGATTTCTGGAAAAAAATTGTGTTTTTTAATAAATATTTTGTAGCAATTTAATGCATCTTTTTTTTTTTTTTTTATTACTAGTTTGTATCCATTCCACTTGTTTCCATCACAATCTGACATCATGCACATATGAGGCACATAACTGTGTGTCTAGCCATAGCATTGTTTCGCAATGTGTAAGTTTGGCACTGCAGTGCAGGGTTTACACCACAAAAGCCATGCAAACCCTGCACCAGGTCAGGCTTCCATTACCCCTGAGTAACCTATAACCCAGAGCCCGGTTCAAAAGTTTGGAGATTTTTGAGCCTGGAGCTGGTTAAAAAATCTTCAGAAGAGAAGTGAATGCTTCTCCTCATAGTGTAATAACAAACAATAATAATACAAAAACATATTAGTCATATACCTCAAAAAAAAGAAAAAAAGTGTTTTCGCATCCTGTTGACCTTTTTTCTCCTTGTGCAGGAATTAATTTGTTTCACTTCCTCTGAGAAGTTTTGTTGCATTAAATAACAGAATGGTGAAGCTTACACTATGTCTACACGGGTGGTAACACTCCTTAAGTTGACAGACACTTGAAAAATACTTCAGTATTTATATAATGTTTTCAAACTAATTTCGGGAGGATCACGAACAATTAATTAACAATGCTGGATTCTCATTTCTCAAATCATCCCATCATCCTATCAGGGCAAGAGAAGCCTCCTACTGTATAAATAATACAAGCCCCATTACCTCGATATCTCATTCATAGCATCCCTTCTCCACCCTGACTCCACCTGTTCATACTTTCCTTCCTCCGGGGGGAGCGCTTAGGGATCGTGCAGGACGCTGAGCTTCGTCCGTTCTTCGTGGACAAAAAGGGTTAAAAACCCTAGAGCTCAGGAGTCCGCCGAGCTCTGAGCCCTCTCCCCGGACAGCACGCCAAATGCGCTTCAATTTTGTGATTAATTACAAGTACGAACTCATGAAATAATATACATATGTAATATTAGTCTGTGTACACCGTTGTAATGTGCAATTATTTTTTAAATAATAGTAATAGTAATTTAAAATTACTATTTTTCAATATCATTTATATGAAAGTATAGAAGTTTTTTTTATACCAGTTGATTTCAGTTTAAAATAAACTATCAATAATAAAGTTTTGCTTTCCTGTCGCTGAAGTGTAGACCAGTGTAGGAACTTTAAATATGATGTTATGTGGCTTTTGTGTTCATCGTAGGCTGGATGTTTAGCAATACATGTAGTGTGCACTGACAAGCAAACATTAATCTAAGTCTTACCTGTCTCTGAGAAGGATTGCTTATGAGCTCCTGCAGATTGTAGACACACAAACCCAGACAATGTTCCTCTAAAGCCCTAATATCTTCCGCTCAAACCTCAGAGTGTGTCAGCTCTACTCCAAACACAGCTCTGTTTCCTTGGTTACTCCTGTGTGGCACTATGGCACTAAGAGATATTGCATAACGTGTGCAGTTTGGGCGCTAAAGATTAGTGGGCTCTGTTCTCTCTGAACTGTCCACCCACATTCATTTTTCACTAATGAACCAGTATATGACTGACTCACATACACACATTATCATTTCGCATTATGCACATCTGAACAAGCTTATTTCTTGTGTTAAGATATATAGATCTGCGCTCACCATTGCCATTTAGTATATCTGAGTAACCCAGCACATTGCAGACACGCATTGATACTTCTGGTCACTTTACACTGCTGAAGTGCTAAGAAAGGATTTTGTGCAGTGTGTATGTGTTGCAGTCTAAAAACTCTCCAATTCCCAGTTCACATTTAATTGCGTGGGATGACACAAACAAGTGTAATTTGTTTAATTGCACTTGGACTGGGTCAGCAGACTAGAAAAGTCAGATCAGACTCCTTCCAGCAGACTATTCTCTGACCCGAACAAAAGTTCACCAGCGGAAAAGTGGATCGCTGTATTTTGAGAATAAAGCTAACTTATTAACTGAAAATATAAGGCATTGGGTTATAAAGCTTATGCTTAATACTTTTTGATGGATTTAATATTTGTTAATGTAAGGCATTTTCAATTTTAAAATCATCCAAGTTCAAATTTGTTATGCCAGCTAGAACTGATTATGCTGTAGTTAAAGGGATAATTCACCCAAATATGAAAACTGTAAGACTTTAGTTCATCTTCAGAACAAATAAATTAGGCCTACTTAAAAAAAATAAAATAAATAAAAATAAAAAAAAATCTGAGATTAAATCAGACCGTTTTTTGACCCTGCAAAGACAGCAACACAACTAACACATTTAAGGCCATTTATAAAGACACTGATAAAATGGTACATGTGACATCCGTGGTGCAATCATAATTTTATGAAGCTACAAGAAAACCTTTTGTGCGCAAAGAGAAAAAAAATGAAAGTCCTATGGGTTTAGAATGACATAAGGGTAGTGAGTAGGTCTAATTCATTTTAATTTTGGGGTGAATCGACCCCTTAAAATGTAGTCAGGTTTTGTCTTTGTTCATTTTTAATCCAAGTTTGGGTCTCGACTCTTAAATTGAGATCGAAACATTGAGGCTACAGAGATAAAAGGGATTTGCTAAATGTAACTTATCGATGAAAGTGTTCTTTTGCTTCCTGGAAAACTGGCAGATTGCCCGGCCTACAACCTGTGATCTTCATGCTGTTTACACTATTGATCTGACAGCATTCGCATTGCTACCAACCAGTTTGCACACGCATAGTCAGCATTTCTAAAATCTTGTTGTTGTTGGAGCAATTAATCATTAAAAACTGAAGTTATTTAGAGGAAGATTGTATTGTTAAAAGCCACATAAGTCGATTAATGCTGTAGGAATTTCCATGCATTTGTTAACATGTTATGAAATAATTTGTTTTTGAACAGCACAATCACACATAAGCTGATCCATCACTAGTGATATGAGCCAATTGGTGGTAGCATTTTATTTTTTATCAAGGAATTTTATATCTTCCTCCTTTCTCTTCAAAAATGAAATGCCTTTGGCTGAAAATTGAGTGTTTAATCATGAAATTATTCATTACTGTCACTCTATTCCCCAATTTGAATACTGTTCAGTGCTTTGACACAATCTGTTTTGTTAAAAGCGCTATATAAATAAAGGTGATTGGTTGATTTGATTGATTGATAAAAATAATAATTGGGAGAGATTTGTCTTTCTTGTTTCTAAAAATGTTTAGCTGACATATATTTGTGAAATTGGGGGTAGAAATGTTCCTGTTTAAAATATATATATATCTTTTTTTCAAACTTTGTCAGATGATCCTGAAATGTTTCACAGCTTCCACAAAAATCTCTGATAGTGATAAGAACTGTTCACCAAATCAGGATCCTATAAAAAACATTCTAATAACACCGAAGACTGGAGTAATGAGGCAACTTAGCAACATGCTAATGGCAAACTCTACTGGAATCGATAGTGTCTAGAGTCACTGCTCTAGTTTTGTTGTGCACATGAGTGTCAGGTTTGAGTTGATTGGCCTTCTATGATATTGGCAAATCACTGACAGCCTTTAATGGCTCAGTGCCTTCATCATTTGTTACTTTCATGCTGTTTTCACCTCAGTAGTCAACTCATGCTCAATCTACTCTCTGTACAGCTTTTGTAATTAATTAAGCCCCAGCCAGCCAGCACAGCTCATGTTGTGCCCCACCATCTGAAGCACACCAAGTTACACTCCATTCCTTTATGATGGTTCAAGAAGTAGTTTTGGCAGGACACTGGCTGCTCTAGGATCTGCTGCCAGGAGGCAACTTTGTCTTGCAAAAGAACTGCTTGGACTGGAGACATGAGGAAGTGAGAGGAAATGAGGGTAAGCTGAAAAAGTTCAGGGCTTTCAATAAACTGTGGGGATAAAATGTATGGTAATCCCGATACTGTGGTGCTTTCAGAATCCAAAATTGTTTATGGATCAGGCCGGCTTAAGTTATGAGGTGCTCTTATCGCGGCGCCCTTTGGGTGTAATAATATGGAGGTTGTTGAAAGCAATCTCAGGGCCGGTGTTGTGCTAACCAGTCAGGCACCCCACTGAACAGCCTGACGAGCCAATGGTGGGGCGGCACAAAAGCTGCTTTGTCATAAAGCTAGCAGGGGTCGAAACCCAGCCGGCATGATTATACAGAGTAGTTATTATCAGACCAAGTCAAAGGCCAATCTGAAATGTACACTATAGTGTTCATGTGAGTCTTTTGTTTATGGGTCAGTGACCTGTTTGATCTATTCCTTTTTCCAGATATACTAAATAAATGTATACATACTTTGACTTGAATACAATGATAAGCAGGTTTTTAGCTCCAGCTGTATCAAAATTCATTGTCACGTATTTGTTAACGTAGTAATTTAGCTGCAGTGCATCCATTTATTTTTTTAAATGCCATCTTTATTAATGGATTTATATTTAAATGTGTATTTAACAAAACATTTTTTTTGAGTGATTGCATTCCAAACCAAACTTTTATTAAAAATCATTTAAGTTAAATGAATAAATAAAAACAATAAATAAATTATATATAAGCCCAAAAAAATATTTCTTAAAATACATTTTTCAGATAATATGCTAGTTTCCTTTTTTTATTGTAGACTTGTAGAAATGGTATTTGATTAGATTAATTGTTTTATTAATTCTTATTTTTAAATGGGTTAATTAAAATTTCAGCTTTGGTTGTTGGATCCCAGTTGAGTTGAAACCCTCGGTTGGATTTTTCCTCTCACAGATGTGGATGGAGGCCTTTGAGACCTTGATCATCTCACTGCTGCTATTCTAAGCTTGCATGACGTTGGTTTGGCACCAGGTGAAATGCATCAGTGTAAACACACTGATGGGAGCAAAATGGGAGTACACACATTCCCTGAGCAACCCGACAATGACTCCTTGAGGTGAGACCGTAGGGAATAAAGCCAGAGCTGGAAAAATCCAACAGCCCACTTGTGTCTTGAATTTGCTGGTGAAAAATTCTTTACCGTCAAGGTTCGTTATCTTTTTCTTTCCGATAGGCATCACAGATCTCTCTTGTGAATTGTACAATCATTGTTTCATTCCAAGGTCGGGTTGTCTGCCGTTTTTTTTAGAGGAGTACAATACTCAGCGTCTGTAATATACGGATGTGTGGTTTGTACTCTGAACATGAAAAGAGGAACTGTTTCTTGAATTTGTGTCTTTTTTTTCCTGCTTCCTTGTTCTCCTTTGGCTTTTTCAATTTCCCGCTTAAATGAGCAAGCTAGCGTGCAAAATTGGTAGGTGTCCTTCTTCGTAATCGACAATGTGTACACTCTGCATTTTAAAAAGTGTTGACAGCTGTCTCACTGTGCACTTTTCTGAGCCATAATCTGCAGTCATTCAGTATCAAATTCATTGTATGCAGTGTTTAGGATTTATTGTTGTGCGCTGGCATTTCCCATGGCTTCAAATAAGATGGACAATTAATTGTCTGCCCCAGTGTAAAGTGACTTGGTTTAGTGTTTCCTCTTTGGCACATGTAGAGGAGTCAGCAGTCAGCAATGAGGCTGAGTAATGGGTTCGAAGGTCACTGTTCGTGGCAGGCTGACATTTTCTCTGGTATTAAAGTGTTTTGATGGGCCCATCACTCTTTTTGATGTGGATTACAGCAGGATTGGGAACAAAGATTAGAAGGATGGCTATCTTCTGCCCTCCAGCTGCGTTTTTCTCATATTGCTTCACTGAGCCTGGTCTAAGAACAGCAGGAGGGTGGCTCATCTGAGGTCCTCAATCAGTGACCGTAGAATCACTCGACACATATGAGCGAAAGCTATGAAGTACTGCCTTTTGTAAGCTATATGTACAGGTAGGAATACAACATGGCGGGTATGAATTATTTTTTGTTTGACATCTTGTTCAGTGTTACACCTTTGTCTGGATTTCTGGAAAAAATTTGATTTTTTTAAATGTTCCCCACCAAGAAATAACCATTATAATAAACAATAATCAAATAACCAAGTCTTTAAATATTTGCTCAGTTATCGGTGAATGCTCACTTGACTTTGGTTTTAAATCATTTGCTTTGACGTCATGATGCCTTGGAAACCTTTTCAGAAGTTTATTGACAAGGTAGCGTACGAAAACATGATGAAGTCACTGACCGGCTGGCTTATTACATGCATAACTGTGTGTGAACAGAACTAGCCTTTATTACATGGATAATTCATTCAAAATCATTTCCTTAGCCTCATATCATTCCAAAGCTAAGTGACCTTTTTCTGTGGAACACAATAAAAGATATTTAGCAGAATGTTTATGCTTCGGTCTTTCATAATATGAAAATGGATCAAGAAAAAAGAACTGTCAAGCTGCCAAAATAATTATATATAAAATCTTATTAAGCCAGAATTATTATGCCCTGAAAATCTTGATATTGAGCTCCATTCATTTTGATTTGGACATTATATCATTTTTTTGTTATTGCGCAGAAGATTGTAATAGAACTTTGGATTTGAAGAAGTGGAATACATAATGACTGAAAGACTAAATGTGTCTTTAAAGGGTTACTCCACCCCAAAATGAATATTTTGTCATTAATCACCCCTATGTTGTTCCAAACCTGTAAAAGTTTTTGTTTATCCTCGGAACACAATTTAAGATATTTTGGATGAAAACCAGGAGACTTGTTACTGTCCCACTGACTGCTAAGTAACTGTATGCAAAGATAACAGCATTAATTCAAAAATTCGTCTCCTCTTTGTCTGTCTGCATCACCATAGCATCATTTTGGAGAATATCCACTGCACGCTCATAGTTTACGTGGTTCTGTGTCAGCCGTACCACAAAGACACACTGTTTTTGTTCTAAACGTAAATGCACGTAGAAAACGTATCCGTGTGTTACAGCTGATACAGAATTGCGTATGCGTATGCAGAAGGACATAGAGGAGACAAATTGTTAAATAAATGCTGTTATTTTCATTTTCTTTGCAAACAAAAAGTATTCTCGTTACTTCATTAAATACTGATGGAATCACTCATTATTTGGCGGTCACTGGGGCAGTCACAAGCCTCCCGGTTTTCATCCAAAAAAAAAAAAAAAATCAATTGTGTTCCAAGGATGAACTAAGCTTTTATGGGTTTGGAATGAAATGGGGGTAAGTGATTAATGACAATTTTTTTCATTTCATTAAATGTTTCTAAACATTTTTCTTCCGAAGTGTGTAGGTATCCTCTGAATGTGTCAAAATATCACACATTAACAGTCTTTTATGGCTTGTGACTTATGTATAAATATGCAATAGAGCAATAATGTATGCTGCATCTACTTTACATATCATTTACAAGTATTCCCTTGGTCAGCAAGAGATGAGACATCTGTGTGTCTCTTTGTGGATGAAGTGCTGCATAATGGCTGTGCAGCACAGCAAAGGTGCTCTGAATCCTAATGCCAACCTGGATTGGTGTTCAGCTGCGCAGGAGGGGGGAGGGTCATTTGGAAGAAAATGCATTAAATAGAAGAAAAGACAAAATGTACAATAGTGAAACCAAGAAATAAAAGAACAAGCCCTGAAGATAGTGGCATTTGATTAAGCCCCCTGTTCATCAGTCGCCTATGTTCATTACTTCTTGGCAGTAATATAGGTGATTTTGCCATGACACAAGGTCAGGCTAATGCTGAGGATTTTGACAATGACATTCAAATCTTGCCTGGGAAAAGCTTGCTCAGGCACAAGGAATCTGTATTCAGATCGCGCTAACCCACTTAAATATTCATCCAGAGCAGTGCTGGCTGGTTAAGACTGTCCGTGTGTGTTACATTAATGGTACTGAGTGCACCTGGCATTGTGTTTTCATTAGGAACCAGCCACTTAGTGAAGAATCTCTCATTTTTTGACAGTTTCTTACCTGCCATCCTTTTATATTTGCTCTTTCATGCTCATCCTCAACCTATTGTGACACAATAAAGGCTTCCTATCTGACAAGAACACCTCTGGCCTTATTTGCACGCTTTGTAAAGCTTAATTTTATACAAAATGTGAATTCATCCCAACCCCGAATTGCTTTTGACACACTTTTGTACAGAAGTATTCAGTATCCAGAAGATAGCACCTCCAAAAGTATTATAAATATAAAATTATGCATTATATTAATTTAATACGCAATGTATTTAGGTGTACATGCCTATGATTTAGTCTTTTTATTATTACTATTGCAGGAGAAAATAGTATAATATAAGCATTGGATTGAAAATAGGGTAATGATGCTATGAGAATTTGCATGCTTCTCCACTTGAATGCCAGTTGGACTTTAACAGGTAATAGAGCATGTCAATAATGAAGCCTCCTTATAAAGGCATGCACGAAATAGGTTCCTGAAATCATAAATGTGCTGAATCAAACACACACTCTGCAAATGCGGTTTTCCAGATCAGCATAACAACCCCGTGTTGGTTGAGTAATGCAAATCTCTCTCTTGGCTTTCCTTTGGCCTAAAGATCTATTCAGTCGGGCCTGGACTGCAATAGGTGAACAGAAAACAGGACGCAAAAGGGAAACAGAGGCTGTTCACATCCCTCCCTCCAGCCCTCCTCCACAACCTGGCTCAAGTTTCACTGCAAAAGTTGGAAGGCTTTTTGCAAAGAAATAACAAAGAACAACATGATCCCTTGCAGAGTGTCTGGGAGTAAAAACGGAGTTGCTGGCCCTCTTTGTTTACATAATGTTTGATGTGTCCTTTAGTTATAAACATGCAAATTAAGTAATTATTAATGATAGGCTATTTTGCCACATTGAGGTTGAGCAGGAGTATAACTTGCATTTAAACCATGTGGGGTTAGTATCCTATGGGAATAATTACAGAGCGGGATTTTCTGCTGAATGGTTTGTTGACATTTAGGCTCGTTCATAACCTGGGTCATGTAGCGTTGCTTAAGAGCAGCCAGTTGCATTACAGAGTTATTCTGTTGCATTGTTTTCCCTTTAGTTTTTATTGTTAAAAATTTATTTTGACCGATTGTCTGTGGGTCTAATATACTGCCATTAGACATAGCTCATGTCTTTACTCTGCCTTCGACATATGTATAATATCCATCTTGTGAGGAAAAAATAAATATATCTGAGAATGACTGAATTGTAAAGAAAATTCATATTCTGATTTATTTCAAACTCTCTCAAAATAGTTTGTTACCAGACTATAAGCAAATGCTAATTATTAAGGATCAGCTTTATAATCCATCATAGTTTTACTGACCTCATTTTTTCTGCTTTGCTCTGTTTCATATGTGATGCAAGTCCCAGGTTGTAATCCTGATTATAAATCTGGAAAACTTTATCAGAGATTTTAATTTAACAAAGCCTTCTTTATTTTTATCTTGTAAAGTAGTAATCGGCCCTCTAAGAAATGTAAAAGGTGTCATGTGATGTACTGTAGTTGCATTTAACATGAGTGTGGAGAGCGTTTTAAACCTTGTAGGCTAAAAAAAGGTAAAGTTCAGTGACTGCAATGCTGATGTGGATTCAAACATGATTAGATCTGTTAAACATAATTACTCAAAAGGTACACTATTCTTGATCTCGATCTACTGATGCTTAATGCTGCTCTCAGAAGAACCCCCTCCCGCCCTTAAATTTACAATGTGCTGTTTCATTTATATGCATTGAATAAATGTTAATGTAAGATTGACATTGAAACTTTTTTTTATTCCTAAATGTGTAGTATATTTTGAGACTGAAGCAGTATTTCCTTGTAATACGTGCTCCAAAAATGTGCATTTTATTTTCAAGTTTCGATTTTTTTAATGTACTGTATGTCACATTGTATTTATAAACTGATTTGTGTAAAAACGTTATAATATACAAAGCTGTCAAACTGATGCAATTAATCATACAAAACATATTTCTTTTAATATTGGAATAAAACTGGAACTTAAGAAACAAAAATGTACATGTTTGTTAAACTTTTAACAAATTGTTGTAAAATTGTGTAATTTTCATGATTTATTTTGATTCTTAAAATTTAATTTAACCATTAAAGCAGGGTCCAGAAAAAAACAGAATCCAGAAAAATTGAAATGGAAAATAAAACGGAATCTGGGGAAAAAATAAAATGGCAAAATACCAAAACCAATCTTACATCACTTCACAACAAAGCCTAGATGGATGCCGGTTCAGTTCAGCCTTAATAATGGGGGCTGTATCTTGTCCAAATCTTGCATCTTGTGCCCATCTTGCATGTGTTTCTTGTTCCCGCTCTGAAGAACGCTTCCTCCGGGCAAGCTCTTTAATATCTGCTGTGATTGCAGTGGTTCTTAATCACTATGGCACTCCAGATTCAAGGAGCACAAGAGCTCTGCCATCCTGACATCTTGATACGCACATTTGCCCCATCTTCCATTCAGAGCGGACAGAAACAGCACTGAAAAGGACTTTGGGAACTGCCTGACTCGTATAAGAGAAAAAAGATGCCGTGTCTATTGTCGGCTGGTTGCTGGGCTATGTGTGATGATGTTTGCTGTGGAGCGTTTGTGCTCCGCAGGCCCCTTTCTTGCTGACACGACCCCCTCCTCTCCCGCTGCCCTGCCCCCAGCACTGCTATGGAAACTGGCACAGCTGAAGACCCATGCCCTGCTCTCACTGAGGAGTGTCACTGACAAAAGCGTTTAGACATGCCTGAATGCCAAAAGCCACGCTGAAAGAACCACAAAGCATGACTTTCTGATTTTCCAGATTTTTTGATGTACAGTAGTTCTTGAAATGTGAAATTTGCCCAAGCCTGTGTACTATTATTTGTTTTTATTTAGAATAACCGTTAAAATAACAGTACAACTTATTATAAGCAATCTAAGAGATTTTGGGGCAGTGCTGGTCCCTAATTACTGAAGTACTTGAATATGGAAGTGTTCCAAACCAGTATGACTTTCTTTTATAATAGAAGTAAAAATGAGTACAGTCAAGCTCCAAAACCTCAAAAAATATAATAGAAGTGATCCTTATTATTTCTATTGAAGCCATACAACATCATTGGGCATCTGTTTTAGTCCGATGTTTTCAATGAACTGGTTAATTCTACTCAAATTTTTACTCTTCTGTGTCAGTTTTCAGTTACTATGAGAGGCGCATGTGTGAGATGCTGCTGATGCTGGAGCTGGTGTTCTGTTTATATCCATTTCTTTTACAATGTCTTTATGAACATTTTGAAGTGTCATAAATTTGATGGAATGGACTTTCACTGGAAAGACAACAACCTGTCAGGTTTCATTAAAGTTAACTTTTTTGTGTGTGTTTAAGATGTACAAAAGTCTTGTTTGGAACATAAAAGTTTGAGCAGGCCTGAGTGAAGACAGACTTCTTTCATTTTTGTGTGAATTGTACTAGGGGTGGGCGATATATCGGTAGACACGATTAACCGGTAGAAATTTGTCAACCGATTTTGGTCTGTGGTCTGATCGCGATTGAGATCACGTGATATTGCACGTTATGTAACCACACAATACACATTCATTTCGTCAACGGAAGAAGCAGTGTTGCCAACTGATCGACTTTTTCGCTAGATTTAGCGACGTTTCAGACCCCCTTGGTGATATTTTTCCAAAAAAGCGACAAACCTATCGACTTCTTGGACAAACCTCAGCGAGTCTCTGGTAGTGTGAGCACTTATTTTTCCAGCGCTCGCACACCCCTCAGTGCAGCAGCAGTGAGTTCACTTACACGTGACGAAACCAACAACGAGGAGATTGTAAAGAAAAAAAGTGCATCGGCTGTGGTGTGGAATTGGTTTGGGTAATCAGTAGGAAAAGTGATACGAATGAGACGAACATGATTTGCAAGGTATGCAAGAGCACTGTTTTAGCAAGCGGTGGAAACTGGTATACTGTCAGGCACTATGTTGGTACCTGTTGTTCTGGAAAAAAAAACTTTAAACTTACAATACATTGCAGTAAACGGTATGGTTGTTTTTTTGTTTTTGTTTTTTTACTTAAAGTCGCTGCAATTCAGTTTAAATAAAATTACATTATATGAAACAGTTTCTTTGTGTTTGAGTTTTTATTAATGCATTTTCAGATTCAAATTGCTATATTGTGATATATATTGTTATTGAGGTAGAAAATTGCTTCTACTGTCATAGAAGATTTTGGTTAAATCGCCCACCCCTAAACTGTACTTTAAAAAGTCTGCTGAAGGTGATGTTTGACTTGAATTAGTGCATTTTGATTGTTGTTTTAGTCTGTTTGCTGCACATGCTGTCCGTTGGCTTTAGAATAAACAACTTTGAAACTAATTTTATTGTACTTTTTGTGCTTGTCATCCCCAGTCATCATTCACTTTTGATATCATTTTAATATCAGTCAGATGCATTTTAAAACTTGCATGAAGGCAAGTAAATTACAACGTTGTTTTCATTCTTGGGTGAACTACTCTACTACTAGGGTCACAAAACCCTAAAACACTTCTTTTGAGTTGTTTACAGATATATAGCCTACATGTTGTACATTGCTTAAAACAGTAATACATGTCACTAAAAATGTTACAAAGTGAAAATTGGTCATTTTTGCGCTTTTTGCGACCATTTCATGCAATCCGGTTTTAAAAGTTAGGTTTGCGCCCGTGACGTAGGCTAGATGCGGGTTTTTTTAGCGCTCATTCGCTGCGTGGCTTGTACAGTACCAATCTACGTCATCGGCTTGACGGCCGTTTGTGTCGCTTGTTTACCTTGGCTGGCTTGCTGTTTCTGAGACATGGTTCGTGTTTGTGCCTTTCTTCATTGTGACAAAACAAAAGAGTTGTTTTCGTTTCCCCGCGATGCGACCAGAGCTAAAGTTTGGATTCGTGCTGAACTGAATTGCGTGCAGATGATATCACGCGCTCGCGCGGTTTTGAAATAAGCTCGCGGCTCCCGTTTCTTCGCGTGTAGATCAGTGCGCACCACTGATGCTGGCGCGCGCGGTAAATCACGGCATCAATGGTGCGCTCGCGTATTATTGGCATAGATTTGCCGCCATAGCAGTGGACCTGCACTGTCATGATTTTGATCAAAGTGTGG
>JAUMHR010000049.1:11794713-11812205 GCA_032361145.1 Enteromius fasciolatus
CATGTCAGTGTCATTGTTCTTTGTTAAGATGCACACCTGTAATATTTTCTTATAAGGCATTTTTGTAAAAGTAGCTTAAATATCTTAATTTAATTAATGCCAAATCCTGGCTTAAGCTAAGCCCCGTTTGTGAAACCGGGCCTACACCCTTAAATAATATACATAGTTTATCATTTAGCTACAAACATATCCTTATTGCATTTATTGTTATCTATTATAAGAAGTCAATTCCGTCTAGTTTACAGTCTTTTTTTCTTTTTGCTTCCCTGTGTGTGTGCCTGTAGTGTCTGTCAGCATCTCTAACCTGTACCCGGGCTGTGAGAACGTCAGTGTGCGTAGCCGCAGTATGATGTTTGAGCCCAGTTTGACTAAAGGAGTGCTGGAGGTCTTCAGTCCTGTTCACAACGCTCTCTCCACGGCTGACGACACGGCCACCAAAGCCATCGACATCCAGAACGCCAATGTCAATGGTAAAAGTCGTTTATCATAAATAAGTCTCACCAAAACGAAATATATTTGATCAAAATACAGTAAAAAGAGTAACATTGTGAAATATTAATAATAATATTTATATCTAATAATATTTGTGTGGAAACTGTGATATTTTTTATGTATATAAAGATCAAAAGAATAACATTGTTTTGAAATAGAAATGTTTAATAAAATTATAAATACCTTTACTGTCACTTTTGATCTATTTAATGCATCTTTACTTATGTATGCATACTTTGAATGATATTGTGTATTTTGTGTATTGTATTATGCAATCTTGTTTAGGTGTTGGAGACCTCAGTATATGGGAGTTCTCTGGTAATCCCGTCTACTACTGCTCATATGACTACTTTGCTGCGAATGACACCACAGCCATTCATCTGGTCTTATTCAGCCTGGAGGAGCCTTACGAGACTCAACTGAACCAGGTCACATTTTGGCTCAACTGCCTGAAGGCCCTCACGCTGCCAGAGGACAATATCGGTATGTGCAAGTGTGTGTGTGTCTCCTGAGACTACGGTGTACAATGTATGGATTTCTTCCTGTCCTTTGCTGAGGACTTTCCATTACAGTAATTACAGGGATCAGCTGAAGCTGTGAAGTCTGTGATTAAGAGGTCTTAAAGAGCTAAACTGTAAACTTAAAGAGCTGTTATTCAGTTTTTCTGTGCTGAAATTAATATCTTTTACTTGGTTACTATATATAATATTATCCATATTTATATTCTGTTAGTATTTTAACCAATAACTGTACAATGGAGTTACCCATAGCACTGTCACTATAAAGGGCTATCAGTTGATATACATTTTTTAAAATGCATTAATTACATGATATTGTTTTATTATGAGTAAAGCATTAAACTGACATGACATGAAGTCTGGCTTTAGAATATACTATTTGTTTTATTTCTATATGATTCAACAAACTTCTATAACTGGCAAACATTTTTTTACTTAACCATTTTTTTTTATTATTATACATTTTATTAAAAAATTAATTTTACCATTGAATGTATCTGTCTATCCGAGTCCCGTTCACACAGAATGCATTCAACCATTCAACCATGTGTGCTATTTATGCTTGGTTTTTCTGTGTACATATACACTAGATGGAGGTTTTATTCCATGTTTGTTCTCTGACAAATTTCAAGTTATTTTTAACACATCATTTTTAAAATGAACAGTTGTATTGAATGTACAAGTTGTTTGACAGTCATATGATAGAAATGAGCTCATGCATGCAGTTTTGTTCTCTGTGTATTACTGTTTCACCGTTCTGTGTGCTTCATTAATGCTGTTTGTAGTTTTCTCATTCTCGTCTCTCTTAAACTCTCTCAGTAATTTCAGCCTGGCTTGCCTTTGCTTTCACTGTAGTGATGGTTGATGAATTTGTGTAAGTACTGTAGCAGGCACATCCATAGCACTATGGATAATGCCAAAAGAGACTTCGTTAGAGTCTGGCATCAGTCTTAATCTAGGAATCTAGTTTTTGTTCTGTAATTCTCTAATAGTCGATTTGAGAGTTAAGATTATGCATAACGATTGAAGATATTAGCAATGGACAATAAAAGTGCCTCTCTGTTATATCCGCAGCCTTTGGAGGGAAGATCAGGAATCCTCTGCGTGTAGTCCTGGTGGCCACACATGCTGACATTGTCAATCTGCCTCGATCGTTTGGAGGAGAGTTCAGCTATGACAAGGAGAGATCTCTACTTAAAGAAGTCAAAAACAGGTGATTAAAGCAATATAATATGTCCGTTTGAAGCTAGGAGACTTGTAAATACATTAAGTGATCATTTTTGAAAGACAAACTATTAAACTATTTTTTTTCCCTCTCAGGTTTGGGAATGATCTGCATATTGCGGAGAAGCTCCTTGTCATGGATGCAGGAGCATCTAACTCCAAAGACATGAAGCTGCTGAGAAACCTTCTGTTAGAGCTTCGCAACACCATCGTCTCTGTAAGATCAGTCTGCATTCTACTATACCTCCCCACACTTTATCGTTTCAATTACCTAAATGTAGCATTGGCATTAAAGGGTCAGTTCATCCATATGCCCTACATTCACTGTTGGAACACAAACTAAGGTATTTCTGATGTTCTGAAAATGAATAAAAGGTCTTACGGGTTTGGAACGACACAAGGGTGAGTAATGAATAACAGAATTAAAATTTGTAGGTGAACTATTCCTTTAAAAGCCTGGAAACCCTCATGTTTTATTATGATCTGGGTCTGATATTCTCTATAATAAAGCTCTGTTATTTTCTTTACCATGCACACACACACACACACTCACAATATCAAACACTGACACTCAGATCCCTTGCTGATACATTCTGCTTGTTCTCCTCCTACATTTCTCTTTCAATCTCTCACACTCCCACACATACCTGTACAGATCACTTTCTCATCCACCGTTATATTGTGTTTGGATTTTTGTGTATATGATAAAAAAGTAATTACTATAGTTATTAAATATGTGTTTGTACAGTCTTTGACGTGTTGAAAAAGATTTAAATTCATCAGTGGTGATTTCTATTGCTAATACTTTCAGTTAATGGGGGGAATTTTTGACTGTTTCAGCATGAGACTATCATAGACACCTGGGGGTCTATTCTTTTGACTTGGGCTAAAAAAATAATTACCTAGCAACCACTCAAAACAACTTAGCAACCCCACTGGCATTTTTCAGAGATGTAAAATTGCTTTTCTCTCTCTGTCGTTTTCACAGACCTGCAGGCCGATGACTCAGCTGGCAGAGAAGCTGGTGTCCACTCTGCCTTCCTGGCGGAAACTGAACGGGCCAAACCAGCTGATGTCATGGCAACAGTTTGTTGTGGATGTGCAAGAACAAATCAACCCTCTAGCCAGTGAAGAGGATCTGCGGGAACTGGCTTCACAACTTCACAGCATGGGAGAGGTGTGTGCGCGTGTGGGCGGCCCAGGGAATGTGTGAGAGTGTGTGTGTGACGATGAGAAGATGAATAAATATGTATGAATGTTTGAATTATGGTTATATTGCTGTGGGTATAGCTTAAGTGCGTTTGAAGTAGATGCACTGTATCATTAATTAAAGCGATTGTTTTCTTATATTATGCTATACTATCGTATACGCCCCCGCTATTAATACCACGTCCATTGCTTCAAAACCACTCAAAGTGTACAATGCAGAACCTCTACCGGCATGTTTTTATGTGGATTCAAATGAGTCGGTGGGTGTCAGCAACTAAATAGGAGCCCATGAAGTCTATTGACCACCCACAACCATTACATCAACAGCTTCACCGATAAGAGAGGGCAGGTGAATGAGTCATTCTCATCAATATTAGTCATTTGAGTTTTCAGCAGCAACACTTAAACGCATTTTAGGGAATGTTTTGATGTTGATGGACTAAAATGCCAAGCTGTGATTCAGCTTTATTAACATTTGCTTACATAAGGTACTCTGTTTAAGGGGCTTCGGCTCCCCTGTGTTTAACCTCAGCCCCTTTTAAAATCTGTTATGTCATGTCTCTTCAAACGGTAGCTTACATGGCTGACTTGTGTCAATCAAAATGAAAAATATGCAAAGAGTGCATTCAAATACGTGCAAAATGACCGAAAATCATGTATGTATAATTTATACATTCCATAAATCTGTTTACAACAGCAGCTCTATGGATGTGTGCAAAAGCATGAATCTTACTGGTTGGGGAGTTTTCTTGTTAGTATGATGGAAAACATTTCAGTATTTCCATGACTGCAATGTAGCATCTGTTCATTCAAATAAAAATTTCTTCTTGCGTTAATCACTACTCACTCCTTTTTATACCCCTCTTTCTTCTAGATCAACATCATGCAGAGTGAGACTGTCCAAGACGTTGTCCTGTTAGATCCTCGCTGGCTTTGCGGGAACGTACTCGGCAAGCTTCTCTCGATCGAAACCCCCAAAGCAATCCACCACTACCGTGGCCGCTACCGCATAGAAGAACTCCAAAACCTCGTCTCCGAAGGTGACATCGATGAACTTCTCCAGGTGCTCGACGCCATGGATGTATGTGCCCGTGACTTAGCCAATCCTGGAATGGTGGACATTCCGTCCCTCATACGCACGGGTGGCCTGCAGCACACCTGGACGGATGAGGAAGACATCGAAGGCGAGGACACTTTGCTTTACGGTGGCGTGCGAGTTGTCCCTGCAGAGCACTTGGCGCCGTTCCCTTGTGGACTTTTTCATAAGTTACAAGTGAACTTGTGCAGGTGGAGCCGGCAGCAGAAGCCAGAGGTGGAGCCTGAGGATGTGAGGTTGTGGAGCGGCGGAGCTAGGGTTGGACTCGGCGGCGCTGAGGCACTGGTTCTGCTTGTGAACCACGGCCAGGGCATGGAGGTACAGTTACGAGGACCTGATTCGGATCCTGGACGTTGCTATGCTTTATTGGACACTTTGTGCGGCATGGCAGAGGGTCTGTTAGCTGCTACACTGCCCGGTTTGCTCACCGCCCGGCATTATCTTAGCCCTCAGCAGCTGCGGGAACACCACGGCCCCGTCATGCTCTATCAACCGAGAGACTTTTTCCGCTCTCAGGCACGAGGCGAAAACGCGCTTTCGAACACCATGGGAGGCTATCGTGAGAGTTTTGTCAGTATCGTAGCATTAGGTTGCACCCAGGTCTACAAACAGGGCAGTCTTGGTGGGGAAGTGGCCGGGGCGGAGGTCAGTCACTTGGCTCGACGCAAGCTCTGCCGTCTGCTGGACCCTCCCGATGCCCTCGGAAAAGACTGGTGCCTGCTTGCCATGAACTTGGGCCTAAGCGAGCTCGCTGCTAAATACAGTTCTGGCACCAACGGGACTCCGCCCGCAGACCCCCTTTCCCTTCCCAGTCCCACAGCCACGCTCCTGCAGGAGTGGAGCCAGCGACCCGATTCAACCATAGGCATTTTAGTGGCTAAGTTGCGAGAACTCGGTCGCCGGGATGCAGCAGATTTCCTCCTTAAAGCTGCACCGGTCTTCCGGGTCAACTTGGAGACACTAGGCACCCCGCCGGAGCCCTACAGCCCGGTGTGTAACGGTGGAGGCACATCCTTCAACTCCATCAGTTCCGTGGTCTCTCGTTAGGACGTCACTCGTGGGTCTATAGAGAAGCGTGCAATTGACCTGTGGAGAGCTGATAAATCTCAAACTCCCTGGTGTTCTGAGACGGAAGTATTTGAATCAGATACCCTGCTCATGCCCATTTTGTTGCCCTTCGCGATTTCTGAATGTTCATTCTTGGAATTCTTGCATTGTTGTCTTTGAAAAGGTGCCTATGTGCTTTTTTTCTGCAAACCTTTTATTGACTGTCTCACATTCCCAAGGTGAAACTGCAGACTTTTTTTCAAAAGTCCTTACTGAAAGCAAATCACTTTTATAAATTTGGACAGCTGTTATTTGCGCTAAATTTGATGACCGAATGATAGATCACTAAGTGCTTGGCAGCATTGTTTAAAAAACGACTCAAGCTATTGAGTGCCTTGAAGATGGTAAGCTATTGACAAAGAGCCATTGCTATAGATTTCAAAATTGGATGTGCACCTCTTTAAGTGTTTGGGTGTCTTATGAAGCTTTTAATGAACATATCTATTAGATTTACAATTTTTAAACCTATACAAATTGGTCCAAAATTGGGTCATTTGCATTTACTACCTGATTGTTCCTTACTGCAACTAATACGCGCCATTTTTCAGACAGGAGTTTATTCAAATGACGAAGCACAAACATACACACTAAACATTCCTTTAAAAATCAAAATGCATGGTACATTTTCCGGTTTCTAAATCGGTCACATTTGTCTTATTCACACGTGTAGCTCACTTGTCATTTTTGTGCAAAATTACAGTTCTGACTACCTGTTAAATGGAAATGTTGAAATATTCCAGGCACTTACATGACGATTTAGTTTTTCTTCATATAAATGGTGTCTGCTGCAGTGTCCTAATAAGCATGATCTTTGTTACAGTCGTTCAGCTTATTTTAATACATTTACACTGTTTGCCGAGTGTTTTAAACACAGTCGTGTATTCTTTACACTGGAGATTATAAGATGCTATTCTAAGGGATAAAATAGGTTGACGTTTTGCATTGAAACCGCTAAAAGCAATGCCATTCCTCAGTTACAGGAAAACTATTGTAATGAATGTGGTATATTGGATACAAATGAAGTGACAACTTAAAGACAGTAGATGTCAGCAAAGACTCTGTTACATCCAACACGTGCTATAGCTCCTTCTGCTCTCTTCAGTTGCAGTTTCATCATCGTCTTTTTAAGGTCTGACAGTTCAGACAACTGTTCCATATTATGTTTTGGGACCGGTCTATCCTCCAACTTATCATTTCCCTTGCAGGCTTAAAATCACAAACTTTTCTAAAAGGGAATCGGGCGTATTGTTCTCTCATTCCAAAAGGCACATTTTTATATTGTGATTAAGTCTATGTATTTATGGAGCTCTTTCGCTGTTTAGCTGTGGTCAAGGTTCACAATCTCCCCTCTTTAAGACTTTAACAGGGTACATCAGAGGGGAATTTATCCTGGTGTATTTAAGACTTGTACAGTCATCTCTTTGCACAAAACCTTCACATTATTGCTCTATTTATATTATGTCCGCATGTCTCTGAATGCCATGTCCTTAATACTTCCCCAAACTTTACAGTGTACTACATTTTTTTATATATAATAAATTGTTTACTCAATGATTCTCTTGTTTTTTTTATATATTTTATATATTACTATATACTCTCTCTCTCTCTCATGCAATATTTTGACATTTACATTTTCCTATTTCATACATTTACATTTTTAGCAAATAATAATAATTAATAAAGTTCATTTTCCAAGATCGGTGTTGCTGTAAAAAGAAACTATTAGCCTATGGAACATTAATCACAAATATTCACAAATGTACAAAAACACAACAGAAAATAATATACTACATAAACACTAGGGTCAGTTAGTTGAAAAAACAACAACAACAATTTTACTATATTTTAACTTTTTCTGAAAAACTTTAAAGTGCCCTCCATTGAATTCTGGGTAAAGTGGCCACCAATTCAACTGTGAGAAGCAGAGCACACTGAAACTAATCAAAAATGACAATGATGACATCGCTGCGGATGAATAAATTAGTCATGTGCTGTTTTTGTGAAGAGTCAGTGTGTGGCATGACCGAACATGCATTATTCAGCAACTGGAATAACTGCACATGCATTTCAACATGACATATTTCCTGTTCCATTCTTTTTATATTCTAATGGTTTTAAAAAACCCTATAGTTACCATTTAGTACTGAATGCATGTATGCTAATCAGATTTTCAGGATTTTCAGAGTCATGAATGCTCTCTTGAATGCTTGATCAATTGTGCTTCTTTTACCTGCTCCTTTTTGATCATTGTTTAAAGCGCTGGGCTCGCTAAAGTGATAATTGACCAATCTTCCCATCTATGGCTCTGTGTGCTTTTTGTGACAGACGAGCCCGTTAATCAGTCTGTTTTCCCCTTTGTTTGTATGTAGATCAACAGCACTCTAATTCTGGCCTGCCACAAATCTCAAACAGTCAACGTAAACAATGTGGAATGTTGTTACACAGTAATAGAACTAGATAACCTGCACTGATGTCCTCACATAGACCTACTGATAATAAATTCAATATAGGCCTTACATTGATTTTGGTGTTGTGATGATGTGTGAGCAGGATCATGCAAGTTCACTGCATTCGCATTGTTTATTACTTGTGTTCCTTGTGAATACGTGATGGAGACAATATTGTTTTAAAATCTTGTCATGCAATATTTTAACGTTTTAAATGCATTTATTTGGTTCATTTTTGACAAACAATGTGATTAAACCTAAAGGTTATAGGTGTTCTTGTTATAAGCACTACTGGCTGGTTAATAACAGGTCCAATAACTAAAATGCTTGTGATTCCCGTTTGACGACGCTGTCGAATGGATTATTATCTAAAATCATTCAAGTTAGCGTTGCAAAGAAAACCGAATCAATCTGTAGGTCTGTGTACATTCTAATTTATAACGCAGTTAACACGCAGAAATAGTAACTTCTATGTGTTACAGTACTGGGTGCTAGTCTGTGCTTTCTAAAATAACAAATTATATACATTTATTGATTTAAATGCAACATTTCATGTGGATTATGCTGTTTTTTTTAAGATAGTAACCGTGTTTTTCTGACTAAAGCCATCTGCCGGAAAGTCATCACGTGCTGGAGGGTCACATGCTCTGACGTGTTAGTGGGGGCGGGATCGACAAATCTATAGGCAACAGATCTCGACCAATGAGAAATTGAGGAATTTGCCTTCAGATGCGCTATAAACCTTGGACCCCTCTGCGAAACAGCATATTTTCTTCGGGATTCAGGACCGCTGGGTGAGTCAGGCGTTTTTAAAGCTCTCAGGAGTCTTGAGTTGTTTTCACATCTGTTTTGTTAAAAAAACATGTATGGACACTTCAGTGTAATATTGCATTATGCATCTTTGATTGTTTAAGATGTTTAGCTTCATGCAGAACAAGACGGAGCTTGTAAGGTCGCTCTTTTGCTGTGGTTTGTACACAATACTTTCTTATGAACTGACCGTAGCGAATCTCGGTTTTACCATTATTTTAATGAATGAGTAAAGCGTGACGATTTTTTTTTCATATCCATCTTAACGTTAAATAGTTCCAGTTGTTTCCTTTTCGGTTTCCGTGGCCTGGTTTCGGTCTTTGTTTTCTTTTCCTGGGAAACTGTGGGCTGGAACCACCCAGATCCCGTGACTGCCGCAAAGGAACATCGTATTCCTTTCTGCGTCCAGACCGTGTCTGTCCGGAGGCCAGTGCTAACAAATAACGTTATATATATTATAACAGACAATGATATAGAATCGTTTCTGTTTGGCTCTGTAGGTCAGCGTCTGTTTTCAGTTGACGTTAATCTTTTATGAATAAAACGTCCTTGGTTTATATTACTACTTTATTACTATTCTTGCCGGTGGTTGTGTAACTTACACGGCGTAAACAAAGATGTCGGTGCAGTAATCTGATCTCATGACACTGCTGAAATATAACGCAAACAAGTTACTTTTTAATCGCATACGTTTAATTATACAGAAGTAAAGCGGCTGTAAATGAATAGTTTATAATTTCAAGCAGCTTTAGCAATTTCAATTGAAACCATTGAAAATACGCAGGATTTAGGGAATTATCAATATAAAACATATGGAAGACTATTTCTGCTCTGGAAAGTTCTGTCGAAATTATGACGAACAAAAATTTAATTAAATGACTAGAAACGAAATTATGAGCTATTGAGTCATAATTATGACTCATCATGACTTGGGCCAGTTCCATAAACTGTTTAGACTAGTCTTAAAAAGTTAGTCATCTATTATTATTTAAAAAAACATTCTTAAGAATCGGCCTAACTTTAAATTCAATTTTTAATTTTCATTTAGATAGATATAAGTTTCCGTATAATATTTGTACTAAAAATAATGCCACCATTTAAACTATTAAAATGTATGCATTCCCTTGTATACATGTTTTGATCTGTTATCTTCACGTGGAGTAGGTGTATGGTCACTTGTTGCAACATGTCTGACCTGTTGTTGTTTTTCCCCCTCAGTGTTTTCATCATGAGGGTGTATTTGGCAGCATTCACGTTGTGCCTCAGTGCAGTATTTGCTGCTCCGATGTTGGACAAGCAGTTAGATGACCATTGGGAGCAGTGGAAGAGCTGGCATAGTAAAAAATACCACGAAGTAAGTTTTAAAATTGACATTAACAATTTGAAAAAGGAGCAAGAAGTGGAACTTAGTGTTATCTCTGTCAACACAGAAGGAGGAGGGGTGGAGGCGAATGATCTGGGAGAAAAACTTGAACAAGATCGAACTGCACAATCTTGAGCACTCTATAGGCAAACACACTTACAGACTTGGAATGAACCACTTTGGTGATATGGTAAGACTTCATTTGAGGTGTTTGCGTACTGATTATGAAATTCCTTCAGCTTTCATCGAACTGTTCTGTTATCTATAGACTCATGAGGAGTTCAGGCAGGTGATGAATGGCTACAGTCACAAGAAGGAGAGACGATTCAGAGGATCTCTCTTCATGGAGCCCAACTTCTTGGAGGTCCCAAACAAGTTGGACTGGAGAGAAAAGGGATATGTAACTCCAGTGAAAGATCAGGTGAGATAGTTTCACGTGTAAAAAAAAAAAACCAAACAAACAATTCCTTTGAAATATGCTTTGTAGGTTCTTGTAACAGTAGAGCACAGAAATAGTGATGTCATGGGTTTGATTTCCAGAGAAAGCAAGGACTGACTAAACGTGTGCCTTGAATGTAAAGCTAGTCACTTTGGATAAATGAAAATGTATTTAAATTACATAGGTCTGACCTCTTTGGAAAATAGATGTATATGTGTGACAGACAATATTTGGTTACAAAGTTGATTTTTTTTTTTACTCTCACAGTCTAGTAAAATGCCATAATAACCATGGTGTTTTAAGATTCTAAAATCACACATTTAAAATTAGGCTACTTCATATATCCAGGTTTGCCATGTTCTATGTAAATAATAAAATATCAGTAAATAATAAAATATTTCGATTTTGATGCTTGTTTTATCTTATTTTAAATCATCTTGAAGCTAATTGATTGATAACAACTGGTTTCAAATGTGGTATTTCCAGGGTGAGTGTGGTTCTTGCTGGGCCTTCAGCACTACTGGAGCCATGGAGGGTCAGATGTTCAGGAAGACAGGAACTCTGGTGTCTCTGAGTGAGCAGAACCTGGTGGACTGCTCCCGTCCTGAAGGCAATGAGGGCTGTAACGGAGGTCTCATGGACCAGGCCTTCCAGTACATCAAGGACCAGAGTGGTCTGGACTCAGAGGAGTCCTACCCCTATTTGGGAACTGTAAGTTACATTACCTTTTATTCCTGACATTATTCCTAAATAATTATGTATAAGATAACCATAACGTACATGTTTCTTATCATTTTCAGGATGATCAGCCCTGCCATTATGATCCCAAAAACAGTGCAGCTAATGACACTGGATTCGTTGACATTCCCAGTGGAAAGGAACATGCTCTGATGAAGGCTATAGCCGCTGTGGGGCCAGTGTCTGTGGCTATTGATGCAGGACACGAGTCTTTCCAGTTCTACCAGTCAGGTATGTATATGTTACCATTGGTTGTTAAAGGTATAGTTCACCCAAAAATGTCTTTGTTCTGTCAAACACAAGGGAAGATACTTAGAAAAAAGTTTGAAAAGGCTGATTTGGGTCACCGTTGGCTTCCATAGTAGTAGAAAAAATACCATGGGAGTCAATGGTGACCCAAAACAGCCTGGTTTACAAACTTTCTGCAAAATATCTTTCTTTGTGTTTGGCAGAACAAAGAAATTCATACAGGTTTAGAACTACATGATGACACATTGTAATTTTTTGCTGCTCTGGCAAATTCTGACTATGGGCTACACATCATATCCTTTCCTTTCAAGCCAACTAAAAGACTCATTGATGAGAAATTTGTGACAGAGATGCCCATCGATTTTTCTCTAATGGATGTATATTTCTTGTTAGGCATCTACTTTGAGAAAGACTGCAGCAGCGAGGAGCTGGATCATGGTGTTCTTGCTGTTGGTTATGGTTTTCAGGGTGAAGATGTTGATGGAAAGAAGTATTGGATTGTCAAGAACAGGTAAGAATATCCTTTATACACTACAATTCTGAATGGGCAATGTTTAAATCCAGTGTTTTTAACCCAGTGTGTGTTTTCTTTATTCTAGCTGGAGTGAGAACTGGGGCGATAAAGGATACATCTACATGGCCAAGGACAGACACAACCACTGTGGTATTGCTACAGCTGCTAGCTACCCTCTCGTCTAAGGAAGATGCCTCCAGTATCAAGACATAGTAGCAGAAGGTCACATTAGTGTCTCAGTGCCTGAGCGGTTCACTGAAATCCACACGTGTAGTGAATGAGACGCCTGACACAGGTGACTGAGACTCACAGCCTGACTGAGACTGTGAGAGAGAAACCTCAAGCTCTAGGTATTGTGTGACACTGTTGTAGGGAATTTATGCAATTGTTTCTGGTCATTTTAATGCCACTGATCTAGTTGATTTTTGCCTCAATGTAAATACATATTCTTCAGTGTCTAAATGTACAAATGTGGGTTTTTTATTTTATTTCTACATTCTGTATGATCAATAAAACTTTTAAAAATGTAACTGTTGTGTTTTGGGCTTTCAGTTAGTTTTGTATCTTGTGTTTGCAACATTTCATAATTAATGACATGCACTACCGTTCAGGGGTTTTTTCTTCAGCAAGGCTACATTAAATGGATCAAAAGTGCCAGCAAAACATTTATAATGGTACAAAGGTTTCTATTTTAAATAAATGTTGTTCTTTTAAAAAACCTTTTTCTTTTTTTCTTCAAAGTATTCGGAGCAAATACACACAAAAAAACATGGATAAGAAATTTTTAACACGTCTTAAAAATCAGTATATTTGAGTGATTATTTAAGACTGAATGATGATTGCCATCACAGGAAAAATTATATATATAACAAAAACCCTTCTAATAATATTTCAAACTATTACTGTTTTACTGTGTTTTTTTATCAAATAAATGTAGCCTTCTTTCAAAAACTACCCAGATTTTCATATCAAGTATTTGTATTATTTTTGTATTATAATGCTGTAGCTTTACATCAGCTCCAAAATCATTTATTCCTCTTGCCTCATCATGATGTTTTGTTAACGTAGATAAGACAACAGAAATCAAAACCAGTGCATCTGCCTAAATAAACAGGAAGTTGGTTATGGTTGAATGGTTCTGCATTTAAAGTAATGCTTTCTAAAGCTTTAACAGCATGTGCAGGATAAGTATTACTTTAATAATTGTATTAATAGGGAAAAAAGGTTTCGGGAAGAGCCCCTATGTCTGTTGTAACTCAGTGAGGTGAAAATAAACACGGAGGGCTGTTCTCTTGCTCCAGCAATACAACGTGTCCCATTTGTTTATCTCTTGGCATGCTGCCATTACATGGGCCGTCATCATGACCAGCAAACTAAGACTTGTGGAGTGGAGATTATTGGGGTTTTGGCTCTTGTGGTAATAGGGAGGGCTCTGTTCGAATGAGAGGGTGTAAACACTTTACCAACCAACAAGCAACACACTGCTAAAGGCACATTGTGTTCACACAAAATAACTGAAGAAGAAAGACAGATTGCAAAAGGGGTACAAGAACAAATCTGAACTAAATGAACTTGAGTGAGTGATTTGTGAAATAAAAAAGGAAAAAATGATTTAAAATACTGGAAGTTTAATGTGATTCTGTATACAAAAGCAGTGTTTCTACTATTAAAAAAAGCTACAGTGAAGTTTCGTATCTCAGTGTCATGTGGGCTTTCAGTGGATCATATCGCAACCGAAATCTTTACTTTTTATGTTTCTTGACAAAGGTCAAGTACTCCTCCACATCATCTGGGGATCCCACAACAAAGGGCAGCCTCTGGTGAAGCGACTCGGGAATGACATCCAGGACGCGCTGGGTGCCTGTCGTGGCGATGCCTCCGGCCTGCTCGATCAGGAAGGCTATGGGGTTACACTCGTACAACAGCCTCAGCTGGAGAGAATCAAACATGTGACAATCTTACAAGTTACATAATCCTGATTTGCACATTTCAAGTTATTTTTCCATTTTATGGGGTCCATTTTATGCTAAACCATGAGCAGTTATCATAGTTTCACTTCAGAGTTTAAAACCTATATGTTTCAGTGTCCCTTACCAGTTGTGGATTTGTGTCAACTAAAAGCATTGAACATGTTCATTCACAATGGATTCATTTTATTCTTATCTATGTAGAAACTGGACTGTGGCAATCAATAATGACGCTTGTATGCTGGCATTTCTTGAAAAGCAGCATGAATTGCAGATATAATATCTGGCCCACTGCTTTCATGCTACGTATAATGTGTATTTGCTCCCTTCTGGGCTCATGCGTTTCGTCACTACCCATTATCAGGAACAACACAGCCCTCGGACGTGAAATAGGCGGTTATCTCTTATCAAAATATGACCTGCCTGTACCTGCTCTAAACTATACGTTTATTACAGTATTCTACAGTATAAAACAAACTAAAGGCGTATGGAGTATGGAAATGTTGTTATGACATAGTGACCTAGTTTCCTGCAGCATTATTATCAATAATTAAAGTCAAAACTTAACGGGTAACACTTTACAATAAGGTGTCATTTGTTAACATTAGTTAATGTATTAACTAACATGAACAAGCAATGAAGAATACATTTATTACATTATTTGTTTGGGTTTTTTAAAGTTAGTTAAATACAATCGTTCATTTTTGTTTCTTTTAGTTCATGTTAGCTTAAAGTGAATCCACTAATGTTAATAAACACAACTTGTGATTTTTATAATGCATTAGTAAATGCTGAAATGAACGTAAACTAAGATTAATAAATGGTGATAAGTGTTGTTCATTTTTAGTTTGTTAACTAATGAACCTCACTGTAACGTGTGACCACTTGACTGTTAATTAAAATAAAAACTTAAACTTAAAAACTAACCAAAATAACTTATATAAACACGTTTACTCGAAGTAGACAAATTATTAAAATTGAAAATGAAAAAAAAAAAAAATTTATAAATAAAGCTATTAAAATAGTATATAAATAATAATAAAATAACAACAATAAGATTGACAGAGTGACTGCATAGAACATTTTACTGTAAATATGATAAAAGTCTTATTAAGTATCATGAATTTCTCAAAACACGTGAGCTAAAATGCTCATGTTGTGAAACCTTCGATGACTCACCTTTCCTTTTGGACTCTTCTCATTGGCTGGGTACATGAATATGCCACCATAGGCAATGGTACGGTGTATATCAGACACCATCGACCCAACATACCTGGCACCATATGGGGCACTGCCATCCTGTGAGACAATCACATCTAGTCATATATCATATCAGGATTCATATAAACAAAACATAAATCATTCTTCATTTATTTGAGTTTGAGTAAGACACTTTGTGTGTATGCATGATCTTCCTGAGCTCGGATCTCTGAATCCTGAAACCAGTTGGCAAACAATCCAAAAACACAGACTGTCTGAGTAAAGGTTACAAATGCATCAACAGAAGAGGACAGGAAAACAGGAAGCAGTGTACAAAGTTCTAGGACATTAAACCCATCTGGACTGCTAAAAGTCAAACGTCTGTCATTTCATATTACGCCTTTTCCTTTAGAAAGACGTGAGCAGTTAAAATGTCCAAAAGGAACTACAAAAAGTTTTGAAAAAGTAGATTAACTACTAACTTAGCTAACCCCACCTCGAGCAATGACAGACACAACACGCAAACAAATCAATGCATCATAAGGTCAGAGATAGCAAGCTTCTGATAACACTTCTACAAAAACAGCATGATATCCACATAAAACATACGACTGATAACATAATGTACTTGATTAGCAAGTTTCCCATTTCGTAATCTAAGACGAGCTCTTTAGTCTTTATTCTTGTTTGCCTTTTCCTTCTTATCACCATCAGACTGATTAAGATGTTCTTCAAAAAAAAAAAACTAACAAACAAGAGCACATATTCCTGGAAAGACAAGATCTCACAGGTACTCACTAGAAAACAATTAACTTTAAAAAATTACCTCCTGACCCACAGAAAGCTCATACTCAGCATTTTCTATGACGGCTCGTGATTAGCAAAGTAACATGAATCAGTTACACATGCTGAGTCTACGTTCCGGTTCAGAAAACAGAACCTGATTTCCTGCAGAGGAAGTCGCTCCTCACTTTCCAGCATACGTGTGTAAACGTCAGCTGATGCTGAGCACAGCCATGCAGTCATGAACTGTCAGTAAGCGTTATTCAGAATCACATTTTGTTTGAGACTATGTTTTTTTCAGTCCAGCTAGGCAACATTGCTTGTTCTGTCACAACATGTCATGAACTTGTGAGTGTGTTTGCTTGATCACATGATGTGGTACACAACAAATCACAGTTGTGAACTCGGTGATCTTAGTCACATTTTGGGAAAAGAAATGGCTAGCGATGGCTAAAATAATAACGATAGATCATGAAGAGATTTAATCATGTTTCTGTTCAGAACCCACCTCTGGGTATTTCTTGTGCTTTAAATACTCGTTCACTGGTGGCTCAAAGTACTTAGCATAGCCCTCGTTGATACTGTAAGTCTTTCCCTTTTTCTTGATCCTCACATTTCTGTCTGTTAGAATGAATTCTCCAATTGCCTGAAGAGGAACATAAAAAGAAAACATTCTCACACTGACACACAACTGTACAGCGTCATTAATTATAAAAGGGCAGAAGTTGAGGAATCAAAACTAGTTCACTACAGCCACAAATATTCAAGACTTTCATCTGAAATCGAAAAAAAGAAGTGACCCCCTCGAAGCATCCCTTTTACTGTGTAAAAGTAACCATAAAAAGAAGTGAAATATGCAACGTTATATAAGTTTTTAGGACAATATTATGTTAAGCGTAAGTAGACTTTGTTCGTACAGTTGTGAATACGCTGTAAATGATTCACTTGAATCGTTGCGCGTGTCTAATTCTCTGACATTCAGTTTGTAAAGTCCTGGTATTCTCATTCATTGATTTCATCAGATTTAACTGTTTGTGCTTACTGGATCCAGCATGAAGAAGTTAACTCCAGCTCCTGTGCTGAGAGCCACCAGCGTGGCGCTGCCGTAAAGAGCGTAACCCGCACACACGATCTGCTTGCCCGGCTGCAGGGCGTCCTTGTCACTCGGTTCTCCATCAGAGGTCTGAAACAAGGAAAGACAACAGAATCAGCCATCTGCTATTGAAGCCTCATATAAACACATACCTCAAAAACTGTAGATTGTGCCACTTTTTGATTGTATATATTTTTATTACTATTAAAAAAAAATAATGGATGAATGAATGAATGAATGAAT
>JAUMHR010000049.1:11812305-11826464 GCA_032361145.1 Enteromius fasciolatus
ATGAATGAATGAATGAATGAATTCAGGCTTATCGTGATTGAATGCAAATTAACATTTTTGTTAAACCCAATGTCACCATCCTTTTGTTACTGCAGAATATTTATAAAAAACAAAATAAAAGTGAAGCAATAAACTTATAAGATGTTGCAGTTAGTTACCCTCAAGCGCACTTAATAAAATAAAATTAAAAGTTAAATTAAATGTATTGCTTAGCCAATATTTGTCATCAGGCAGGGTCAAATGCAGTCAGCTACCTCGTCAATCTGCATGGGAAAGCAGGACAAGAACACCAAACATCAAACCAGTCATTTTCACACAATATATGCTTACATGAAAATACACTTGTGCTATATTGTTAGTGTTTTTTGTTTTATTTGTTTGTTTAGTTGGTTTTTTTTGTTTTTGTTTTTTTTGCACGTGCATCAAAAAGCACACAAAATGCACATGCATCTTCAAACATCAAATGTGGCCCAAACACTCACTCTTTTGTAAATGGCAAATATGGTGCCTATGGGGGCCAAACAGTCGATATTGGAGGAGCCATCCAGAGGATCAAAACAGACCACATATTTCCCCTGTGACACGAAAAAAACAGTCTGGAGTTAGTGTGCAGCTGAAACAAGACGTAGCTACGGCGACCTCATGTGGTAGCTATCTGAATGAACTCCAGTAAATGTACATTAGCCTGCCCTGACACAAATACATAGCTGCCATCATTTACAGATAAACGTGTATTTATTTATTCCAGGCTTGACATTTTATGTGAAATACTTGACTCTTAAGGTTTCCTCTAAGTGCATTGTAATTTTGACTGATGTGTGATGGAAACTACCAGGAATTTTAAGACTGTATTCCAAATATTAGAAATAAGTTTTGGATTTAGTTATCTTTGTATATATTGTTTTATTTTAAGCAGACATCATTCTCTCTTTTACTTTTTATTTTTTAAAATGTTTTTAGTTCCATTTAATCAAAAGCACCTATTGTCATATGCTTAATATTAATAACTCAAATAATAACTAAAATTCACACACACACACACACACACACACACACACACACACATATATATATATATATATAAGAAATAGAGAAGGCTAACATAAACATGTTCTAATAAATCTATTTTTTAGACAGAACAGGTGAGTAAATAATGACAGAATATTCATTTTTAGATAACCTTTTCCAACAAGTATTCAAAAAAGTATTCATAAGCAAGCCTATTGAAAACTATCATACTCTTTTCTCAGCAGGTGTGTAGATGGCATCCTTGTTCTCCTCAGAAACCATCAAACAGGTGCCATAAGAGGCCTGCAGCATATTGATGATCAGATCGTTGGAAAGCACATCCAGCTTTTTCTGCTCATCGCCTGTGACATTCACCTGTCCCGCAATGCCTTGACTGTGTTCAGTGAAACCAGAACATGCAAGTATTATTAAAAAGCATGCATTTGAGGTTCAAATGACAAAACAGTGCTAAATTGTTAAACTGGAAAAAATGGTGCATGATTGCTTATTTTTATGTAATGCTGCAATGATAATCACAGATTACAGTGAATTAGAATTTAGCCTCAAATCTAATAAATCATTAAAATTTTGCATTATGATGATGATTTAAAAAAAAAAAACAATTGCATCATTCACTAAAAGAGGTTATTGCTTAACTAACCATGTGAGAACTGTAACTAGGACTTCCTCAAAAACCATAACTATGTCTGTCTGTTATATCTCACATTTCTATTTGATCACTGGCTGAGCTGAATAAACCTTTGCCCGCTTCTATTTCATGCAGTCAGAGCATGTATTACAGTAAATATATTCATTCACATGATGCAAAATAATTGAATGAAACTTACAGATGAACGAGTCCAGCTTTCCTGACAGCAGATGAAATAGCTTTAATAGCTGTTAACAGGGAGTTAATAAGCTGTGTGAGTTCTCCAGTGGCCCCCTTCGCCTGTCGCCCCATCTCCATCACAAAGCGTGTGAGAGTCCATACGTCCACATCAAAGACCGACTGATCCGACATCCTTACAGTGTCCGAGGGTACGAGCAGTTGAACAGGCAGAGACTAACTAACTGTAGAGCTGCTAGGCAGTCTTTTACATAGACAGTGAGTGGATGAAGGCCAAGGTTATATTGGTGAAGCAGATCAAGTGACAGTAGTGTAGTCTGAATGCTACCAGAGCCAGAGCTCAAAGGGCCCAACTTATAAAGCACGTTCCTTGGCTCTCAGCTCATTATTTATGTCCACTCTTGACACGTAACATATACTGAGAGGTTAGAAGGTCATGGATCATGAAGCAAAACTCACGATTGTTTATAACAATCATGTCCCAATGAATACAGCAATGGATCGCATCAATAATACTGTATATTTATTTATATGTAAATGTGTCCTCTATAACTCAAAATCAAACCTGTAACCGTGACCAAACATGTTTTAAGGAAATAGATAAACAGCATGTGGCTCGTGCATTATATTTGATTCACAGCACTGAAAAGTGCAATTAACATGCTTTCTAAAAAGCATAATTTAAATTGTAAGTGCTGTTTATGCAATACATTTCAGAATTGGTATAGATGTCGCTCTTTAGATTCAACAGGTTGGCTGACATATTTCCAAACAAGCACTCAATCCATTGCCGTCTGCTCTTATTGCCCTAAACTTGGGTGCCTCCGCTGCTACAGAGCCCAAAATAATACACTCATTAGTATCAGAACCAAAACTGAAAAGAGATCACTGAACTAAGCATGCTACAAATACCAATCGGGATTTTTTACTTTAAATGAGAGTATAATTTATAAACAGATATGCATGCACATATTTTGACCAAGGTCTCGTAGAGCAACACCCCAAAATGTGTCTCAAATGTCAGCAGGGCTCTTTGCGCCTACTGGCCTTTACAGAAAAGGTCATCTGCTCTTCATTTGGTTGCTTGAACTTCTTGTACAGCATGTCTGGTATTAACATATCTGTTTATATAGGAATACATTATATGATGAGGGAAAAGTAGCATTTTTTATTCAAAGGGGATGTTGTATCCTCAGAGGCTTACCGAAATGTGAGAATAGAACAGAATTTCAGTTGTTGTAATGTTTAGTAATTCCACACAGCAAATATCTACACAAAATCTGGTTTCACCAACAACTTTATTCACAGCTTCCCTCAATAGGGTGCAATAAGTAATAAAGTGATTATTTGGTCTGTACAGACAGAAACAAAAGCAACCATAAATCAAATCATCCTCATTGCTGCCATGAACTAGCTTCTTGTCTTTTTGGTCATCAACAATTTCAGCTGCTGATAACACTAGGTAGACTGTCTAATGTGGAAAACACTGCTTTCTTAAAAACAACCTTCTACTTCACTGGTGTAAAGTTTACATTACAAAAAAATCACTGTCCTCAAAAATTCTTATTATATTTCTTCATGGAGGTATAAAGTGTATAAAAACATTTGCTTTTGGGGGTAGTGATTTTATAGAGGTAAGAATATACTTTGGTATCTTATTTTTGGAGTGTCAAGTATACACATCATCTTCTCATTCTGACAATTTCTTTTCATTTATGATGTTTCTGAAAGATGGAAATGTACTCTTGGACATCATCAGGGGAACCCATGACCACCGGTACCCGCTGATGGAGGCTCTCGGGCTGGATGTCCAGGATGTTGGTGGTCCCTGTGGTGGCCATCCCTCCGGCCTGCTCCATGATGAAGGCCATGGGGTTGCACTCATAGAGCAGCCGGAGCTGAAGAGGATGGAACACAAACAATGTCTCTGTCAGCCTCCTCCCATATTTATTCAAGAAAATATTGCTATTAGCAACTGGGTGCTACAGCTCCCTCTACAGGCCTCATTTTGTGACGATCACGTCAAGGAAGTCTCAAATGTGGGTATCAAGTTTTCCCACCATGGTATTTGAATTATGATATTAAGTAATAATAGTATAACACAATGGAATTTACACAATAATCTACAGTGATCCATTTTCAGCTCAGGTTGTGTTGGTAAGAGAGAGCAAACACTGACACACCTGTAGATGTGACACCAAACAAAAGAACTAGAGCAAAGGACATACACTTCTCATGTCTTTACTTCATTCATGTCCTTCGCTGAAATGATGTAGACACTTTTAACTGAATATATGAAGAGTACATATCAATTACCACCTATAATCAAACATAGTGGATCATGTGACAAACTGTTGCGGTTACTCTGTATGAATTTCAGAGTTTTAACTTACTAGTTAAAACCAACAGCAACTTTTTATTTTTTGGGAAGATTTTTATCAAGACCTCAGTAATAATTCTGTAAATGTAAACAATGTTCAGATGAAGTACCTTTCCTTTGGGGCTCTTCACATTGGCAGGGTAAAGGAAGATTCCTCCGTAAACAAGTGTTCGATGCACATCTGCCACCATTGAGCCTACATAACGGGCTCCATACGGTGCACTGCTATCCTGCATAAATGTTAATAAAGTGTCTTCTAGTAGCTGGATATTATAATATTATTCATATTTATTTTTCTGATAGACCATGGTTTTGAATATGCAAATGTGATTGAGGTGTATTTGAAATGTCTACGTTTGTTCAGCTTTTATAAGGATTTGATTTGTAATAAATGTAAAGGTTTATTTCATTGCATACTGAACCTCTGGAAACTTCTTCTTCTGCAGGTACTCTGTGACAGCAGGATCAAAGTAAAGGGCATATCCTTCGTTCAGACTGTAGATCTTGCCTTTCTTCTTAATCTTCACATCTCTGTCAACCAGAATGAACTCGCCGATAGCCTGATGTAACAATAAATAACACAATATTCTAGTAACTAATAGGTGGAACCATAAAACAAAGTGTTACCAAACAATGTCTCCCAGCTTTATGAATCATAACTGGACTGATTCATTACCAACTGATACCTGTGCATGTAGAGTAAAACTGACTCACTGGATCTAACATGAAGCAGTTGACCCCCTGACCAGTGGAGAGGACTATCATGGTGGCACTGCCATATAGGGCATATCCAGCAGCCACTATGTTTCTTCCAGGTTGAAGGGCATCCTTCTCAGATGGCTCGCTGTCTGTGGCCTGTGAACACAGCAATCATTTCAGCAATGTATTTTTGCGAGTCTATTAAATTTATGCAGTCATACCTTCCTGTAGATGGCAAAGATGGTCCCAATTGAAGCAAGACAGTCAATATTGGATGAACCATCGAGAGGGTCAAAGCAAACCACGTATTTACCCTTGAACACACAGAAGAAACTTTGGTTAAATTAATGTTACTGAGGTAGTGGTGCATTTTGACTTCACAGTACATAGTTATTTAATGATTAAAGATGATGTTGCTCAATTACATGAGGACATTTGACCTTTCTATAACCTTACTACATTCAACTCCTTATTCAATCATTACTCCTTAATCCTTAAAACAAGATACATTTATGACTTTACCGGTACTTGACAAAGATTTTGTAATATTCATAATGCATCATAGCACATGTCTCAATGTCCTTTTAGATGTCAGATTCAGGATGGGTTTCTGGTCAACAATGCAGACAAAGAATGTCACTACAACTACAAATCAGCTGGACTAGCTCTGCACAGGAAACACACACTTTAATGTCAACTCACCGGCAAGAATGAACACATATCTTGATTAAATGGTTTGGAGTGATTGAACACTTAAAGTGTAGTTATTCCACAGACAGCATGCATAATATCTTACCCGTCTATCTGGTTCCACAATGATTGCGGTTTCATGCTCCTCAGTGACCAGCACACAGGAGGTGAATGAAGATTTGATCATGTTTATGACGAGGTCATTGGAAAGGATGTCCAGTTTCTTGACCTGGTCACCTGTCACATTGGTACTTCCAGCAATGCCATACCTGTCAGACATTTTTCAAAGTCATGAGTTGAATCAGGTCAGAGGGATTGAAAGGACTTTTAGGTAGGCTATTGTTTCTCAATGCTTGCTTATAAAAATGCTATATAGCGTAATAGAAAGCAATATCACATTGTACAACAGCACTGTACAACTGTCTCCATAAATAACCTATGAAAATACTTATAGAGTTTCAAACTTTCATTCATTCGTTCATTCATTCAAACTTGTAATATAGAAAAAAATTATCACTTTTTTAATGGTCATAATAAATCATTTACATTTTTTTTTTTTATTGCTGGTATCTCCCAACACTACAATGTCAACATGGTTCAGTTTCCACACCAAAGCTAACTACAAATTTGTGAAGGAAAAAAAAAGAAGAAAAAAATCTGATTGTGTTAAGTTTAAGTTGGCAATTGTGCAAGAAAATGTGTAAAACCTGTTAAACCTGTCAAGGTTTACATGGATTATTTCACTCAAAAATAAAAGAAAGAAAAAAAATAGATTTTGCAGAAAGAAAAGAAATTTACCCTAAGAACCCACATGATGGATTGTAACCATAGACTTGTAACATTATTTTCAGGACAGTTTAGCATATTTTGTTACAGTAAAACAATAAAACAATTACTACAACAAAACGCGTATATATTATTTGTAATAAAAAATATAAAACAAAATGACAGTAAATGTAATTAATTATAAAAATAATAAACAATTATAATTTATTTTTTATTATTAATTATTTTTTACTTGAAAATGTTCTTGCATGCTTCTTATATGTATATATATATAAAGATGCAAATAGATGAGATGTTTTTGCATCCCAAACTTTCTGGAGTCCCAGTCGACTGTGTATAAAATACTCACAGGTGCGCGATACCTGCTTTCCTGACCGCGCTGGAGATGGCTTTCACAGCCGTGCACATCGCGTTCAGCAGGGTTGTCAGCTCGCCAGTGCCTTTGGCTTTTCTGCCCTCTTCAAGCAGAAATCTCGTCAAAGTCACAACATTAGTGTCGAAAGACCCTCGGTCGGACATGACTGCAGATTTCAAGTTTCTTGCTGATATAAAAAAAATCACGCTGTTCAACAATATGTTTAATTCGCGCAACTCATTCTCTCGCGGAAACAAAAATATGAAGGCGGAAATGCTGCGGAAAGGGGTGTATGAAGAGCTAAACCAATGAGAAGTGCAGAGCCAGAGGCTTAGAGTGTGACTGACTGACTGCGTGGAAGTTTCAAAACAATGATGCATTGTAGAAACAGGGATGCGGATGAAAGCCCCCCTCGTGCCTGTGGGTGCTGTGTCATCATGATGGTGAGGTTACTATGACACGACGAGTGGAAGCAGTTTAGGGTGAATGGAGGCGCTTCTGTTAACTAATCTCAAAATTCTGACCAAATTTTTTTTACCGCGACAGGTGAGCGGTATAAAAATGGATTTTCCACAGAGCTGTGAACTAAATGCAAATAGCACTCTTTACTCTGCAATGTTTGTTGGTTTTAGTTTATCTTCCATACCAGTCAGGCTGGTTTGCTGGCTTTTTTACGTTTTAGAAAGGCTTTAGGCACTTTTACCTCTTTTTATTTAGTTGTTTTTCAGTTCTCATCATAAACTTAAAATAAAGGTCAACTCACAAACAGAGTGGATTCCTCTTAAGACGTGAAACATTTGCGTACATAAGGTTACTCGTGTAGGTTTTACAATGGCTATAGGGAATTATCCTTGCGAAAACATTTAAGCAGTGAATATTCAGCTTTTATGAGAAAGATGCAATGATTATGTTTTTTAAAAACAGATATTTCAGATACTCGGTCTTATGCTTCTTTTTTTCATTTTGACTCCATGCTGAACTACCTAAAGTAACCACTAGAGGCCAGCCCTGATTAATTGTTCTGAATTCAAATAGCCTATCTTTCCTCGCAGAGACGCATGAACCAGTTTCAGCATAAACTTTGTTCTTGTAAACTTTAAATAGTTAAAAACATAGGCGTAATTATTACGAGCATATAGCATATGCTATTTGCTTATGTGTTAGTAAAGAGCAAGATACAGGACTTGGCTACTGGCAAGCATCTGAAATGCTGTTATCAGAAATTATCTCATAATGTATAAAATGCTAATCGACTCCTACATGAAGCCACACATTCCGTCTCATACATCCAAGATTAGCCAATAAAAAATAAATAAATAAAAATAAAAAGTGGATGTCCCAGGCAAATGACATAGCATTCACAATCAATTCCATATGTAAATATTGGAAAGGGCATTTTGTTATTCTGTAATTCAAATGTCTTATGTGAAAGTGCTAATTCAGGATAGCAGTCTGGTCTAGATAAGAAACAACAACAAAAGGCATGATGTTATGATCCCTTTTTTTATTTTGTTAATTATTAATAAAAAATATTAATATTTTACTGATCCTGCAAGGTGCCAGTCAACTTTTGACCATGACTGTATCTCTACAAGCAAGGTTCCCCTTGTTCAGCAACACATTATCATTCAATATTAAGTATCCAAACAGTATTAGTAACCTATTAGTGACAATATTGAAGTTAAAGTCTTGGATCTCATTAAAAGCTTAAAATTGAGCAAAACCAACATAAAAACCAGCATTAAAGCCACGACTTTGTAAAGTATATAGCCTATGCATGACTTGAGGAAAAAGTGAAAGCATCAGGATGAATGCATAAACAATTTAACTTAAATTATAAGGCATTATAATCCTTTAATTGAAACATAACACGTGGGTGACGTTCTGTGGCTCTGCTGATATAGTAAGCAGTAAGAGAAGCACCTGCCTTTGTGTACTCAGTTATTTGTACGTCACGCACTCCGTCTCACGTCAGGGAACATGTATTGTGCTTCGGGTCGAGTTCAGCGATTCGTGCTGCTCTTGTGCGCATGAGCGAAGAGGACACTTCACTGGGACTTTTACAAAGGGAGTGCAGGGACGGGAGAGGGACGTATAAACAAACTTCTTTGGAAAAAGGTAATTCATTGTTCCTTTTTTATAAACCGCCGGCCGCATGCTTATAAACTAAACTTTATCGCTCACTTCTGGGCGCGTGCGAAACCTGATCCACCTACAACAGGTCAGCAAACACTTGTCTTTATGTGGTATATGTTAAAGTGGTGTACTTCTCTATCAGGTTGAATCAATGAGAAAATAAATTAGTCCTGACGGTGATATAGGAAACACTGAACCTGAGCTGCAGAATTAACGTATGACTAATAGCTGCGGAGGATTGCGCGTGCATCGGTCGCGCGACTCTTGTTACTTGTTGCGAGATAAGGGATTAGCTAACTTACAGTATAACGTTTTAATGTTTAACAGGGTAACATCTTTCTTGGCAAAATAGTTTTTTCTTTTATGTTGTGTGTCAAGACTGCTCAGTACTCCAATGTTTTGTGATCCCGCGTTTTGTCACACCTGTTCGATATACTTGATGTAAACATTTATTTTATTTTATTTTATTTTTTGCAAATATAGTTGCGTCTTGAAGTATGCGTTCTTACATTTTCCCGCTACGCAGTGCGTTTAACGTTTAATAGTTTTATCCGTTTGCAATCGCGGCATGTAAGTTGTTAGCTGCATGGTTAGGGTAGGTTTTCATAGCAGAGTAGCCTACCGGGGAGAACAGTGATCTAACACAATTGTTTCAAGGTCTAGCTGGGTGTTTTGTGTCACAAACTTTGATATAATGTTTGTTAGAATATGTGTTTGTTACAAATTAAAGTAGTCTAAATAATGCAACTCATAATTAGCTGCGTAAACGAATGTCAAGTACAAAGAGTGCTGGTGTTAAGACTGCAAGATCAGTCATGTTTGATACAGTGATCATATAAAAGTGTATAGGACACATGTTTGTTTCTTTATTTACTTAAAAATAAAAACCTTTAGCTAATTTCTGTCAGGTTGAAATGAATGTTACAACACAATAATTGTTTCATATACATAAAGCCGAGAACATTTCGAAACTCTTCAGATAGGCTATAGCTGCAAGGTCACTTGACAGGACGTAATTAGGATGGTCGCCCTTCCTGCGCAGATTTGAGGAAGTATAAACTGATTTTCATGATAACGTCAGTGTAAACCCTACAAGGTGACCCTATGTAGTTTACTGTAATGCTACATGTATTAAATACTTGCAGTTTGGTTAACCAGTTAATTGTTATAATTTTTTTAATGTGGATTTTCAATCAAGCTCTAACAGAAGGCTTTTAGTCAGAAACACTGCATTGTGTATGCTGTGTTGGCATGCCCATTCTTCCAGGTTGGCATCATTGCCATGTACAGTCTGTAAAAGACTCTGACAAAGACAGTATTATGCTCTTGTGAAAAGGACTGTCAGTGACCTACAAATATCACTGTCAGAAATGAAACCTCTGTTTGGCGTATCTGAAACAAGGGAGCCCTTTCCCTTTCCAAACATCATTTATTAGATGCGCTCACCCATCATTTCAACAACAGACAATTTTTAAGTTCTTCTTCGTCGGCTTCCTCTAATATTCCAGTTGTGCTCCTCAAAAAGTCTGTGTCCTCTTAGACCACAATAAACCTGTGATAGTTTATTTTGTACGGGGCTAATCCAGAGGAAAATTGGCATATCCACAGGGTGTCAAATGTGTGCGGTTCTGCTCTGAGACTGAGGCTTTGTGATGCTGAGACTTCTTTTGGAGGTAGTCCCAGTTGTTTAAAGACGGAACTGTTTCAAGATGAAAGTCTTCTTAAGCCTCCTTTCACCAATGACATAATGAAAGACCATATTAAAGAATGTGAGATGCCCGTCTGTCTTTATGTTTGCTTTGCAAATGGATTCTTATTGTTAAAAGCGAGATGGTTAAAACATTTCTTTGAAGAGTGCTGTTAAATTTGACCATTTTAAACGAGAAGAGGTTTGAATGTTGCATATAACTGTATGCGAATTTCACTTCCTGTCCATGTGCACAGAACACATGCTACTTTCAATTTGAAAACAAAAGGAAAGGGCTATACATATTGTGTCCCCCATAAAATATTTATCCTGTTGGATTTGTTTTGTACCAACATGCATTAATTAGCAACATCTAGCTTGGTTTCCAATAAAAAACTCAACTGTTAAAAGGGATAAAACTTATTGTCATTCCAAACCTGTATGAATTTCTTCTATAAAACCTGTCCAAACAATGAAAATCCATCAGGTCCAGATTGATTAGGCATTCTTCAAAATATCATCTTTTGTTTTTCACAGAAAAAAGGAAACGCATACAGGCTTGAAACAACGTTTTCCAACGTGAAAACATTTAGATGTGTACGTTCAGGCCTTTGTGGACATGTGGCAAAAGCCTCCTCAATTTGCACCTTGCTGAGAAAGCTTTGCACATGGGGATCAAAGCTCAGTTCATAGTGAAGGGAACTGTCACCTACATCTCTCTCCCTCAGGCTGTAAAATCCACACTGCCACCGCCGGCTGTTTGTACAGAGGAAATTACTTCCACTTTGCTGCTTGGTTAGAACTGTTTGCAAATCTAATCTACCCCCTTTACCATTGCTCCAAGCCTTCCAAACATCTCTAGCATAGAGGCTATATTGTAGATGGGTTGCTGTGACCTTTTAAGTTAGTTTCTACATTGTTTTTGATAGATTTTAATTGATTTTTAATTTTAATACACATTTCTGGTCTATAGATGCTTTTCGAAAGATAGTGTTATTCTAATATGCTGATTTGGGAGCACTCAAGAAACATTTACTGTTATCAGACTTTAAAAGTTTTGGAGACTGCATTTAATCGTTCAATTAAATGCAGTAAATGAGATTAATAACTTGATATTAGTACCTAGTACTTGTCCTCTATGAGAGTAAATGCTGCTTTCTATCTCTTTAAAGTAGAGCACGTGATTCTTTATGACTTCCTGATGGAAAATATGAGATGTTTGCATCTAAAATGCTAATTGCTGCCTTTTCCATGCGGTGTTTTAGTCACCTGCATTTGATGCCTCATTAACTCTTTCTTTTTTTGGAACAGCATGTGCATTTTTAAATCAAATCGGTCTTTTTCCATTAGTTGCAGTAAGTGTGCCTTCAGTTAAAGCTTTTTCTTGTAATAATGCAGCCGTTTTTGTCCCACTACCCCAAAGGAGGGGTAAATTCGAGAAAAAGACTAGCGTAGAGGGCAATTAATGTCAAGAGACAGGAGTTCCTGGTCTTTTGTTGTTGTTAACTGGTCGTATCCAATCAGGGACCACCGCACTGGCTCTTTGGACCGTATTCAAGACACTCATGCTGACTAGAATCAAGACAGACTCCAGAATGACTTTTTGTTTAGGATGCTGTCTAGACATTCGTGTTTACATATTAATTAGGAATTCATTATCTAGACAAGTTCTGTGGGAGCTTCCTGTTATTAATTTCATACTTGGAATGTTTACAAGAACCAAAGTCAAATGGATTTTTAATGGAATACTGCTTTGGTTTCTTTATATTTGATTTAATTACAGAAACTCTCCTTGCAGCTTTGCCTTGAGAACCTGAGAAAGGGATTATAAAATAATAAAGGAGAAAAATAATCATTTCTTGTTTGCGAGGAACAAATAGCAAAGACGTTTAGAAGAGTAAAATAATCAAATCAGTGGTGATGTTTCAAAGCTGTGTAACACAAATTGCTTGTTTGGTCGGTCACAATATGATTAGAATCGGTTCACAGACTCCCGCTGCTTTGTAAAATTGGTGCTTTTTTTTGCTAGCCAGAATGTGTAGAATTAATGACGTCCTGCATTCTGACACTCAATCCAAAACTGTGATTAAGAAAAACACCTGGTCATTTGACGATTGAAGCATTCCAGTAACATAGAGAAACAAAGGATCAGGTTTACTTCATCCCAGAGAGCTCTCAGCACTTTAAGGTTATTCTCCTGAGATTATGTGGCTGCCTAACACAGTGACTTTATTGTAGTCTGTTTTGAAGTTTTGGAATGAGTAGGAAGTCGAGAAACTTGTTAACCATCTATCCATTGGCTCATGCATAAATATGAATGTAACTATTAACAAAATAAGGTGACTGTTTCCCATTTTCGTTCTCACCTTGGGCACAATTTATTGTTTCGCATTTTCTTCTTATAGAGGCCTTGGCCTGCTATGATGTATTGTTTTGAGCTTGAGTGAAGTTTCTTTTGTCAGGCGGACAGCATCCTGCTGATCGAGTTCAAAGAGTGAAGCTCTTGTCAGGAACATCTGCTGGAATAAAGAAACGGGCTTTTCTCTGTATGCCATGTCATTTCATTTTAGAGACCTGACTGTGTTGGTGTCTTTAACTTTGCAGACAGAACGCATCCGGATGCTATAATTGAAAGTCATTTTAAAAACTGACAGATTGAGACAAATGGTGGCACTTATTATTTTTTCATCCATGTAAGAGGTCACCCTCCGTGTGAAAAACTGCTGTCAACATCACAGAGATGTTCAAACTTATCAGGTATATCCAAGTAATTTCTTTGTACAGCTCTTCAATGCATCTTATCTTTATTTTTCATCATGTAAAAAAGGTAGATAAACTCACAAATAGCAATGTAATCTCTGCTGGTGACAAGGATCTCTCAAACAAACTCTGAGCAGCGATCCAGCTGGGATTAGTGGGTGCAGAGGAAAAACTCCTACTTTCTCAATGTGCCAGCTGTTTCACAGAAGTCTTTTTGTTTGTCTTGACGTGAGACATACCAACATTTGCAAGTGACATTCATTTTTGTAAACATAGTTAACTCTTTAGATCCTTTTTTTGTGTAAACTGTGTTATTTGACTGGAAAAATAACAAAAGTCAGATAGTACACTGTTTTATACCAGACTGTTCCATACTTGTGACCCCTACATTAATTATGTTCAGAGGCGCAATTATAGTTGAGGTATACTTGTGTGCACGACTGGTGTTAATAGAATATTTGAAGGACAACATGTTGAGTATCCCATTCCTTGCAGTTATGCCGAGTCCACACTTTCATGACCTTTTCACAATCTGACATAGCTGTGTTTAAAATCGAACTGGAAATTAAGTGCTGATCTTGTCTGGCCAGAAGAGAACTAAGCCTGGTTTCTCCCAAGTTTGTTTTTTCTCCATTCTGTCACACATGGAGTTTTGGTTCCTCGCCACTGTCACCTTTGGCTTGCTTAGTTGGGGACACTTAATTTCCAGTGATTATCGTTGATTTCATTACGAAGATCCTATTGAAACGATCTAGACAACGACGTCTCTCCATTCAATAATGAAATGCCTTTAACCGACAATCGAGTGTTT
>JAUMHR010000049.1:11828334-11851897 GCA_032361145.1 Enteromius fasciolatus
CCCAGTCCCTGATTTTTATTTATTATAGCAGTACTTGATTGCTATGATTTTATCCACTGTGCAACTGAGCTGTTTATATGAATGAGGATGTTTTTCCCCCTAGTATTATTGACCTCCTTGCTTAAAAAGTAACAAATAAGCCATTATTTAGGCAGTGTGTGTATATGTAAGCTCTAATTTATTTAACCTCCCACATTTGACTGTATGTGTTGTGGCAATATGACAGTCTACAGAAAGCTTGGTTGACTGACCACTGATCTCCTCAGGTTTCAGATGAAGGTGTCTTCCGCTGACTGTCAGACTGCTTGAGTTACTCCTTGAGTCAGCGTCAGCTAGGCCGATGTCCTCCTACACTCTACCTGTAGTTGTCCAGTGCTCACATGCTGCCTAGCTTGTCTGAAAACCCTTTTTAAGCCTGAATGATATGGAGAATATTAAAGAACGGGTAGGTTCGAGTAACCCATTTTTAATGATTGGAGTGTAGAATGTAGAAAACCACAATAAGTTATGCTTTCCTTTCACAATTTTCTATTATTAAAGATGCTTTCAATTAGCATTAGCTAATCGCTGTTCTTTGTGTGGTGTAAGTGCCAATACTACAGTGTTATTAGATATATATCATCTGTCTACATGAATCACAATAATAGATGTATATAAAGTTTTAGAAAGCAGTCTATACAATAATTATTTACCTTAGTACCATTCCAACAAAAAAATAAACAACTTAGGCGCCACATTTCAGGATTTTGTCTGTCATTAAATCTTGTAAACGGTGTACCAAAGTTTTTTTGTTTTTTTTTTGGCTTCTTTGCTCTTTCTTTTTCTCTATATGTAGTCAGTAGATGTTTAAATCCGAAACAGTTTAGCAGGGGAAATTTCAGCTCCAAATAAATGATTTATTTACCTCATGTAGTTAAAAATCCCTTTAATGTTAATTTTCTTCCTGTGAATTCCCGCAAATGCTTGTGAACATCCCGTTAATTGCTAAACATTAAGCAATTGACTTGATTTCTCAATGATCTTATCTTAACCAGTACAAGCCTGCAGCAACAGACATGCTTCTGTTGATAACCCGTGTATAAATACTCTAAAGTGTGATTAAACACCATATCTGACATCAACCTCATCTGACTCTCTCACCTCGAATTTACTAACTCAGTGTTTCTGCTTAATATTAATCAGTAGCACCCGGACTGTCTGTTCTTGGCTTCTCTGAGCTCGATGCTAAGCTAAAGCAAAGCCCAGTTCATAATAGTCGTCTCAGGTTTCTGTTTTCACTAATGGGAGCAGGTTCACCTAGGTAACCAAATTTCCATCTGGATTCAACCTTCTAATGTGTCTTTTCATCCACCCTTCATGCTTTTGAGAAAAATCAAACAAGTTAGTTTTCTGACCGAAAAATCACAGCAGAGTTCTGGTGCAGTTGTTTAAACAGAGCAGGATCTCACCACCTGCTTTGTTTATTAAAATGAACAGGCCACCTGCACGTCAACATGACCTTTTTAGCTTATTAAATAGAAATGCTAGACATATTGAATTATCTGTGAAACATAGTATTACGACTATCGGAATATCAGTAAACGTTTTTTGTAAACAATGAAATTCTGTGGAAAAATTGCTGTAACTGATGATGCATTGACATTGATATTGAGAGAGTTTAGGGTTGTGAATATGAAAGTGCATGTAAATAAAACTTGGGAGTAGTTGGCGGTCAAGTTACCAGTCGGATCTCATGTGTCTCTTAATGAATTGGTTGTTTATTTGTATGAGTTTTAATATTTCTGAAACATGAAGGTCCATTAAAAAACATGGTTCCATACAAATTCATATGAAATTGCTACTAATACTGCAATGAGTGTGTTGCAGGTGATGTTACAGGTGAGTGTTGTAGATCACAGCTCTCAACCTCAACTACAGGGATGTCACACACCTCTTGTAAATTCAGAATACAAGAATACACATAACATAATCAATACTGCCAAACATTTTTATATTAGTTTAATTGACTTGCTTGCTAATATTCACTCATGCTAATGGGGCACCTGGAGCTGATTAGTTTTTTGTAGTTTAGCTCGAAGTGCGTGATAATATGATAAAATGCTGTTTCCAAGTTAGTTCAACCATGCTTTGAATCGTGACATCGCAGAGAAAGTTTGTGCAAAAATGTAAGTGGATGCAAATAAGGACATTGCTTTCATGCAGTAATCTCAAGGGATAACTTGAGCCTACAATATACATGATGTAATGTATTCTCTCTCTAACTTTTTACACATTCATCAAGAATACATTTGTATTGCTGCTTTAATTAGTAAGTGTAAAAATAAAATACAAAAGACACATTAGAAAACACTTTTAGTGTATTTATGACAATCACCACTTTGGTCTTTTGAGGCAAAGCTGAATGTTTTTTGGGGCATCACATGCATGTGTGTGTGTAAAGGTCTTGTGTGAGAGTGCTTGGACTATGCAAAACTCTTCCAGCGGCTTGTGGTGTGATGACTTGATTAAAAATTCCTTAACCTCAGGCCTTGGCAGACAAGTCTGCTGTACAGTGACAGATCTCTCCCTGAAAGGAAGATTAATACTGTCTTGATCTGGCAGAGCCTCGAAGCAACAGAGAACCGGTCATGTTTAAAAGGATTCAATAGCTGTGAATGCATACATTTTGCTTTCAAGTGTTTCTTACCTTTAGTTATTTTTGAATTCTTCTTTATAAGATTCACAAATCTCCATCCTTCTTTTGAATAGTTTAATAATCCGCTGTAAGCCCCGTTAAAACTGCCTTAGGGATTCTTCAATTCTGATCATTATGTATTTCTAAATACCCCTCATTCTCTCTCAGTAATGCCAGATTACGTGCAAGTCCCTCTGACTGCTGCTCCAAACCCAAACATTACGTGGTTGTGTGGCTACGTGACAGAACTCCTGGGCTCTATTTACAGGCTTCCCTGCATGTCCACAGCGAGAGGAGGTTCCCTGGAGTCAGCTTTGCGGTCGGTAGACAATGCTTCTCCTAATTTGATCAGTGCTCATTGATTCGTTAAGCCATGCTCGCAATTACTGAGCTCATTCCCAGGAATTCCTCTGGTGTCAGGGTCATGAACCAAGCCGTGTTCTGTAAGATCAGTCCACTTGGGGTGTCATGTCTAATAGACACAAGAAGCTTCTAGACCAGAAAGCGCATCTGACTGACTGCTCTCAAACTGCCCACTGTTTCCTAATGCAGATTACTGGCTTTAACATTTTGGAGCAAAACTTGTCAGAATTTCTGACCACACCTCTGCATGAAATATGAAACAATGAAAATAAAGTTACGATGCATAAGGTTGCATCTGCAAAGTCTTATTCAAGAAACAAATGTGTGCATGTGTTCTCAATTATGTATGTAGAACTGCATGCTTTCCAAAACATTTTAATAGATTCTTTATTTGTTTACCTGTAAGACGTTCGTTCGTCTTCGGAACATAAATTAAGATATTTTTGATAACCTGAAAGGTTTCTGACCCACCATGGACATACACAAAGGTACTCTCCTAGCCACAATAGGAGAGTACTTTTTTGCATTAAAGAAATGGGGATGGTTCGGTACGTGTATCGGTGATGATGCCTTTACAATTTAAACAGCGACATCTGCTGACAGAGACAGTGTTGTTGTCATGTCAACATCCCAGCTGAAGATAATTAGGAAATTACATTGCTCCCTTCGCCAAATGCATTGTAAACGACTGCGTTATGACATGCACAGGCCCTAAGTCCCCGCTCCAAGGGGATAGGGATGATCACTTCCATTTGGAATTTGTCAGAGAACTGAACGGTACCGATACGCGTACCGAACCATCCCTATGAAGAAACATGCGTACACCTGCATTGTGATACTCTCCAAAATGGTGAAGACGTAAGTCAGGGGAGAAGAATGCTTGAATAAAAAATACTCTCATATGGTCGCAAAACTTGAGCCACTGATGTCACATGGACTGTTTTACCGATGTTTTTACTACGTTTCTGGATCTTGGCTCATTTCAGTGTTGCTGTCTATGGAGGGTCAGATGACTCTCTGACATCATCAAAATATCTTAAATATCTGATATCTTAATTTGTGTTCCAAAAAAGAACAAAGGTCTTGTGGGTTTGAAATAACACGAGGGTGATTAACCCTTTAACTTTCCCTTTAATAAATGCATCAGAATGTATCTAATAGTAAGTTTCAGCACATCTTCATGTTCTCATGTTATAATTTTCCACTTGTTCCTCCTGTTCTCAGAGCTCTTGTAATTACAGGGACGGGTTGGATGTGGGATTCCTGCTTTGATGCGAGTGTACAGTGACCTAAAGGGTCACAATGCCACTGTCTGTTCTCCTCCAGAGCTCACTTATCACAGCTCTCAACTTCCTGTGGAGAGCAGAGCTCCAGTGATCTCCACACAATACAGCGCATTATCTGCAAGAGGGTGCGCTAGTATTGTCATAACCTTATGACCTCTTAACCCCTCACACCACAAACAAAAACACAATATCAGTCATGACGAGCTAATGGTCCCACGGAGCTCAACTGAAGTTCTCCAACTGTTTCTAGTGTTTTTTTTTTTTTTAAGAAATCTGAAGCAATTTTCCTAAATTTCGTAGCTCGTGTAATAGCAAAAATCAATATTTAATGGAGTCTTTTGCATTTACAGATGCTTAAAGATTTGTTACACAAGTTGAAGGTTTGTTTGCTCTCATGTCTTTCATTAAATGAAATGCTTTTTGTGTGCATGTTTATTCTTGATCAGCTGCTGATGAAAAAACGGGTCACAGCTGTCAGCAATGTTCAGCTCTAATAACATGTCTGAACATTAAATACATTAAACAGGCATCATCCTGTCCATGTGCAAAATCAGCTTTAGCTCTAGGGGATGGTTAAATTCATAGTTGTCAGAAGTCATGGATAGTGACTACAGCAAAGCAACAGCTGCTGCATCCATGTATGATTATACATTCCTAATGGCTGCATTTTTTGTTGTTGTTGTTGTTTTTTAGTTCTGTATAAGTTGACATCATCCTATTGATATCAGTTTCTCTTTCTCATTCTTCAGACGGGGTTTGTCATCTGTTAAAGGGTTTCCCGCTGCACGTATTGTTTGGAGAACATAAGCTCTGAAACTTGGGTTTTCTCACCACTCGACTGCAGGTGATGTTTTGTTTGATTTTTCTCACTGTCATCCATGTTTTGTTTAAAAGGACTGTTTAGCTGAAATGCTATCATGTCATTTCTCAACCTGTATAGCTTTCTGCTGTGGAACACAAAAGAAGATATTGTGAAGAATGATGGGAACCAAACGGTTTTGGTTCTCATTGACTTCCATTATTGATTTAATTAATATTTTTGCAATGGAAATGGTTCCCAACATTCTTCACAATATCGTCTTATATGTTACACAGAAGAAAGGTCATAGAGTCAAGAAAGTCAGGTTTGGAACAGCTTGAGGAAACTATTTAGATTTATTTTTATATGGGCTTATTATTAAATGACTTTTTTTTTTTTATCCTGAATGAGCTAGTGATTTTATTTTTATTTTTTATTTTATGCATAAATGCCTTTAAGTTGTAAACAAGTGCCATTTTAACACATTCCATCCACTGTTGCTTTATGATGAAGGGACCTTTTGACCTCAGCTTATTGAATATTTCCTTTCCACAATGTTCAATTAGAGTTTGTGTTTGTGATTTAGTTTGGTTCCTTGTGTGTGAGCCCTCAGACAGAGGCCTTTTGTGAACATGCTGGATTTGTCATTGGTTCTGTAGATGCTGCTGACACATCGTCAACCACAACACTCATTATACCTTTCAGTTTAAGCAGACAGAAGGGTCCATTTACAGACTATAATGTCTCTTTCAAAAGAACTAAGGAAAGTAACGCACACACAAGGTGTTCATCTGGTGTTCAGTGTTGATCCTTCAGAAATTATTCTGAAATACTGATTCTTATTTCTAATGTTGAAAACAATAATGTTTTTCAGCATTTTTTGTGGAAATGGTGAAATTGTTTGCAGATTTCTTTAAATAGATTGAGTTCTTTAAATGTTAATGACCTTAAACTTTTAAACATTAAGTATATCATCAAAACCGTACTTTCTCATGCACCAGAATGATGATATACACTGCTGTTCAAACATTTAGAATCAGTTAGGTTTTTTTTCCTGTTTTTTATATGCTCATCAAGGCTGTATCTATTTGATAAAAAAAATAAAGAAAGCAAAAAACCCTTGACATTTTGTAAAATGTAAAATTAAGTTTTCATTTATAGTCAGTGTTGGAAACGGTTGTGCTGCTTAATGTTTTTTGCAACCTCTGATACTTTTTTCAAGATTCTTTAATAAAGTAGAGTGTTTATTCATGTGTTACAATATACTTCTCAAACGTTTGGGTTCACAAATCTTTTTTTATAAATTGATACTTTTATTCAGCACGGATGTGTTAAATAGATAAAAGGTTATATTAAAGACATGAGTATTATTAGTATTATTATTATGAATATTATTATTGTTGTTGTTAGGAAATATTTCTAGTTTGAATAAATGCTGTTCTTTGTATCTTTTTATTAATCAAATAATCAAAGAATAAATTGTCAAATATTCCAAAAACTAGTTCAACCGTTTTAACACTCATAATTAATCCGCATATTAGAATGATCTCTGATAGATGTGACACTGAAGAATTGCTGATGAAAACTCAATGCTGCATCGCAGAAATAAATTATGTTTTAAGGTGTATTAAAATACAAAACAATATTAGAAATTGCAACATTTCACAATATAAATTTTTGTATATTTTTGTAATCCAATAAATACATCCTTGATGAGCAGAAGACACTGTATTTTTAACTTATTTTTTAATGAAAGGTTTCATGTCAAATTGCTAAGTATTCATGCATCCCCCTCGCACTATTGTTCAGCCTATTCCTGCCTCAGTTGTTATACAGGAAGCAATTAAAATTTCTACTGCCTGATTGTGTCTGCTGCATTCGTTCTAGTCATGGGAAGTTTTACAGAGCATGCTTTAGTGCTCTGACACTCCGACAGATCCCTTGGGGAGAATGGGACGGGTGGAAAAGTGTGTGCGTGTGTGTGTTGAATAGCAGTTACAGGGTGTAAATGTGGGGGGATTCCTCAAACTGGCTTCGTCTACCAGTGTCTAACCCAGATGGGATCCTCACAGTTTCTCTTCCTTGTCTGTGTGGTGAGACAAATCACTTCACTGTGACAACACCATTATCCACCTCTCTCCCACACTTGCTGCCAGTAAACATCCGAAAAGTTTTAGACAACAAATAGCCATGGATCGGGTGTCTCGTTTTGTTTTCTTATTTTTTAACTAAGACTTTATTTTGGCAGAATCGTTGTTGTCTAAATTGTCAAGGTTTCCGACTTAATCAAATTTCGGTTCCCACAAAGCTCTCCTCAGCGATTTCACTCTTAGATAACTTTATACTGCTTATCGTTTAGCTATGGGAATATGTCCTCTTGGTTATCAAAAGACCTTAGAGAGCATCTCTCAGTTCGCGCCGATAAGCTCGAGCCATATTGGTCCACTTAATATCAGCATGAAGGGCTAAAGAAAGCCATTTTAATGGCCATGACGTCACCTCAGTAGTCCCTCTGGACCATCTCTACAACTTGAGACAAAAGGCTACCAGGATAGTGACCGGCTAGTGGTGATTCTATCTTATTTGGAGACTCTCATGTTGGTGTTGGACAGCTGGTCCAGTCAACGCTCAACAGATGGCCATGCATAAACAGTGCATAAGGGTTAGAAAATTAATTCATACATTAGGTCACTGACAAGATCCTTTGCCATATTAAGGTTCATTTTGTTATTACATCTCTCTTTCGATCTGGAAGCTGAGATTGAGCCAGTTGTTGCTTTCCTTCACCTGTGTCTGCCATTGGCATCTATTAGAGTGAGTTTTACAAAGCGTATCGGAGTACCTCCCTGAAACGTTTTGTTGCCTGCTTTACGGTTGCTCAGTCGATTGAAAGCATAGCGGATGAATGATTTCACAAACTTTCACAGGGGATGCTCTGGGTCTTTGTTGTGCTGATTTCGGGCAGGGCAACAGCTGTGGATGTAGGGACCCATAGGGTTGGTGGCAGAGGGAAAATTGATTTTCTATGCATTTTCTGACAAAACCTGGTAGGACGCTTGTTCTAAAGCCAACGGTTTTGATGTGGGTAATTCCTTAGAGATCCGAAATCACTGTGTGATGCTCTGGTGATGGATGGCACTTCTGATGAAATGTGCCTGTGAGTTTGTGTATGTTGTACCAGTTAATTCTGCTGGTAATTGCTTTTTTTAGAGGGTTTGTGTCTGTTGGATGCCAAGGTTTGCCCATTCTATGCATTTCCCAGCCTAATCCACCCCCTCCCTTCCCAGCTCCCCGGAATGGGCCCTTTCTCATTAGCACCATTATAGCCTAGCCAGCTCAAGTGGTTAAGCCAAACAAAACCCTTTAGCCTTTAAACGCAGCTCTAATTAAGGCTGGCAAGGTGTGTTTAGCGTTGGAATTTCTCCTGCTTCTTTGTAACTGCTGTCTAAAACATTCCTGTGTCTGTCAACAAGAAGCACCCTTTGGGTTTCCAATGAATTTTTTTCTTTTTTTTTTTTATTATTATTTGTCTTGTAAACAGTAAGTCTTCATTTGAATGTAGCAAGTAGGTGGGACTTGTAAGCATCCTTTGAATTCATTTTATTTTTATTTTAATCTGTTAAAAAGAAATTAAATATACGCAAATATAATATATTAAGTGTGTGTATAAAACAATACTTAAAAGCATTGATATTAAAGACTAAAATGGAATTAATTTTACATTTATATTTGTTTTATTATATTTTTTGATATTAACTTTTTTAAACTATACTTAAAATAAATTGTGTAGCTTTAGCTGAATGTGTCAATGTATATAATAATTTTAAAAAGTTATCATAAATTATATTATTTTAATATAGTATATTAATTAAATTACTGAATTATTTAATTAACTAAAATATATTAAAGTGCCCCTATTATGGTTAATGAAAGGTTCATATTTTGGTTTTGTGAGTCAAAAAACCCATTAATTGTGTTATAACATACATTTATTTTTACCTTATTTGCTCAATGACACCTACACAATTTGTTTAACAATTCATTTTTCCAAACTCCTCCTTTGCATGATATTTTTAATTTTAACTTTTGAGAGACAAAACTTTATACATGGTGCACTTTCAGATTTAACACTTTGCAGGATGTCATGCCCACGGAACATTGGCAAAATGTCTCATGATGCAAATGGAGTTTGGAAGTCGTTATCAGATTGGTTGAATTATACAGAATTTCCGGAAGACGTGTGTGTCATGTCCTGGAAACAAAGATGCTGTAACACAAAACTACCCCTCACTAAAGAAGAAAGCTGTCATGTTTACAACTGTGATGACGAGCAATTTTCAGGATCAACTAAATGCTGGATTTTTAAAAGTATGCAATATTTAAAGATGGCAGTATAGAATCTTTAAAATATGTCAGAGTTTTACACACCATTCTGTTATTGTGGCCTAAAAAAAGTGACTCAAGGTAACAAATGTGATTGGTTGTTGGTCAAACGGTCTAATGAGTGGGCCTTGGACAATGAAAGCTTCAGTGTATCCCAGACTTTCAATCATCGGTCTGGCTACACGAGACTAGTCACGGCATGAAAGGTATTTTCAAAAATCCGTAATAGGGGCATTTTAATATTGTCTCTCTTCTTTTTTTAGAAGAAATGTGTCTGAAGTATTACAAATATATTATGTGATGATAAAGACATTTAAAATATAAAATGTGTAAATATATAAAGTGTTAATATTTCAAAGTAAAAGCCTAATCAATAAAACAGAAGGTTAATATACTGTCATCAGAAATATTTAATTTCCATAAACGGCAATATAATTTGATATGCGTTTTGATAAAGCATGGTATTGCAGCACTCAATGGCTGTAACTCTGGGAGGCTCCCTTGGCCTCCAGCCCTCTCAAGGCTCTTTATCATGAGAAGAACGGCCGCTGGGCCTCTCAGTCTCCCTGGCTCCACTGGAGAGCAAAACAAATAACTGGCTCCAGTCTGTCCTTGGTCAAATGCACGGTTGGACAGAGGTGAGGAGATAGGATGGGAACGAAGGATAGAATGAAAAAATGCACATTGTTTCATTTTGTTACAAAACTAATAGAATGAGGTGAGTAGAAAAAGACCTCCATCTGTCAGAGAAATGAGGGGAGTGTTGTCGATCGGGACTACCGGCTCTGTGTCTGTCCCCTCTATACTCCCCTGTGGAGTAAAAGGGCTGGATCATTGTTAAATGAAGCGGTGAGTTTGCTCTGTATCTCTACGTGGGGGTGGGGGGGGGATATCTTTCTGTTTTGACTGTTGGCGGTTTGATTGACGTGGAAGAACTTGTATTTGTGCTTATTGGGGAAAAAAAGCTGATTTGTTTATAAATCAAGTTTATTGCATTTGTGTGCTCATGCACTTGTTCACAGAATCTTTGTATGTTGGAAGCCTGTAGATGGCAGTGTTGTCAAAGTTGGAAAGTTGGACTGCGCTTGGACTCACACAAAACCTTGTCGTATTTGTTAGGTGTACTGCAACCCCAGTTTAGTCTGGTAGAGAAGTTAATACAGTTACAGTGTCTGTTGGTGTCTTTTATGTTCTCCGGCTGCAAGCAGACAAAAGTGGAAGTGTATTCACTGCACTACATTTCCGCTAAGGTAGAAGATGAATAATAAGTGTATCATGTTGATGCTCCTGAAGCCATTTGGTTCAAAGAATACTCTGCTACAGGCACTTTTGAAGACACGTTGGCTTTTGTGGGTGTATGAGTTCATGTTCATATCCCTTTGAAAAGCAGACTGTCACTAAAGACTGTCACACACTGTAAGTCCTCTACACAATCTGACATGTTTAAAATTGAACTGGAAATTAGGTGCGGGGCGTCCAGCCAGAGGAGAACTGGCCCCAACTAAGCCTGGTTCTCCAAAGGTTTTTTTTCCCCATTCTCTCATGGATGGGGTTTTGGTTCCTTGCCGCTGTCGCCTCTGGCTTGCTTAGTTGGGGACACCTGATTTCAAGTGATTATCGTCGTCTTGACTACAGAGACGTCTCTGCATTTAAGAAATAAATAGCTTAATCTCGTCACTATACATTACCATCACTCTGTTCTCCTACTTGATAATGTTCAGTGCTTTGCTACGGTCTACATTGTTAAAAGCTCTATAGAAATAAAAGTGACTTGACTCGACTAAAGTCAGACAGGCCAAGCACTCTTGATTCAGTTTAGGGAAAGAGTTGAAATTTTAGACTCCTGAAAGTGCCATATTTTGGGTAACCCGATAAACCTGATAAAACCTTAATTTGGGGATGTCCGCATTTGTAATTTATTTTTTATTTATGTTATAGCATTTATAAATGTGTATGTTATATATTTTGTGTGGATTTGTGGGCGCTTTGTGGATTTGGTCCTGTTGTGATAGAGTCCAGTTTTAACAGATGAAACATATTCCAAAAATAGAGAAGAACTGGAATCAGAGGTGCATTCCAAACCAGCCTCCTAAATCTGTCCTCAGTTTATGAATAGACACCAACCATTAGCAAATAAGTATAAATTACATAAACAAAAAACTGTTTTTTTTTTTTGGAAAGGTTTTTTTGTCTTTGTAACATGTTCTTCTGTTTATATTAGCGGTGTTATAAAGTTTGTACTTAGCAATTTGGCAATTGATTTTTTGATTATAAAGAAAAGACCTCAGCTCTTCTTCAAAGCGGCTATCACTATTACACAGGAATACACTGAGTCTACCAGACCTCTTGAAATTAGACCGTTCAATAGAACAGAGGTGGTGTTTCTGATTATTCATTCAAATAAAAATCTACTATTATTAATTTTCTATCATTTATCAAATACAGAAACTTGTCTTGCTATATACATTGCAGTTTTAAAATAAGTTAATACTTTTATTCAGCAGGATTGGACAATACAGATATTTATAATCTTGCTGTTTATTTGAACTTTCCGTTTAGTAAAGAGTCTTGGGAAAAAAATGTTTATAGAAAATAAAAATAGAAGAAAATTAAATAGAAGTAGCATAATCCTTTTCAAAATTGATGATGACGACAGAAACAACAATAATAATTTGAGCTCCAAAACAGAATTCTATTGTAATATTGTGAATTTTTAATACAATTTTAAATAATTGCTTTTAATTTTAATACATTTTACTGTGTGACTTCTTAATTTTCAGAGTACTATATTTTTGACCAAACAAATGCAGCTATGGTAAGCATAAAAGACTACAAAAACTATACTAAACTAAACTAAACTTTACTATACCCAAACGTTTGAACAGTATAGTTTATCTAAAGTCTTTCTTTAAGGCATTCCACAACAACCTATTTCCTACCATCCTAAAAATCTCTTTAACCTTTGACAGCACTAGATGATAAGATGTTTGGGAAAGGCACAAATGGACTCTTCATATGGTCTTGCGTTGAAGTCAGACTGATTTGTTCTAAATAATATCCATTCAATTCTGTTTATCGTCTTGTTTTAAATTAGAAGTTGTTTGTTTCCAAAAACAATAACAGTGTATTTGTGTATTTCTTGGATTCCCAATATATTAAATATATCTAGAGACAGCATACGAACAGTAGGAGACTGTAGTAGCTTAGAGCGATGTCCTTGTTACAGATAAGCTAACACTTTGCCTGCACTTAACAGTGAATCTAGAGACTTATCACAGGACGCCGTTTAAGGCAAACAGACCAGACAAGAGGGTGATAATGACAAAAATAGGTTCTATGGCCCATGCGTTTCTCTTAACGGGCCTGAGGTTATGATTAAGTCACTTTCTCTCCAGGGTTCAAATGAGTCTTTATATTTAGCCGACCTAGATCAGGTTTAGGACCTTCCAGTCTGATCTTCATTTTAAACTGGCCATCTAGTGCATCAGTCGCTTGCAGGAGTTTGCACTCACTGTTTGAAGGTTGACTTTTACAGCAAGTTAATGTCGGGTTCTTGGAATATCCTGGATACATTTGATTCAGATGAACTGGGTAATGTCAATATAGTTGACTGTGTTGTTATTTGTCAATTATTTTGTTTAATAAACCAATGCAGCACTCTTAATAGCTGCATTGTTTGTCTGCCTTTGCATGCGAAGATGGTTTCTTTGAGTTTCACATTTCTTAGGCTAAAAAAACCCAAAGACCGAATAAAAACTGGTCTGTGGTTTCAAACCCCCCTGTGCCCGTCAAGATAATTATAAGCTTTGAAGCTGGATTTGGAAGAAGGGGGATCAGCATGGTTGTCGTAAGTAATGGTTGGGGGTATTTGAGCCCGGGTCAGACCTTTGCCCCCCCTGCCAGAAGCTAACACGAATGCACAGGTGTGTTCAGCCCCTCGCTTTTCTGAAGTTCTTTAGTTCTGGTTTATTTAAAAGCTCAGCGCTGTAATGAAATTCAGCTGGCTGCTTTCATGGTCAAGTTGCCGCTGACAAATCCTCCTTTTCCTCCAACTCTAGTCTTCATAATGACTGTGGCTGCTATTAAGTTGTTTTAGGTTGTTTTTCAACTTTCTTAAACATTGGTGTGGAAGATGAAATGGGAGTTGGGCCTGTAAGTGTGTTTCTGACATATAGTTTGAAAGTTTCAAAGGAAAGTAGAATGATTTGGTCATCTGAATTGTTTTGCTTAAGCATATACTCCTGCACTCTCCATTTTCTTGGCTTCAGGTTATGTGTGACTATGAATTTTAGGAGCCCCTCGTTGAAAATGGTCAATGGACACACCTGCAGCTCCTCCTCAAACTACAACAGCAATATCCGAAATGGCCTTGTGGCCTCTCAGATGCACCTCCTCCCCTGAGGACATAAAGTTCATGTTACTTTGACCCATTATTTGAGTTTTTGTGAGAGGAGCATGAGGCTCTATAGGTGGTCTCAGGTTTAGAATGTGGTTAGTTTGAAAAGCTTCTTGGATGGTGTTAAAGGAAACTAAAAATCTGCCATTTACTTATCCTGTATCTCTTGTGCTCCTTGGGGGGTGAAAAGTCAGATAGTGATTGTAGCCTTTCAAAGTCCTCAATGGATGAAAAACGGCATACAAGTATAGACTATATGATTTCACTATAGTTCAAGACTTCTGACGCCATGATAGCTTTGTATGAGAAACTGCATCTTCCCCTCTGATGTGGCTGTCATATCTGTCACATATATTGTTCAAAACTTTAGGGTAGGGTTGGTTGATTTGAGCTTATATGTTTATTCATAAGAAGTCCGTTTTGCTCACCAAGGCCGCATTTATTTAATAAAAATACTGTAAAATAGATGTAATGGCAAAATTGAGCTTTCAGCAGTCATTAATTTAGCTTTCAGTGTCACATGATCCTTCAGAAATCATTCTAATGTTAATTTGGCGCTCCAATAAAAATGTCTTCTCATTATAACTATGGTAATTTTTTACTAACACCAAACATTTTAATGGATGTATCTAAAAAAAAATGAGCATTTACATAAACTTGGAATAACTCTTCACATTTCAGATTTTAGAGCTCTGGTAGAAGGAAATATTTTAACTTGTTGGGTTCTGTATGTGTGCCTTTTACTAATGGATTCTCTCATTACACTACCAACTTTCACTACAATATAGAGCGAGAATCCTCTACGTTCCTCTAAACCTCTCATTATGTGTTCCATAGAAGTCATACGTGTACAGAAACAACACAATTAAGTAATTTTTAAAGAAATTCTGCAAAAATGAACCATTTACAATGAATTCTGTAGAAGGTGTGATAGAAAGAGCAGTTAAATTAATGACGGGTGACAGAAACTAGGTGTGTTTGTGCATTTTTCTATAGCAGTACACCTTACCACTCCTATTTCAGATCTGTCTCTAGCAGTTTTGTTTGTGTGTGTGTGTGTTTGAATTTAGAGCTTTGTATGGACCTGCACTCCGTGTTTAAATGCTGCCTCTAGCTATGGTGTTGTGTCAGGTGACTGCTTCGTCATGCTACCCTGCCCTCACCTCTGGAGGTGTGCAATACCTCCCACTAGCATGCCATGTTTAGCTAGCAAGTTCTCTCTATTTATGAAGCTGTCAAATATAAAATAAAGACTGCAACAAGACTTTTTAGCCACTTTTATAGTATCCAGAACTAAATATTTTAAGTGTGACAGTGCAGATTTACAAAATAAAGAAAATAAAACTGCATGCTTTTCTCATCAGCATTTTTTGACATACCTGGAACAAATATGAGGTCCTTGCTTTAAGCAGTGGATTGTTAGAAATGGCATTTACTGTGTATCTCTTCTTTAATATTTCTTTATGAAGAGTCAATTATATTGTAGCATGAAATACAGACTTTGCTTAACAGGATGTTGAGAATAGGGTGTGACACTGAATGAGTAAAAATGATAAAACACACCTTTCCAATTCTTCACGCTATCTGAATGATCTACCTGCAGTTACATGTCAATCTGTGCTGGGCTGACCCTGTTTGCTATTAACAAGCAACCTCGCTGATGCCTTTGTGCCAGTAGAGGACTAAACATTGTAAGAGTGTTTGATTAGACGGCTTTTTTTTTTGGTTTGCTGTTTTGTTTTGTTTTTTACACAGTGTCCTGTTAATGTTCTGGTGACCAATGGATGGATGCATCCTTTCCTCTTATAGGATCTCTGAAATTTGAGCAAGTTAGCTAATCTTAGCTGTAATACACACTCCATGGTGCATAGATGTTTTGGCTTACAGGTTACTGCAAGGCCGTAGTAACACCATTCTCTGTGACTACGTGTTGAAGTTTAAGAATGACCGAGCAAGGTAGGTGCACCATTTAACCTAATGTCACGTGCATCTGATGTACAGTATGCGTGCGATTTTGTCTGTAGCGTTTGGGATGCAAGCTAATCTATGTGATATGTTTAAGTGGTCAAGCATTCGGGGTTAAAATATCTACCAATTCAAGCCACACGTTAAATAGCGGCTTTTTAGCATGTTTTGACAAGCTCCGAATTGACTTTCACCCACACATACAAATGTACCAAGCTAATTTGATGAAAATATGCGTGTATTAGAGACTGAGTGATTATTGTTAAAACTAAACAACTATGTACAAAGTGTTAAATATGCCTCATTGTTTGCAGACTGAAGTGATTTATTGACTAGCTCTTTTGCTCTGCTTGTTAATGGTGAAAAGGAAAAGTTTGTCCTCTCTCTTCTATTCAAACAAATATCGAAACTTAACAAACATCAGCTACGTTTTGCATTGGTGTCGGTTGAAAAGGGCATTGCACAATATTTCTGAGCGGTAACATCAGTTTGGATGTGAACTTTGGCCATGCTGTATGTGCCTTCCAAAAAAAGAAAAAAGGACGACATGTTGCTGTTATTGTTGTTTTAATATGTGAGTTTGTGTTTGTGCAAGTTGGAGGAAATTCCATAGCATGTCCTGTGTTTCATAATACTCAAGACAGGTCCAATCATTGTTTTTACTAGCTTCCCAAGTCTGTGTTCTTTAGAGAATATGGAAGACCTCCCACTGGTCCTTCTTCCTGCCGTTCTTTCACTCTGGGTTTATGAGACCCACCACTGTATCTGCTGCACACATGCATGTCTGCTGCTCTGCTTACACAGCCCTAATCTGCTGCCTTTAGTGTCTAAATCGTTGTTGGTTTGAGGATCATGCTGAATGCAAAATTCTTGAAAAAATGACTGATGCAAACATATAACATGTAAAAATGCACAGCTTTTCTCAATATAAAGTTAGAGACCATTACAGATGTTGTACTGGTTGCCCCACATCAGTATTTGGCATTATTGCTTTTGAGGTTTGTTTGTTCCTTCCAGTTCCTGTGCTAATTTAGAATGAGTGCAGTCTCATTCTAGAGTTCTTATAAGGTGTAGGAGCTATGTAAGGCTGCCTTTTTCTGGGCCTTTCAGTACATTGCATTTCAAATGGAAAAAAAAGTTCTAAAATGTAGAAGTTCATCCAAAAGTTATAAAATTCTGTCATACGTTACCCTCATGTTGTTCCACACCTAGTATGACTTTCTATCATTAGATGGTGAATTTTAATGAGTTATAAAAAGACTTTGGGTGAATTCTAACACCTTAAGTAGGATTTGTCACAAGGTTATTTCTGTATCCCCGACCATTTGAAGGTTGAGGTTCTATTTGTTGTTAAATATTAAATGACCTTAATAAAAAGTTCATGTTTTTGGTTAAACCTCCCACAAGGTCATGCACACAAGTACGAAAATTGCAACACTAAGGTGCGTCACTAAGCTTAGGCCTCACCTATATCATATTAGAGCCCATGATTCGTTTCACAAACTTCACTTCATTGCATTTTTTGTTTTTGTGAATCATGCATGTGGCATTGTCTGACATTTTGTGTTTTGTCCAGTTTGCAGGTTGCATGGCAAGCTGATTTGATGCATGACATTTGCATGAGTGCATTCAGGCTCTCTGTGGGATATCGAGCGAGTGTCTGCAGCAATGGCCCAAACCATGCACGTTAACGGCAATGCCTCAGGTAACACCCCTCCCTTTTAATTAGCGCAATTGTGAAATCTGTTCTCTAATGAATCATCAGTGTTTCCGCCTGCAATTATTCTCAGTTAAAACTGAAGTGTGTAATTTTGGCACCAATAAAATCACCAAATGGAATTGCAAACATAATAATTGTCAAACAGGTTTCCCAAACACTCTCTTCCAAAAGGTTCCACGTCAAACTCGCAGTACTGATTGAACCAGTTAGGCTTTGCTGTTTATTGGGTTACTTGCAATGTTTAAAAAAACAAAACAACTAAGATGGAAATTGTTTAGCGTCACAAAATGTATACACTTCAGCTTTAACTTTGCCAAGCAAAGACCCAGGTGAGCTTTTTTTTAACATATTTATAGAACATGGATGAACAGTAAGAACAACAGATGGTTGTGTGTTTTGAGATTTTAAATATTCTGATGTAACCAGACTGTATTTGTTAACATTTTAATGACAATGTTATTTTCCCTCGGTTTCACAGACAAGGCTTTAGCCTAGTCCTAGACTAAAATGTAAGTCTGAGCTGTTTAAGCTGCATTGACTGATTTTAAAATATATCAGTGCCTTTGTTTTGTCTCAAGATGCATTTTTTTTTTCTAAGCATGTTTATATTTAATTGAACTATGGCCTAATCCTTGCTTAGTCTGTGAAACCGGGAGTTTAAGTACCTGTAATTTAATTGCACGTTTTTATCACTAACTGCAACCAATTACAGTTACATTTGTTTTGTAATTAAATTGTAATTCTGCTACATGTAACTAGTTACCTCCAACACTGGTGATATGTTATATTTTCTGTCAGTCTTTTTTCCGTTTTCATGAATGATCTGTACGTATAAAGACTTTACTGGTTTTAGGCTACAAGTTCATGCTTCTTTTTAGGACCTGCACAGTCCTGCAAACCTAACCCAGTATTGAAGCGCGACTTTTGCAGCGTGCTGTGAAATATTGCTTGTCAGCCTTGCCGTGCTCTGAACACTCAACCACAACATCAACACATTCCACTGCGCATTCCTCCTGACAATAGAGCAACAACTTGAGTAATAAGAACTGTTATGCCAGTCACTTTATATTGACCAATTCAGTGGAAATTAATTTAATTAATGGGTTTTGCTCCTTTTTTTTGGCCAGTTTATGTTGACACAAGGTCATTTTAAATGTCAGACAAACATGCTTTTGTTGTAGATTAGGGAAATCAATAGTCAATTGCTAGATTCCTTTAAGATATTGTATCCTCTTTGGGCGTTTTGGTTGTCTGTGTCACTGAACCTTCACCTTTGAGGTTTGCACAATGAAATTCAGGTCAGTAACACCCTAAAGGAGATTTTGTGTTGTCTTGGACCCTTTCCATATGGCGGCTCCACAGCAAACTAAGCCCAGAGCACTTGATGTTAAACAAGGCTGCCAAGCTGTGCCATTATGAAGTCTAGAGTTCTAGTTGATTAGCATGTCAACATTGAAGGGCTAATGGATGTGCTAAATTGGTGGACGCTAGTGTTACGGTACTTGATTACTGTTGAGGTACGATAACTGTTTTTATACGAGGGATCTGGTACCTCATTAGTTTCTTTGTGTATTGACTCTCATCAAAGTCAAGTTTTCATTCTTATCTACAATGTGCAAACCTTCAAAGCAGATGTGTGACTGCTTGTATATTTTGTGCTAGAGCAAATTTGAGTAGATTAATTTAATATTAGGCACAGTACAAATTTTAGTTTTGTAAATAGTATTAGATATTTAAAATGTGTTGTTATACTGGAAAAATAGACCAAATGCATGCTGGGGTATATATAGCAAATCACAATAGCTTTAAAGTATACTTTAACTGCTACCATTGGGCTGATTTGTAAGTCGCTTTGGATAAATGTACACTAAAAGATACTGGTTTTCCAAACCTTACATGAACACAGAAGAGAGAACTGCACTCCTCAAGCCATTTCATAGACTTTTTAAGTTCTTATCAGAGCATGTCTGAAAACTTATGGAGTCTATTATGAAATAAGTGATAAGTTAAACAGGACTATGATTCAGCCTTACTAATTGTAATTAACTTGAGGTTTATTGTCTACAACAACAACACACTCTGCATGTAATTTGCTGCCATTCCTTCTGCTATTCTTGGTTTAGTTACTGTTAATGTTGGCTGAATTAGTTTTAGTCTGGGATGTACTCCAGGTTTAGCTAATATGAATGCTTAATACTGAATCTGTTCACTGTTTTGCCTGGGTTTCGCTCTGTTCTTTCATGGCAGGACTATTCTTAGAGAAGCTTCTGTGTCTGTTCCAGCATTGTTGTTTTGCTTGTTTAATGGCTCTGTGTGCGTTTGTTAGTATGGTCTTGAAAATGATGTGGATTTCTGGGATAATTAAACTGCGAGAGTGACGTGGTTTCCATGGGCCGGGTCAGGAAATACCAGGCCAGAGTGAGAAAAAGGGCCTCTGTTTTCTCTTATGTATGTGTGTGTGTGGTGTTTGAGAGAAGACTGATATGCTCAGACCAGTAGTGCTAGCCTGCTACAGTACTACTTGTCAAACTCCTGGCCAGTAAGTCACAAAAACGTATTGTATTCAGTGCTGTAGGCATTTAAAGGTAGACTGAATGAATAGCCTCGAAGTAAAACTGATGAAGTGTTGTAGATACTGAATTACTAAATGGCAACTGTGTTTTGCTGCTTTGTTAATAGAAGAGAAAGTTAAAGAAGTTGCATTTGTATTTGTATTGTATTGGGGGGAATTCTATTTTACTTGGAAGCATGTTATCCATGTTATTCTATAGCAGCATTACAGTAGGTAGTGTTATAACTTGCATTGGTAATGTTTTAGACTGTTTGAAGAAAACTGCTGTACAAATCTGGAGGCCATTGATGTGGGTTTTAGTTTTTGCAGTGTGCATGTCTGAAATGCCTTTTGAAAGACACTGACATGTTCCAGGTGCGTGTTTCAAAGATGACAAAATATCCATGTTCACAGGCTTCTTTTATGATAGTATTTGCATTAGGGTTGGGTCGGTAGACGATACCATCGTCCATTGCCGATGGCCGATAGACACCACGATGCTGAGCCCCGCCGCAGAAGCAGCAACAAGCTCGCCAAAAACACACTTAATCTGTGGAGGCAAATCTATGCCATTAATAAGCGAGCGCGGTAAATCATTTCCGTGACAGGAAAACAGATGTACATGGGAAGAAACGGGGCCACGAGCTCATATCAAACCCTCGTGCGCGCTTGATGTGTCATCCGCGCGATTACTCCTGCGCTCAATCCACCCCCCCCCCATGGCGTCGACATAGCCCAACCCTAATTTGCATACTGAATTGTAATTGGTCAGGTAATATTGCAGGTAATTGAGTGTTTAGGGTTCAGCTGTTGTTAAATTGATTTTGGCTAGCATATTCTTTGAGTGTGGCTCTTCACTGTAGAATTTTGAAATGGAAAATATAGTTTAATACACTGGATCACAAACCTTTTCATGCTTATGTGAACCACCTGTATTTTCCTGCTGTCTTTTCTGACATGCTAAACTCTTAAATTTCCATACGTCTTGTGGTTAGCAAAACAAGCTGATTTATGAAGTTTGCTTTTCCTTCCACATCATGGATTTGGGGCATCAAAGGCCAGACATTCAAATGCATGTTTATTTTCATTGCTAACATTCAGCAGATCCGTGCCCAAGGTGATCCTGGACTGTGTGAGAGATCCGCTGAGATTTCATTGTGTTACATGAGAACTGAAAACCTTGTCCTCAGGGGTTTGTAATTGGTAATGAATATTCTCATGAGTCTTGAATTGGAATAGACCGCAGAACCTAAAAGAGGCCAAAACGCTAATTCGAACTAAAGATTTTAGATAACAGACTAGTTAAAATGTTTTAACTTTCGCAAGGCATAATGTTGTCTGGGTCCAATGTAATGCTGATCTCTCAAATATTTAGCAGCTACTTGCTGAAATGTCTTCAGACGTTTAGTCAGACAGTTTTTGTTAGACACAGTAGATAAGCCATGACCTTTTAAACTTAAAGATTGTGAGACACACTTATCCCTTTCTGTCCACCTCTTTAAGAAAAAGCAGAGCACAGATCAAGCAGGAAAAAGAACAGGGCTGTCTGTGGACATCTATTTTCGGCTGTTTACATGACACTAATGTTACATTTGGTCAAACATGGATGTCGTGCGAGACTTTAGCTGAGAGAAATCACACTATCCTGTCTGTTGGCAAATGCAAGTGAAATTTTCTTTTTTTTTTTTTTTTTTTAAAAAAGGAAAAAAGAAAGAAAGCACCCCTTGTTGCATATTTTAGAAATATTCCCATGGGTTTTTTTTCAAACCATTTCCCCTCTGCCAAAACAGACACATTTTTTGACCTTTTTGAATGGTCTAGACAGATCGGACAGTCATTTAAATCACTCCTAATGGAGGCTGAATGTACTTAACACTTTACTTTTTTATATGCACACAAGTTGTTTGAACAATAATGCTTCCTGTAGATATAGCACTATTTCATACGTTTTTTTAAAAACATTTACATGCTGTCTCTTTCTGCTCATTTTGTCCACAAATAACTTTGTGACAACAGACATTCCAAATGATCATGTGTCATGTTTGTTTGTCCACCTGTCAGAACACTTCCTTTTTCTGCTCTCTTATTGGCCACAGCCATACAGTTACATTTTGTTTTAGCCAATCACATTTTTTTTTCTTAAAAAAAAATAAATAAATGCGTCACCTGCAATTTACATTTTTTTTCCACTTCTGTCAAGGACTATAACTTTCAGTCTAAAGCCACCTAGGAGTAGGAAACCTACTACCAAAATCGGAACGGACTACCATCCATTTTAAATGTACACAGGTTGAGTGTGAATATTTGTCTTAAGGATATATTCTGTAAGTACTGTCACATTTTTGAATCTTTAACTTGCGGCCAGCTGGTTGCTAAACTTTAAACCAGACTAACTCATTCCATTCAAAGTGCTTTTGAACATAAAATAAGTTTGATTCAGTACGTTGGTTGTAGCATAAACTATTTTGATCTGAACATCCTCAAGTCTGTTTTTGTGTCTGGTGGTGGGTAGTGTATTTCTATACTGCTAAAAGAGAGTGTGGGTGGATTATTCTTGGAGTCGCTTCTAATACTGCTTTCATTCATTTCCCTCGCTTCTTCCTTGCCCTTTTAGTGTTGCAGGTTTACACTCCACCCCCTCAACCAGTGAGGTCAGCATTCAGCTGCCCAAGTGTCTGTTCCTCGTACCAGACAAGCCTGTCTCGCTCTCCATGACATTGCTGTTGTGCTCTTGCTATAGTCAGCAAAGCTAGCTGGTGTGTAGAACAAGCTAAGCAATTGTTCCTGTGCAAATACAGTAAAAGAGGTTTTGTCATTTGTGTTGAATGAGTGTTACATGGGTAAATAAAGAATGAAGCTTTTTAGTTTAGTTGGAGCGTCTAGAAAACGTTTTAAACTTTTATCGTAATGTTCATTTCACAATATGCTAGTGTTTTTATCTGTAGTCCTGAACATTAAGAAGATGCTTAAATGAGCCTTGTATTATGTGTCTGGTGAGTTTAGGCTGATTAATACGACAAAGGCATGCCTGGAAAGAGTACTTAAGAAGGGACCACTGTTTGAAGGGGTTACGAAGTGTTTAAAGAGCACTTTGAGAGAGGCAAGACAGAAGAAACAGTGTAAGTGCTGCATGATTGGTGGAGGCATTTAGCCTATCACAGGCTGCGCTGAGCTAGGCTAAGTTTACACCAATAGTGGAATTTTTTTCCCCTTATGGAGTGAAGGTTGAGAAAGTGCTCAGTGAGTGAGTGGAGGCAGCCTGCAGCTTGTTCTAGTTATAAAACTCTATTACGGCTTGTAAGCGAACAGGCGTCGCTGCATGAGGACTGCTGTTTGACTTTGGGTAAGTGACGCTTGAACAATGAGGGATTAGGTTGCCTTAACCTTCTCAAAACCCCTTTCAGTTGGGTCTATATAAGGGACACA
>JAUMHR010000049.1:11851997-11865497 GCA_032361145.1 Enteromius fasciolatus
GACGCTTGAACAATGAGGGATTAGGTTGCCTTAACCTTCTCAAAACCCCTTTCAGTTGGGTCTATATAAGGGACACATGGCCAAGTAAACATTCTAGCTTTTTACATATTTAGTTAAAATTTACTAAGAAATGTGTTTAATGGTTTGTTATTTGTTCTGCACTGTGTCTGCTCTCTAAGTCATCTAAAAGTTCGTTGGCTTCCAAGAGAGTTAATCTGTCTGACTGACGGGAGGAATTCTCTGTCTGGTGTGGAATTTGGACTGTGATATAAGCTCTGTTGATGGATATTCCTTGGCTTCTAGCTGAAAAGAAAATCTTAAAGTTTTTGCCTCCGTGTCAATGCATTTCTTGTCTGCTAGGTAGTGAGGGGCGGAAATGCTTCAGATTGCCAGTTGCATTAGACCAAATAGATCTTTGGGTAGAAAGAAATATTTGCTCTCCTTGTTTTCCCTTAACCCCACCCCCAGTTACTCTCCCTGTGCAAATGCTCAGCAAACACATGGAGTTTGTTTTGCCATGAAATTGAGTAGAAAACATCTTAACAATCTGGTGTTGGAAATCGATAGATGGAAAATGTAGTTGTTAGTTAATGGTTTAACTCTTGGTGGAAAATTCTTAGAAAGTATTGTATAATTGTGAAGTAGTGTTTGAATGACACTCACACTTTTATGATTACTGGGTATAACCGTTATCACACCTTTAGGCTTGCAAACAAAGGAGTGACAGTTTTGGAAAAAGAGTCCGATTGGAGAAACGCTGTCAAAACTTTAATATATTTTTGGTTTTATTAGTTTTCTGTTTTAGTCTTTTTGGGGATTGATGAGTGAATTTGTTGTTGCTGTATACCATGTCTTGATGTATTGTATTTTGAAGATACTGAAAGGAAATCATCGTATTTGGAGAACAAAATTATATGGTGTTAGAAAGCTTTGAAAAAAGGTTGAAAAAACAGATTTTAAGGACTGATTACACGTTTCTCTTTTCTGACATTATTTTGCATATTTTTAAGAAATGATAGATTAACTGTACAGTGATTTAGATAACTTACTCAATTCATTTCACTTCTTTTTTTTTTTCTTTTTCAGAAAAAGATGATGATGAGAAGGACCCTTACTGTTTGGAAACCCCGTATGGTTATCAGCTAGATCTGGACTTCCTCAAGTATGTGGATGACATTGAGAGGGGCAACACCATCAAGAAGCTAAACATCCAAAGGAAGCCAAAAGTGGTCAGGTCTGCGCCCCCTCCTCAGAGTAGTTGCAGTGGCCAGGCTGAGTGGACTTCAACAGACTCCTTATCCTCTTCCAACAGCGATGAAAGCAAACCATCGCCAGTCTACTTCACACCTCAGAACCAGGTAGCCCCCCCTGGCAATACTGCCCAAGTCCATGAAGCTCCCCAAGCCTTTGTAAACATCCCAGAGACCAAGCAGCTGCTGCCTCCACCTTCTCCCCGCCTTCTTCGCCATAACCCCCAGGTGGAGAAAACACTCATGGAGACCCGAAGGCGTCTGGAACAGGAGCGGCTCCTGATGCAGCCACCGGTCAATGAGCCGCCTCGTCGGCGACTAGCCAGTTTTGGAGGAATGGGCTCTTCCAGTTCCCTGTCCTCTTACAGTGGCTCCTATGGGCCGAGCCAGATTTCACCCAACTCGCATTCTTTTCAACATAACGGACATCTAGGCAATGGCGAGTACAACCCCTACTTCACATCCTCTATGGGCAGTTCGATCCGCCACAGTCCGCTCAGCTCAGGCATGACCACACCAGTGACCAATGTTAGCCCACTGCACCTCCAGCACATTCGAGAACAGATGGTAGTAGCTCTAAAGAAACTAAAAGAACTGGAGGAGCAGGTAAAGACCATCCCAATCCTTCAGGTCAAGATCTCAGTCTTGCAAGAAGAAAAAAGGCAACTAGTGTCCCAGATGAAGAACTCAAAGGTAGCGGTGCAGAGTCCAGGTGGAGGATTCAGGAAGCGCTCCTATAGTGTGGGAAGTGCTGATCAGTATGAGCCCATGACCCAGATCAGGACAGGCTCGGAACTTCACATTGAGGAGATGGAGAACACTGAGCACAACACTCAAAGGCTACAAGAGTTCAGGCAACTGACAGCTGAAGTGGAGGCTTTGGAAAGAAACCTGCAGGATAATGGTGAGGAAAGGAAGCACAGCTTACACCAAATGGAGGAAAAAACAAACCAAAACATCCAGCGGCGGAGGTGTGAGAGCAAGTCCATTGGTGTCGGAGCTGATGAGAACATGAACAATGTGGTTGTATATCGGAGGTCACTTGGGCAAAACAGAGATGTCGCTGTGGGAACAGAGCAAGAGTTGAGAAGCACAGGAGTTGGTGTGACGGAAGCCATGCTAGGTATTAGCAGTGAAGTAGAGGCTGAAATTGAGATTCAGCACCAGACCATCGAAGCCCTGAAAGAGAAGATCTACAGGCTGGAGGTTCAACTTAAGGAGACCACCCACCAAATGGAAATGGGAAAGCTAAAGCTTCAGCTTCAAGAGGCTGGATCGAGAAAAAAGGTAGACAAAGGAATGTTGGCAAGGCCAGAGATGTACAGCACTTCAGTGGAGGCCAGAGTGTCCACACAGAGCCAAGGTGTGGGCAACCACGTTGAGTTTAGCAATGCAAGCACCAATCATGTCCAGCAAGTGAATTCAGTAGGCATTATTTGTAAACCAGAGGGAAGGCATGTTTCAGTGGGTCCGGAGTTGCCAATGGAGCGGTGGCTTATACGAGAATGTGCAGAAGTTAAGGAACAGTGTGTTGGCAGGCAGGTTGTGATGTGCAACCAGAGTGTTGGAGTGGAAATAAGCGTATGTGAAATGGGGATCAACACAGAATTAACGGAAGGAGGTTTAGTACTATGCAAAACAGAGGCTGAACAAGCCAAGGAGTTCAGGTCTATTGGATGTGGAGATTGTTCAGTCAATGTAATGGTCAGCCCGATCAAGGATATGGCAACCCAGAGCACAGCAACAGATGAAGTTCAAAGAACTGACTTTGGAGTAATGGTCTTACCCATGTGTGCTTCACAGTACACAAATACAGAAATTGAGACAATAGGCAAGTTAACCAATACAGACAAGGTAGTTCTTACTGATTCCAGCACCACCACGCAACCATACTCAAAAGACAAACAAGTCAACACCATACCAGTGGAGACCCGTACAGTTGCCATTGGTGATGGACTTGTGAAAGATATGCCGGCCACATTAAAAACACGCTCAGTTTCAGTAGGTACAACAGCATCTGAAGAAGGTATTCATGACAGGTCGCCATCCTACAAAACCAAAGAGACTGGGGTTGGCCTCACAAACATACATGAAAACTTTTTAGTCGGTCACAAGACAAGGAACATTGCATGTGGCCCTTCTCAGTGTCCCACCTTGATCCAACTTGAGAGTGTTCCTGTGGGATCAGTGTCATCGGCAGGACCCATCCACTCGCAGCCTGGGGCAGGTGGTGGACTCGATCACTACATAGAGAGAGTGCAGAAGCTCTTGCAGGAACAGCAGATGTTGCTTGCTCAGAACTACAGTGAGCTGGCAGATGCATTCGGCCCACCTCAACAATCCCAGTTTAGCTCCATCAATAGTGAGCTGGTTACTACTCTATCATCCATCAATTCTGTAATGAAGTATGGAAGTGTTGAGGAGCTCTCCAATATGGATCTTCCGAGACAGACAGAGAACTCAGACCACACTGTGAAAGGTAAGTTGCAGTTTATTTGATTTTATGAACCAAAGAACATGCATTCTGAAGAAGACCATCACTGCATGTTTAATATAAAGCATTGCTGTACTCCAAGTTGCTTTATTTACACTCAGGCCCCCTTTTCCTGCTGAGTATGGTGAGGAAGAGGGATGAGACAAAAGGGTACACAGTGCATTTGTGTCTGTAATGATGCCTGACACGATCTGACAGGGCAAAGTTTTCTCTGACCCTGAAAAATACATAGGGGCTTTGGATATAATCCAACAATGATCTCATCTCTTTTGGAAGGCAGCAGCTTGTGGTAAATGGCTAGTTGTTGTTGTCTTTGCTGATGCTGATTCATAAGTCCTCAGCGTTATGTAATGGAGAAAAGCTTAGTCCAAAGACATTCTCTCTATAAGACCAAACTCTGAGAAGATATCCAAAGTGTCTTTTAGTATGTGCACATAGTAGGCCTTAGTCATGTTTTTATGTTTTTCTAGAAAGCCTTAAAAGTCACAAGAACCAAAAAAATGTTTAGATCAGTGGTCATATATTTCTCTATCATCAACAGGCTTTTTATGGAATGCTCTGAAGATATAAATAACAGTTGCTTCTACTCTGCTGGGAATCGAGAGAGAATTTTTTTAGACATGCACATCAGAGGATTATGGCCAATGGTCAGTCAAAACTGCTGCCAAGGTTTTAGTGTTTCCATGTCTGCTGTGATCTGATTTGACTCTAGATAAAGCAGGAGATGTGCACAGGTATTGTCCATATTGGACATTCTTTTGCAGAAATATTATTTTATCACATTACTACATTTGGTTCATGGCGATGAAAGACCATCTGATGTGAAGAATACCATAATCATTGCACATGTTATCTTACACTGAGAGAATCCGTAAGCACTCTATTCTGGTGGAGTGTTGTCCAAAGTAGTCCTTTTTACATGCAGCTTTGTTTTGGCAGCAGCTGTATTATGTAGTCTTGGAGGTATAATTTGAGAATAGTTATTATGTACGCTATCATACCTTGTTTTCAGCTGCACCTAGAAAAGGCTTACCTTATTGGTTGATTTATAAGACTTCTATTGGTGGCATCCTAAGTCTAAATATAAGCAGCTCCTCACATATACCAAAATATGGTGTTATCCACTGCTATGTAATTCTGAAGGCTTTTGGCTTTATTGCCAAGTTTTCTTTTATACAGCTGAAAGTTTTTCTTTTCTTTCTTTTTTTTTTGGCAATTTATGTTAAAAAATTAGTTATTTTAAACTCTGCAGGAATTAATTTCAGATTTTCAAGATGCAAACAGCAAAACAGTTTCCTGATATTCTTGTTTCTTATTGCACTTAATACCAAAACAACCTTTCCTTTACCGTTCCATGTGTTCCTCCAATTTTACCTCTATTTTAAGGGACGATTGTCCTGCGCTATTAACTAATGTATGTTTTTTTTGTTTGTTTTTTTAAATGCATTGTACCTCATAAATATTATTGTTCTGTTTTATTCCATCCTGTTTATCCAGAAACACAGATGATCAGTTCCCACTCAAGTAGTTCGAGGACAGAGGTCACAAGGATAGAAAATGTGTGTATTGATGATGCACATGGTACAGCAACACAGAAAAGCCGTATGGACCAGCAAATGTCCACAGCATTGCATGGTATGGCCAATTCTGTCACTAAACAAGCAAGAGAGATCTGTATGAATATTTTTGCTGTACCAGTTAATTTCAGTTGATATGAAGTTTTTGCTGCTGTGTTTTCATGTGTGCTGTCAACTGATTTACAGTAGCTTTAGAAAAAGCAGAAGATGTGCTCAGATATTATCCATATCGGACATTCTTACTCTACCTCCTTTGGCTCATTGCAATGAAAGACCATCTGATATGAAGAATATTTAGAGATTTAGATGCATATCAAAAACTGAGAAAGAGTCAGCGAGTTAAGTATTCTGATTATGTGTTGTAATGTAGTTGTGTTGATTTAATATGCTATAAGATTGGTATTAACCATCATAAAAGAAGTGACTTATTCATATTGAACTCCCCTTGCTGGATGTACTTTTTTATCCATACCCTTGTATGACTCTTTAAGGAGAGCATGTAACAGATTAACAGCTTTAAGACACACTTCCCAGCATACAGTACATCTGCTCTCACCTGTCAAAAAAAGGGAAACTGTAATAATGAGGGCCTTCACCGCATACAATGTTAGAGATACAGACTGTTAGAGGGAGTGTGTCCATCTGCAGGGCATGTTCTGGCAGTTCTCAGAACTGTTCTTTTTTCAGTCTCTGTGGAGAGGGGCGGCGATCCTCTTCGGTATTTGGCAGTGCGAAGCCTGTACTTAACATGTTTGCCATAGCTTTAGGCTGTGGGTTGTTTCTTTTGCTTCACAGAATTTTTTTCAAAACTCGTGTTTGATATGCAACTTTTTGGATTTTATATATATATTTTTTTCTTGATTTATTTTTCTTCTGTTGAAAAGGACAACAAGCATTGGATGTTGTACTTTTCTTTCAGATTCAGAAATGTAGCCAGCTCTAGCTTATGGTCTTGATTAGCTGTTGCTGGCTAATGTAGATTGAGCTTGTTCAGTTCCCATAACAGCAATAACGCTGTATAACATAATAAATCACGATTTCAGGGTTATGCATTTCTTTCCATTTTGATAGGGTGTGTAGATTGTTGTCAGCATTTTTGGGGGAGACAAAAAATTGCGTGCAGGTCTATATTAAAACTGTTTTGGTTTATTCATTTTTTTATTTATGCACTAACAATATGTAGGTAGGTTTAAATATACCTTACCACTATTTATACCTTGATTAATATTAAATTTGAAATGTAAACATTTTGGCTCCACTTAAAAATAATTGATTGCCTGTATTTCTCTTTTCCACTAGGCAGTCATAGCACCCTGAAGTCTATCATGAAGAAAGATGGTCATCAAGGGCCTAATGGCACAAAAAAGAATCTGCAGTTTGTTGGTGTAAATGGAGGGTAGGTTCTCTAACAATATGAGAAAGAATATGAGAAATCTTTTCCAGCTTTTTTTAATAAAAAAAAACAAAACATCATTAGCCCGTCATTAAAACCTGAGGTTTCCCAATGCAAATAGCATATTTGTCTTAATTAAACAAGAGTACTTATAGCATATTTACCAAACAGCATGAAATATTGATTTGTTTAACAGTAATTTGTTAAAACCAGTGCTGCACTTTAACAGTCAGATTCAAGCATTTTAGAGCATCGTCTAAATATACAGAGATTAAATTATGTGCATATCTGTGCTTTCTATGTCTAGCTATGAGACAACATCAAGTGATGATTCCAGCTCAGAAGAAAGCAGCTCCTCAGATGATGTGTCAGAGGATGAAGAGGAGGTAAAAGACAAGATGGTGAATGTGGGAGAGAGGAGGAAAGAAGAATTCAGGAATAATGAAGCAGTGGATGAAGACAGAGACACTGAAGATTTAGGCCAGGACAAAAGGCAGAGGCAAGTATTTCCAGTAACTCAGTGTTTGACTGTAGACCAATTCAAGAGTCTCTTGCATCAGAAGAATTCAAAGTATTTTGGATGTTATGTCTGCAAATATTTTAATTTATTTAAAAAAAATATATTTTTTAAGGAAAGTAGACACAAATGAAACATCAGATCTGAATTATCATGTCATTAAAGAATCCTGCATACCAGACCTGACATGAGTTATGAGAAAGAGTACTAAAGCACTACCCTTCATAATCTCAGAAGTCCTCTATCCACCTGGAAATAATATTATTTCATATCTGGATATTCTTTAGCTAGAATGCTCAAAGAATGCTTTTTTTAACTACACCTGAACGCTTGTGTAACTACAGTTTGATTCCAGTCGATTCCACTGGACACGCAAAAAAAAAAAGCCATTCGTTGCATTTTCAGCCATTTACTCATTTAAAAGTTCTAAATGTATTAATTTCAAAAGATAAAAAAGAATGTGTCTATTTCCTTTCCCTACTTTACAAGCCTTCCAACAATGAAAATGTAAAAGTGAAAGGGAGAAAAATAAGAGTTTAAAGCACTAGGAGAGAGATGTAAGGATTTGGGGAGAAATAAGAGACTTCTAGTGTTGTCCAGTAGAATAATTCATGGGATATTGTTCATTAAGCTGCGAACCAGATCACAAGACTGGAGTGTCTGTTGTCTTTTTCACATTGTGAAAGCCAAGAAGCCACAATGCAAGACAAAAAGAGCTCTAGCCACAGATGTTTACTAAAACAAATACCAAGCAAATGAGTAAAAAATAGAGCATTACGGGAAACTTGTGAATTGTTACAGATTACAGATAAGGTTACAGATTAGAAGGCAGATAATGAAAATGCATTCGCATTGTGGTCAGTCCAGAATCCTCTGACCACTTCTAAGTCTGGTTTCCACTTAGGATCCAATATCTTTATCCAATGTTGTTTATCACTCAGAAGTGTCATTCATTTAAATCTTTTTTTTTTTCTCAGGTATGAGTTGAATGAGAAAATGCTTTCTGCATGCAACATGCTAAAATCCCACCTCAACGACCCCAAGGCTTTATCTAGTAAAGATTTGGTAAGTGTTCGCTGTGTCTTAACCCTCAGTGCACAAAAATAATATCTGTGTTTCCAGATTAGTAAAATTATTTGGTGAAATCCTCTATTTTCTTAATGCCTTTGACCGTTTTCCTTAGTCAGCAACCTTGTCAAACAAGCGACTCAAAGCAAATTAGAGTTTTAGATGTTTCTTCAGGTTCTGCTTCACTGCACCTGAAACAGGAAGGATATTGGCTCCTTTGTGGTTAACGTGGTGTAAAAGAATGTTGGAACAACTCCTATTTCTGCTGACCCCCGAACAGAGGGTCTGTGACACGCCCAGCAGTGTGCTGACTGGGCTACTGTCAAATCAAAGCTGTATTTGTTCTGAATTTCGGAAAACCTGAACCTGATAAGTGAATGTAATTTAGATGAATTAGGATCATTTTGTAACAAGATCCTGGATGTTTCTCTTAGTTTTGCTTCGGTTTATACTTTGATGAGCTGTTACTACACAAAGTGCACAATCCATGTCCAGTAAATGTCCTATAATACATACTTATCTTCCTCATATTTATCATTTTGGGTCATTTCAGAGGCCGTATGTGAACACAGTTCAGCATGAGTGGTTCCGGGTGTCCAGTCAGAAGACGGCCGTCCCAGAGATGGTGGAAGACTACCTGAATGCTTTCAGAGGCATCTCCCCTGCCCTGCTGCAACACATCGTAAACATGGCCGATGGCAACGGCAACACTGCCCTCCATTACAGTGTATCCCATTCCAACTTCCACATTGTGAAAAAGCTGCTGGATGCTGGTAAGTATTTGACTCGCATTCGACATTTACACATTTTTCTTACGACCAGCTTTTTAGCACAGTGGTGATTGACAAGTGTGAAGGCAGCATGTTGATGTTGCATTGGCATGAATAAAAAGCTATGTTATCAGATCGCAAAATACTTTGGGCGCATTTAAACCTGTAGTTAGTGCTGTCCATTTGTGATTGGATCACCAGAGATAAAAGCTAATACCGAGCCTCACAACTGTTTTCAACATTGATGATAATAAAACAATAAGCAAAAACTTACTTTGAAAAACATGAATAATCTAATGGTTCCCAAACATTTGTACTGCAGTGTATATAATCTACGAGCTTATCCTCCAGCCACTTCCAGACTCAGTTTCCCACTGTTCATCCTGCAAAGAGCTCTGTGAATACCACATGATGAGGTGCCTTGACTCCTGAAAATAAAAGGCCATTATCCCAATGCCTTTGTGCTCCTCTACTATCTGACTCTTTTGGTGCGGCCCCTATTGTCTCAATTGTCTGCTTCCATTCTCAGACACTCTAGCCATCTTTGCCCCGTTGCCAGTCAGTGAATCCCTGTTTTGGTCCTTCTCTTCTTCCACAACCCATGACTCTCATGAGTCTGAATAGCCTTGCATGTCCCCTCTCTTAAGTTCAAAGAACAGGCGGCCTCCTTCCAAATGCATTTACTACAAGGGTGGGCACAACGGTCGCTCTGATTCCCTTGTTCTCTCTGTTTTGTTATAGATGTCTGCAATGTCAATCAGCAGAATAAGGCGGGCTACACTCCCATCATGCTAGCTGCGCTCGCCGCTGTGGAGGCACAGAAGGACATGAGGGTGGTTGAAGAGCTGTTTGGCAAAGGCGATGTCAATGCTAAAGCCAGCCAGGTTAGTGTAATTGTACTGTTGCACTTAAGCATTTCTTTAAACTAAACTAAGCACACATTTATTATTAGTCATTTTTTGCATTGATTGAATATACAGTTCTATATATGAATATAGATTGAATATACACTCTTGCAGTGATGCTATAGCATTTTTGGGCATGTGAGAGAATAGTTCTTAAATGAACAATTTTAAAGAACATTTTAAATTCTTAATAAGCTTTTTTGACTATAAAGGACCTTTTCCGGGTTTTAAAGGTGTCATGGATGGTCATTTAGGTTAATTTCCGCTTACACTACCTTTAAAAATATGTGGGGGGGGGGGGATTTTATTTTTGATATATTTATATTAAAGTCTGTCTACTTTAACATACTGTAAAATGTATGTTTATTCTAGTGATGGCAAAAAAAAATTTCATCATCATTACTCCAGTCTGCAGTGTCACATAATCCATGATAACAAATCATTCTTATATGCTGGGTTTTTTTTTTTTCAGATTCTTTGGTAAATATAACGTTCAAAAGGACGGCATCTATTAGTAGTTTAAAAATATGTTTACTGTCACTTTTGATTAATTTTAATACATTTTTGCTAGAAAAAAATATTCATTTCTTTTTACAGATTAAACAAGAACAATAGGCAATTAACAATAGATACTTGCTATAAATTAGCGTTAAACTAGGTTATTGGCTTTTGAGGCAGTAGTCTGTAAGTCCCTAAACTGATTTCATTGACTGTGAGTCCAGGCTGGTCAGACAGGGCTGATGCTGGCTGTCAGTCATGGCAGAATGGACATGGTGAAGGCTCTGCTCTCTTGCGGTGCAGACGTCAACATCCAGGATGATGAGGGCTCAACCGCGCTGATGTGCGCTAGTGAACACGGCCACGTTGAGATAGTCAAGCTGCTGCTGGCTCAGCCGGGCTGCGATGCCACACTCAGTGATAATGTGAGTGAGCGGAGTCTCGATTTAACGAACATGAAATATATTTATGCAATGTGTTTCCTCATAGCGGGGTGTTATCAGAAAGCAAGTATGGCTAACAAGGTGTTTGCCAATTGTTTGTTTGTTGTTTTGTCTTTAGGATGAGAGCAATGCCTTGTCTATTGCTCTGGAAGCTGGTCATAAGGACATAGCAGTGCTGCTGTATGCCCATATGAACTTCTCCAAAGCTCAATCACCAGTGAGTGATCGCAAGTCACATACACAGTTCAATCATTTGAACTATTTGTACGTTGCGTTGTGTTGATTGTATTTTTTTAAATAAGTTGGACCGTTTCAGTGGATAATCACAATTGATTTCGTAAAAAGTAGAGTTTAGAGTGAGGAGGCGGCTTATTACTAGTTATGGATTTTGCAACGGACTCATGTTTGGCTCCAGTTCCTGTTAATTATATCTTTTATGTCTGTCGTTTGTTCACAGGGTACGCCTAGACTCGGAAGGAAGACTTCACCCAGTCCTACAAGGAAAGGGCATGTTTGATAGTAGAGCTTCTAACCCGCCCCGCTTGAGCTGCTATTTTTCAGGTTTTGCCATGCCTACCATTTTCATCAGCTAGACACCAAATCTCCAGCTAAAAGACTGAAAACTTCCTTCAAACCTCAAATAATGGATAGTAGGCAATTATACTGAGCACTTTCTTCAAACTTCTCCTGGTTTATGTCTAGGCTTTTAGATTATAATACAAATGGACTTGCTAGCTAAGAGTCAGCCCCTTAAAGACCTCAAATGTGTACTCACCCTGAATGTATTCAGAAAGTATTCTTCTGCCTGAAATCACCAGCGTATTGTCAGCTAGACGTCAACTGGAAAGTGGCTATGGAGTTGCCTTCAGAATATTGTTATTCTCATATATAAATGTTTAATTTTATAATATATGGATCTATCTTTGTATTCTTCCTCCTTTGAGTGGTCTAAAGCTTAAGTCAACAATATTTCCCTCTCTTTTTTTTTTTAAATAATCAATAATTTATAATTCCAAGATGTGGCCAATGTTGCCTGACAATGAGCTTTATATTTGAACCATGTATATGCTGCCCAATAAGTTCAGCCTTTGGGATTTTTCTCCCACCATTAAATCCCCAGCAGAGATGTCCAGTGGTTATTAGAGGTTGAAATAAAATTTCAACATGTTATTTTAAAAATATTTCTAGATTTGGATTAGGTCCTTACTTTTGTACTTGCCATTTTATCTATTTAAAGAATCACAGTATTTAGGACATTTCAGATTTACTTTGTAACATGAAGTTATATATGTACCTATTAAAAGTTTTTATCGAAAATAATTGTACTTTGATTGTATATATTGTATGTTTGCGATAAGTGGACGTATAGCTTGGCTTTCATGTAATAAACTTTGTCATAGGTCTAATATGTGTCATGTAGTCACAAACAGAATAACAGATAACTAGTAGCCAGTAACTTGATAATAAAGTACTAAAATGACATGGCTTGTGCCCTTTTCTCTTCTGAACTTCTTCCACTTTCTCTTCAGGTCAATAAGTACAATGTCTCCCTCTACTGGTAATTTAGGTCTCATTCTAATTTAATATATTTTGAGATGATGGCTTTAACTCTCTTATTGGGCATTGATATTCAGAAAATATTCAGTTGAAATTGTAACTGTTACATTAAATGCACACGTGTTTTGCTATCTTAATTTAATATCAAACTTTTAAACTAATTAAAATTGTTCTTAAAAAGTTACTGCGAGTCCTTGCAGGTGGAGATCAGCAGGTCTGCTGAAAATATGATGAGCAGCTGTTCAGTTGTAATAAAGCTGTATTTTAGATGCATGGCCCGTTAGCACCTGCTGGTCGACACCGTCATTGCACCATTATGCTACAAAAAGTTTTTCTCCACTGGCCGTCGTTTTTGACAATTGTGATACTTAGCCTTGTGCTTCTGCGAAACCGCAGAAAGCATTCATTACTGCAGTTAATTTAATCAAATTTTCAAGAAAATATTACTTCAAATATTATAGATGTGTAAAAATCTTCTGTTTCTGCCGACTGCCTTTTTCTTCAGCAAGCAATAGTCGTGAATTCAACGCCTGGTTTAGCTATAGACAAGATATAGTCCGGCTATTTGTAACCCTCTTCTAGACCAAATAATCTTGAATTTAGTTACATGTTATTTTTTGGCAAAATACTTGAGATGTATGATATATTTCGTCATGTAAGCCACGTCAACAGCGTTTACAAGGTGTTTGGTTTTATTTTTTGACATGTTCTTTTAGTTAGCTGCAAATATGGCTTAACTCCAAAAAAAATCTAACAAAAGGTTTCTCAGTGGTTTACAGTAGTATCAGATGTTTACCAAAGTTTGACTCCTTAAAATGACCACTACTCCTTTGTATTCCTCCTAGACCAGGAATACTGGTGCCTGATACATGTTTTGTTGTTCCATTTGCATTGCTATATATTAAAGCAAATGGTTACAAGCATATTTTTTTACATTAGAAGTACAATGTCCTATATATATATATTAGGGGTGGGCATAGATTAATTTTTTTAATCTAGATTAATCTAGATTAATTTTCAAATTAATC
>JAUMHR010000049.1:11865597-11883887 GCA_032361145.1 Enteromius fasciolatus
AAATGAAAAATTTATATATATATATATATATATATATGTATATATATATATATATATAAATAATAATAAATATGGGGCAAGAATATGATTAGGATTTTTCATAGAGGAAAACGTTCATGAATGTATGACCATATTCTGGCCCCATTATTTTTATTAGGCTATTTTAATGATATTTTTTAAAAACGTAAAATAAACTGAGAGTAGACAGCTTGTATGTTTTGTATTAAACCTGGGTGTCGACTATTCAGCTGACGCAAAAAAAAAAAAAAATCCCCACAACAGAAATAAATGAAATGAAATAAATGGAAACGTTTTATAGACTAGCCTAATCTACGAGGCACGGATTGTGTCAATCTGCGTTTTCATTCGATGAAAATAACCGAGCCTTCAGCAAAGCCTATTATTAATATTATTAGGCCCTATTATTATTCTTATTATTATTTAATCATTTGTTTTAAACTATGTTTTTTAAAGGGTCATATGCCTAAAAAAGGCGGCAAAATTGGTTATAGACATTTCGTAACCTTCAAATTGCGAAGGACGATTGTGGACAGAATGCCGCTCTGGATTAGAAAGCTTTAAAATTGTGTGCAAACTCCAACCACATATTTGTTTTTTATTTAAACCAAACAAGCTTTACTCTCCCACGTCCCGCATATGCTGCAAAGCCATCACGAACAGTAGCTGTGACATTCTTTAGTGTCAGTTGATTTTACTTTGTTTTGAGAAACATCACACATGCTAGGTCGATCGGGACAAAGAGAATTGTGTTTTGTGTAGCCTTCCCGCATGCTTAGTCAATGTTTTTTAAGTATCGCTTGTTGTGTCAACTGTCATATCGCGCTCTATCTAGAGCTGAAACCTGTGTGCAAATGCATCCCCGAAGGGTTGTGCATTGTCAACAGCAACTCAGAAAGATATTAATTGGTGTAACAAGAGATCTAGTGTCTTGTTAACAGCCAAACTAATTTGTCAGACAGCAGTCATTAAATCATTCAATTATAAATTGGTTTCTCGGAACGGCAATCTTTATGTAAATAATTATAGCATAGTTTATTGCGATGTAGCCAAAATACAGACACATGTCTTAATTAACAAGATGAGTAATTTGAAATATTAATATTTATTAAGCTCTTCAACGTTTTAAAGTGTCGCGTTTTAAGATGAAAAATAAATACAAACACATTAGTAGCCGTCCAAATTCATAATAGCCTATAATATTTATAACATATTTCTATCTTAAACCAAACAAACAAAAACAAAAAACACCTGTATAGCAACGCTGTTAGGCGCATTTGAATAAAAATGAAAATCCATCGCCAGTTTTTGCATTCACCAGCTGTAATTTGAATATTGTCAATTAGTGGTTACTTTAGCCACTGCAAGCACATTAACGAAATATTACAACCTAACTTGCAAAAACGCTTTTGCTATAAAATTAAACATCAAATTTGTTGTCCACTCATTCATAGGTAATTTCATTCCTACTGTAAACAGATATAGCCAAATAAATACAAAAAAACGTGTTGTGTAAGTAAGCTCCAAAGTGTCAAGTTTGTATTATTTATTTTATTTTTTAATTAAAGTTATTTTGGGCTGTTTTTAATTAAGTACGAATATTTTAACATAGGCTTTTATTTATTGCAGTAGGCTATGTTTGAGCCGAGACATGGGGGTTTGAAACGAGACGTATTAAACAGCTGAACCCCCCCATTGTCCTCCGTGATTAATTGATCGTTTCCTTGGAATGTTTTATTTGTAACTTCACCCCATTAAGAACTTCGTTCAGAGAGTGATTCTGTTTCCAGCCAACGGGGAAGCTCCGTTCCCATCAAGCCAATCTGGACACGCTGTCACACGCCGTCTCCTGATTGGCTCGTTGTGAGCGGAGCTTCCCCATTGGCTGTGGCAGCTTTGCTGCGCGGATCTTAGAGTTGAAAGGCTGAGAAGGCTCTCATCACATCGCAGTGACAGATCAGGTAGAGTAAATGTCGCTCATTGATGTTTCTGTGAAGGTGGCCTGATTTCTCCTGGAGCAGCGCTTATTATCGCTTTAGCAGCTCTGGGTTCTAGTCTTTTAAGAGATTCTTGGATATTCACTCATTCTGTTGTGGTCTACATTGTTTAGGTAAGTGTCTCTTAAAAAATATCGGAATGCCACTTAAATAGCCTATATATATTTAAAATATATATCTGTCATAGCTTTAATTGGTGCTTTAGTTTTTGATAAAGTTCAAAAAGCTGCAGTGCTAAATGTTTTAATTAAATGTTTTGAATTGTATTTCTAATGCAAATCTATTTTGGCTCTTTGAAACCTAAAATAGGAATGGCAATAAATAATTGACACGTTAAAATATTATTATAGACCTCCTAAAAATAATTTACTAATTACTCTTCTTTTCTTTTGGACAGCATCTATTTATATACGCGTCGTGAAAATGACGGATCTTTCTAGCACGGAGTTTGAGATCGACGTGGAGGGCCTGGAAACGGAGAGCGATGATCAGGCGGTGTTCAGCGGCACCGGGGAGGACGACGCGGGGACAAAAGACGACGACAAATCCAGCCGCTTAAACCTCGGCTCTGGAGACCAGCGCAAACTGAGCCGCACTCCGAAATGCGCCCGCTGTAGGAACCACGGCGTGGTGTCCTGTCTGAAGGGGCACAAGAGATTCTGCCGGTGGAGAGACTGCCAGTGCGCGAACTGCCTGCTGGTGGTGGAGAGACAGCGCGTAATGGCTGCTCAAGTGGCACTGCGGAGACAGCAAGCGACCGAGGTGAGAGCACGCAAACTAATGACACTTTACAGTTATCAGTATCAACCTGAGGAAAACAAATTTAAGTCTAAAATCTTAAGTAGGCTACGTAAAACAACGCGTGTAAGGCAGACTTTTCTGAATGTATTACTGCGTTGCATAATCTAATCCAAAATGCTACGTTGTAGAGTAAAATGTCTTACAATTACGTATCATTTTATTTCAGGACAAAAAGGGAATATCCGGGAAGCAAATACCAGTGGAAAGACGAAGTATATATCAGCGACACATCCGCCCATCGACCATGCTGGCAAAAAGTATTTTAGAAGGTAGGTTTAAAACAACGAAACAAATCTTATGCATGAATTGAGAACTCTTCCTTGCTTCTTATTAAAGCTGATGGATGATCTTTCTGACCTTTTGCCCCCTTTCCTACTTTTCAAAACTAATTTTAGCCCTCTTTTTTCCTCTTCTCTCAGCCTTTCTTGGACTTCTGTCCATTTCGTATTAATTCACTTGGTTCCTCTCTGGATATTTTATTGGTGTAAGCTTCTCTCAAATACAGCACATGTTTAGCTTCTCAATATACATAATAATAATAATAATAATAAAATAAATACATAAAATTGTGCATGATGCTCAGAATTTATTATTGATGCTCAGAATTTAAAAAACACATCCTAAAAATGAATTTAGAAATTCTTAACAGAAATCTTGTCTGTTGTTATGTGTAAATAAAACAAACTCTTGTTTCTCATTCATTGACAGGATATCGTCCAGTGCAGAACGACCCGTTTCTGGGTGCCAATCCGGCTCTGCCCCCTCCTCTGAGTGACCGGATGAGGAAGAGACGAGCCTTTGCTGACAAGGAGTTGGAGACCATTATGCTGGAACGAGAGTATAAAGAACGAGAGCTTCTCGAGTCCAGCCAGCCCAGCTCTGCCTCGCTCTTTCTCCCTGGCAGTATGGTCCATGCCGCAGAGTATAACTCCTACAAGACGGCCTTCTCATCCGCCTCGGCCTCTTCCGCGGTCGAACCTTCTCCCAAAGATCTCTGTGGTTTTCTGCCGGGCTGTCTGGATCTCTCCATGCAGTATGCTGCCACAGGTGGGACGACAGCTAACGTGGAGCTCATCTCCTCCAATGTGAGCGTAGCGACCACCTACCGCCAATACCCTCTCTCACCGCGCTTCGTAATGTGGCCGCGGGGCAGTAGCGGTATTAGCGATGCCCTCTTATACCAGCAGTGTCTCCTGAATGCCACCGCAGTCCAGAACTTGAAACCTGGAGCTGTTTGGGATCCGAAGATGATGACCTCCACAGAGAGCCACCCGCCCGAGCACGAGCCGGCCGCGTCCAGGCTCGAGGGCTCTCGAGTGGCTCCAGAGCCGTGTGACCTCCAGCCGGGGCCCAGAGAGGCTCAGACAGGACTCGGCCAGAATGGAAATGCCCGCTCAGCCTTCTCGCCTCCTAAGAGGGTGTACGGACAAGCTTTCCCTCCGCATGCAGGGACCCATGAGCACGTGATCAACAACATGAGCAAAGACACTGCCAAGCACACACTGTCCATGAAGCTCAACTCTTTCCATTCACTCATACAGCAGACACTCAATGACAAGAATCCAGAGATGAGCGGGCCGTACTGTAAGGAACTGCTGGAGGAAGCGGCAAAAAAGTTCAGGGAGGGTACCGCCAAAGACACAGTGGGACTCAAAAGCTCAGAAAGAGTGGGAAAGGACCTTGTAGCAAAGCCGAGGAGCACTAAGGTCAACGCAGGAGAGTCTCTATCGTTCTCAGTGGAGGCCATATTAAAAAGACCCGCACTTTCTTTAAATCGGACATCCCAGTAAGGTTTCCTGTAAAACAGTCCTAAATCCTGCAAAATGACTAAAAGTACTTGCTTATTTTCTACTGACTGTATATTTATTTTTACACACACACAAACACACAGCTACATGTACTTGGAATTTAAGCAGAGATAATACAAAAATTAATGAATCTATGCAGCATCTAAAACTATTTTTGCTGCTTTTTTGACACATCTGTATATATATAAAAATGTACATACCATTTCAGACATGCATGTTGTACATTATAATACATCATAATGTGTAGAGTATTTAAATGTGAATGTGAATTTTGCTACTAAAGTGTCAATAAAATTAAAAATGTTCCTATATTATTTTGGAATTGTGATATTATTTTCACAAAGTAATTGTGTTTATATTAAAGTAGGATTTTAATCAATGCCGTAACGATCAATATTACTTCATGGTAGAACATATATTTGGAATTTCATTTTACATATATTTAGAATGTTATAATAGAACAAAGAGGGTAAAACAATACAGAAATTGTTTATTTAAAATATGAATACAGCATTTGTATTTTAACAAACAACTACTGCTTGAGATGTTCACGCGTTTAATTTCTTATTCAGATCCTGCAGTTCCACAAACAGCCACTATATTGTTCTTATTGTACTCTGTAGTGTGACCAACTGGGCCAAGTGATTTAAATCAGATCATTTTGATCATTATTGTAACTTTTTTAAAAAGCTATGACCAGTCTTTAAGAAAAAAAAAATCAGATCGCTAACTTTAAGCATTTTAGCAGCTGGCTCCAGGCTGGAGTGAGGCTTTCACAGAACAGCAGCAACACTGTTATGTTCTAGAGTAAAATATATATAAAATGCGATTCTAATTCAAGGTTCATAACTGGGCAGTATTCTGTGTAAATAAGTCAAAATATTTTTACAGAAGTGAAAATCTACATTGATCAATACATTTATAAAGCAACTGTGAAAAAATAGATAAATGATTCTGTTTATACTTATTGCACTTCATGTGCAAATATGGAGCACCTGCTCAAGACATTAGTTATGTCTACATGTATCACAGATGTTGTCGATGGAAACATGAGAGGTCCATAAATTCTGAAATACCTTTAACAATTCATTTTTTTTTAAACATTTAACTTTAGCTGATGTCAGATTATGCTGGGCTGTATGTAATTCAGAGAGTACAAACACAGCTAAATGGAGAAAAACAAAGTAAACAAATAATCGTGTGCTACATTAAGATTTCATTCTCCTATGAGAAATGTTTTGTCGTGCGACTAATAAAATGAAATTTCGATCTACACGTACATTAACTACAAATAATTGCAAAACTGAAATAGTAAATGTGAACCATATAAAACTAAGATGTTATAGTTGAAACACTCATTGCACAGTTCATTGGTTCAGATGGAATCATTTCTGGCTTCAAATGGAGCAGGGAATAGTCTCTTAGGAAAGACCTCTGCACGATATTTCCTAAAACGACTGAGGGGCTAGCATGAAATTATAGATTGACTGCAGCTGTTCTGTTAGTCAAATTCTGCTGTTTTAGAAAGAATTTAGATCTACAACCCTGAAAACATCCTGCTTAGACAATACGTCTTAAGAAACGATCACATCATTGGTATCACTAGAGGGCTGTTCGGTGCTCATTTTACCTGTTATCTCCTCGCTTATTTACTGTAAACTGTTTCTTTAAATACCTTGTGATGTGGAAAACGGGTCAGTAGTTATGCAACAGAGGAGAAGATCTCAAATACAGTGAAGTCGGTGAGGGTACATAGACAACTGTAGCAGTAGGACCCTGGATCTGCAGATGTCATCAAGACTGATGAGCCCTGTTCCCATAGTGTCAGATTTAGCACATTAGCAAAGCACCGTCACTACCATTGCCAGCATGTTTGTTTAGTTACATTTACTAGGCCCTTATGTCAGGCCAAGTTAACTTGTCTGTTTAAACACTGTTGCTACTGTAACACATCAGGAAGGCAGGTCAGATTATGTTATCATTGGCTGTGCAATCGTTTGTCCTGCACTTTCACATTTATATTTCTTTAAAGGAACGATTCACCTATAGATTTGGTGAAAGTTAGCATTACGTCACTTGCTCTTCAATGAATCTTCTGCAGTGAATGGGTGCCGTGAGAATGAGAGTCCAAAGAGCTGATTAAAAAATAAGAATAATCCACAAGTAATCAACATGACTGTGTGAAGTGAAGTAAAAAAAAAAACCCCGCATGATTGTTAGAAAGCAGTTTGGACTCTGACGGCACCCATTCACTGCAAAGGATCCGTTGGTGAGAAAGTAATGTAAAGCTAAATTTGATGAAGAAACAAACTCATCAACATGTTGATGTTCTTTAGGTGAGATTTTTTTTACAGGCAGAGTTGGGAGTTAGTATGATAACATGGTTTATGTGAAAAAAGCAGTCTCTAAAATGTTCAAGAGCTAAATGGAGATAAACAGATTCACTGCAAAAAAGCACATTCTTAGTCTACGCTCTCAGAAACAAAGGTAAACTGGGGCGGTACTTTTTGTACCTATTAGGTAACAATAAGTATATTTTAAATACTAATATGTACCTTCAAGGTACTAAAATTGACCCTTTAGGTACAAACATTTATCTTTTGAAAAGATACTAGCACAGTGACAGCTGAGAGTGTGTATATACCGACCTTAAAAAATGGCTTTATTTGAAAAGCTAAATCATATGAAATCTTTAAGAATAATGCTCACTAAATGCAGCTCGATTTATGCTTAAACAATAGTTAACAGTGTGTAAGGAGAAAATACAAGCCACTCTTTTAATTCTCAAGTAAAAGTATCTTGTTTTTAAGAATGTGTAAAGATTTTTACTGAAAAGTAAGGCAAAAATACTCATAAAAATATCTTGTGCAGTGTTAATAAAGCAACGAAAATGCACTTTTGTTCATTTGCATTGCTGCACGGTTTACACCCAAAACATTTGTCTGTGCAGAGTAAGTGAGGACAACTTAAATTGGCCAGGCCATGTCATTGTTCCGACTAACACCTTCTATTTCCCTCCTAAATTCCTCCCCAGCTGCGGAGCAAGCCCATCTCTCAATCTGCTGATTTTGTCGCCCCAGCGCACTGGCTGCAAGACGCTGCACTTTAAACACACAGATCAAACCCCAAAGAAGTCACAAGCCCACAGGTTTATTTTGACAGATGAAATAAATGGCACACAGCAAATTTTGCATTGGCTTTCAGCAATGCATGAACGAAACAAATTTTATGACCCTTATTTCAGTACCAGCAGCTTTTCTGTGGAATTCCTGCAAGGCAGCCTGTAATATAATAAGAAATGTGTAGCTCAGAAGCTTTTGTCAAATTTGCGGCTCTTAATTACCATGTTTGCTAAGCTGACAGCTGATGAAGTCAATGCGGGCAGTCGAAGTTGTGTCTGCTCACCCACACACACACACACACACACACTACCATCATCCTCTATAGGTTTCCATGGTGGAAGCTTGTCAGGCAGGTTTATATCATTAACACCTGTGGGATGTTTTTCTTTTCTCCTTGCTTTCACTTACCCCCTCTCTGTCAGTGTTTCAGCACATGTGCGAAGGTCTTTGTTTTACAGCACTCACTGTATTCTCCAATAAATACGCAACAGCTGAGTATATCAAGAGTGTCGGCTCTAAACAAACGATGCTGGAAATCTCACCTCCCCCCTTTCACGACAGGTTCATAAAGTAATCAGCCAAAGTGAGCAGAAGCCGAGCGTGTGAATTGTGAACCGGCAAAGAATATCACTTTCAGAAGTTCATATCGAAGCCAAGCCATGTTGCGCTTGTGGTATTTATTCAAAGGGATTATTTACATGGATCCAAACAATAGTACAGTCCTGACCTCCTGGCTGTGCTCCTGCGTTTAAGCTCTCGTTTTTCGTTGTACTTTGTTCGCAACATTTCCAAGACATTCAAGTAGATAAGCAAATCACCTCAAGTTCAATGCAAATGCTTGTAAATCCAAATGTTTGTGAAGCACGGCCTGTAACAACATTTCGTCTTGATCTGCTGTGATTGGCCTTGGCACGTATGTCTGTGGCATGTTTTTGTATCGCTTATTCGACTGTTACTGTTGAGGGGCATTTTGTGTGATTTTAGCGTGAGTGTTTTGTATGTACAAGAGCAGCAAACTATCTTCTGTATCCAGCAATGCATGGTCTTAATTTGCTTTTCTGAAAGGAACATGGAAATTGTATGGAAATCCTTGGAGAGAGGCATCAGATTTTACTGCAAAAGTCATTTTCGAAGATCTTCGCTTAGGCTCATTTACAGCGTCCTTGCAAGAGAGCCAAGCAAAGATGCCACAGAAGACAACATAATCGAAAAGAATCTTTGACCTGTTGTTCTGTGCTTTAGGGTAATAAGTGCTCATTTTGCTGATCTGTTGCAGATAATTGCTTGGCTGTAACCACCAAAATTGAGAAGTTATATATATATTTTAATACATATTTAATATATTTTAGAAATGAATACTTTTATTCAGCACAGATGCATTGAATTGATACAAAGTGAAAGTAAGATATTTTATATTGTTAATATCAAGTTTATTAAATCAAGTTTCTTTTTTTTTCACAGTTTCCACAAAATATTAAACACAACAATAAAAAAGCACTGATAATAATAAGCTTGAGCAGCAAATAAGCATATTAAAATGATTTCTGAAGGATCATCTGAAACTGAAGACTATGGCTGCAAAAAATTCAGCTTTGCCAAAACACACACACACACACACACACATATATTTATATAAATCTGAAATAGAAGACAATTATTTTACATTTCTAATAATATTTCATTACTTTTTACTAAATCTAAGTTTGGTTAGCATAACTTTCTAAAACATTGAAAAAGAAAAAAGCCAGGTTCATTCAAAGCTGTGGTTTTAAATGGCAGATGTTGACCTCTACGATCCTGAATATTCAATTACATCATTGGATAATGCTTTTAATTATCATGAAATGTATTTAGGGCCATTTATTTTTCTCAAGCACATGTGATGCATTCAGTGAGGAAACATTAAGAAGTCATTAACAGAGGGGCTCAGGTCCCACGGGGGCACTCATGCGGTAGCTTTGCTAAAGAAGTTATCACCCATTATTAGAGTCCAATGACAAAACACAGCTCTGTTTTCCCAGAGTGCATGCTGCTGGATTCCCAACTCTGTCCACAAACCCTCAACTTTGGGTTAAGAGGCCGGCCCCTGGGGATACTTGACATCTGCCCTGGCCGTGGCTCTCTGATTCCTCCTCTCTGAGCATTCTTGGGGTGCTGCCTGCTGGGAGAGAGATCTCGCTTCCCTCGCGCAAGCAGCCCAACAGAGTCAGGCAAAGGGGAAGAGATTACATGTCAGGTTAAGAGTGGGTGAGAAGCAAACACATGATCCCCTGATGAGAACGTGAAGAGGCTCTGAGGGAGGAATGTACACAGAGGGTTGTGTTTGGGTTTCTTCTGGGGTGGTTATTGTTCAGGGGCAATGAGTGGTGAAATAGGGGGGTGAAAATGGTTATATAGAAAAATGAATGTAAACAATGGTCTTTTTTTTGTTCTTTCTAAGGCTGCATTCACACCATAAAGGTATGTTTTATTTTATTGTATTCATTTGTTTTAATTTCATACCATTTAATACCAATTAAACACATCATACACATACACATTACACAGGTCGTCTTTTTGTTTACTTTAAATTTAAATGACTAAATAAATTACATTAAATTTACCAACACTGAACTGAATTAAATTTCATTTTCATCATGTACACCCAAATCATTTATATACTTTTGTCAAGTTAATTGTTTGTGTGTAATAAATAATGTAATTATTTTATTTCCATTTTTATTTCTTTGTATTATTTTATTTAAGATGGTATGATCTTAAAAACACCAAATCATGCACATACACATATTAATCATTTGTCAAGCTGATCTGTGACACAAACAATGTAAAATATATAAATTATTTTGGTCACTCTCTGTTTTAATTTCCAATAATAAATCCATTAATTATGACTTTTGCTTCAATAAACTCCTAATTTCCTGATTATTGATAGTTATTAAGGTAGTTGTTAAGTTTAGGTATTGGGATTATGGATGATAACACAGAATAGATAACACTTGTTAACAATTAACTATGATTTTCCCTCACTAAATTCTTAATTCGCTGCTCATTAATTGTTAGTAAGGTGGTTATTAAGTTTAGGTATGGATAGGATTGGGGATGTAGAATAAGGCATTAATATCTGCTTAATTATCACAAAAAATGGCTAATATTCTCGTAAAATGCCGATAAAAAAACACAGCCAATAATACATATGCTAATAAGCAACCATTTAATAGACAGGATTGGTGCCTATCCTAAAGTGTTAATAACTATTTTATTGTATTGCATTGCGTTTTAGTTAGTCATTATTCACTTGTCTTCTTGCAATCTTATAAAACATCACTCACTTTCACTTCAAACAATAGCAGCCTGTTAAACTTGATAGCCATTGCTGGCCACGCTAGCACATTTACACAGCAGAGTCAGTGTGGGTAGCGTGCTAGCCTGGCAAGATGGTAGCTAGTTGTTGCCATAATGGCGGCTATCCAGTGGAGGAGTGACAGAAGCACTTTTTACAAGAAAGTCATTGAATGGCTCCTTTTACGTAACGCTGCTTATAATGCAACACACTATTCAAAGGAGTCATGATCACATTTTGAAAGTCATTAAAGTGGATTTGTCGTGCAAAGAAACTTGTTTGGACACACACCACAAACTTAACCTTGCTGGAGGGTAAAGACTGAGTCGTTGCTACTCTGACACTTAGACTCTATTTAGCCAACAATTGTGTGCTAATCTCTGTGTTGCCATGTAAACACAGATTGTTTCCTGCACAGTGTTGTGCAATAAAACTGGTTCATACCTTTGATCCGCTCTGAACATTAGGGACGTGATGTCTAAATGCCAGCCAGCAGGGGATCTTGCGACGATCCAAACATCTGCAGCCTATTTGATTTGACACAACAGGCGCAGACTGACCACTATACCACTTTTTCAGTTTTTAGCCACAATCAGCATGGGCTGACCACTACAATAGCTGATTTGAATTGATTTGAATAACTCATTATCGCTAATGTGGTTTGGGCTCCTATTATATAGGGAAGGGAAACAGGTAATATCTGCACTGGTCTAGAGAGGTAAACACACTTGGAAACAACTGTGTCTCATTAAACAATGTCCTAAAATAACTACCGTTCAAAACATTTGGAGGTTGCTCAGATTTTTTATGTTTTCAGATGTGTGTCCTATTATTAAAAGTTAGATAAAAAACTAGTTTTAAATATTATTACAATTATTTTGACTATATCTTAAAATATTATTTATCTCTGTCATTGCAAATCTGCATTTTAGCAGCCATTACTCCAGTTTTTTAGTGTCACATGATCTTGCAGAAATAATTTTAATATTATCATTTTGTGCTCGAGAAAGATTTCTTAGTTATCAATGTTAAAAACAGTTGTGCAGCTTAATAAAATAAGCTACTGTAACTATTGTCTTTATTTTATGTTTATATTTTGACTGTTTTTTCTTTTTATATTTCTTAAACGAGGTACATGGTTATGATTTTTAAAGGATTTCCTCTTCTAATTACTCTGTTGCTTGTACAGGAGTATGGTCAACATTGTTTCATTCAGTGCTTAAGAAATAAATTTGAACTTTGTACTTAATATTTTTGTGGAAACATTTTTATGCATTAGTTGATGAATAGAAGGTTCAAAATAACTATTTGTCAAAGTTTATTGCAAGGAATCGCATGACAACAAAAACTTATAAAATGTGACTCAAACGCTTGGAATATACAACTACAGTAACACTTTATTTTAGGGTCTCTTAGTTAGTTATTAGCATGCATATTACTAGAACATTAGCCATTTATTAGCGCTAATTAAGCACAAATTATTGCCTTATTCTACATCCTTAATTCTGAATTTATTAACTGTTAACTTAAATGATTTGTTATAAGGCTGTTAAGTTTAGGTATTGGGATGAAGATTATGGTCAGGTGGAATAAATGCTTTAAAAGTACTAATAAACAGCCAGTCTGTTAATAAGACTGAGAATCTGTCCATTTACTAAAGTGTTTAACATCTTCTCACTGGCACTAAGACTAATACAAGATCGTTTTAAGTTTTATGGAGCAAATACTGCATCATTGTTTCTTTTAAGAATAAATAGCAACAGTAAATATCTTGATTTGTGTGCTGTGTCTAATTCTCTCACTGAAGGCCCCCACATAGTGGAGAAGTTAGGTGTGAGCTGTCACATCACAGATATTTAGATTTAAGACTCAGACCTGCCTTACAGAGGAAAGACTACACAGAAGAGCCTGTTACTAAACTGATCCATACCATATCTGACAATGAGGAAGAGCTGTGAACATATCATGTTTCTCTCTCTATCCAGGTGGCATTTCCTCTGGACTTTACTGTGGAGGTTACCTGAGATGGGCTCCTCAATGTGTGTGTGCGTTTTATTGTATTACAATCATATTTCAATTTAACTTTGGCAAAAACCCATTTATGATTTACAACAACACATTTCACTGCCAAAATAGTAAGTTAGCATTTCTTCAAAGTTGAATGTCTCGGTTCCTGAAGCACAACAGTAAAAACGCACACTTTACTCCTCCTTCAAATTTCACAAGACGTGTTGTCTTTTACACGGCAACATGAAAGACTTGAGCGGGAACCTGAGAGACCACGGGGTGATGCACCTCATGTCAGTTTGGACACTGAAGTCATCAGATACATCTCCTGAAACCTGTTTCTTGAAACAAAGCTACATACTCTTACTTTGATCTGTATGATTACTGTTCTGCTGTTGTGAAAGTATTATGACCTCAGAAATACAACACATCATATTTTTGTATATTTATTACTGCAGGGCAATAATTAATTTAAGTTTTTGTGTACATAGTATATGTGTGTGTGCTGTGTATATTTATTATGTATAGCCTATTTAAAGACACACGTACAGTATATAGGCTAGTTAGAAAAGATTTACATATGATTTATATTAAAATTAATAATATATTATTTTAATATATTTAATATACAAGCAGAGCATATTTTTCCTAATATGTGCATGTATGCGTGTGTATTTATATATTCATGATAATTATACACAGTACACACACACACATATACAGTATTATGTAAACAAAAACTTTTATTTTGGAAGCAATTAATCTTTTCCTAGTAAATATATATATATATATATATATATATATAATGTAATAATTTTTTGTATATATGTATTAAATATTTTTAAAATTAAGAATATTTTATATTATTTAACAAAAACTAAGTTGATAAAACACTTATAATGTTTCTTATGTCTGTGCATGCTTTATATTTCCAGAAAATAGTTGATCTCCTCACATTAAGGGTTACTAGAGACTGATACAAAATATGATCAATCACACAGGGACGTCTACATTTCTTGGTGCTGTCACTTTAAGGTTGGTTTGAATGTGTGCTAGCAAATGATTTATGTCTTAGAGCTCATTATAGAAAATAGTCTTAAAATACTCTCACCTGCAAAACAGCTTTTGTGGAACGGCTATCACTTGATCAAAGGCGTTCTGGTGAAATCTATGAGAAAAACCCTCATGTTTTCTTAGAGGGAAAAAATTATATCACCCCTGTAAAAATGAACTTTGCGCAGCGCTCTTTGCTGAACTACTGTAAGATCATTTGTTAGGACATTACCATTACTGATTTACAGGAATACAAATGTGCCCTCAGTATTGAGTGTTTTGTTCTAAAATGATAATATTATAATTAAGTATATTGTATAGTCTATTTCTCCTTGGAAATCTATTAAGAGGCCCTTTGAAAGGCATATGGGGTCTAACATGTGGAGCTCAGCTGCTAGCGGCAGCCAAATGTAAGACTTCCTGCACACATAACAGTAACAGAGTGAAAGATTTATATCTGCTGCACCAAATATGACCCCATGAGGCAACGTTCAAAACCATCGTTATTAGTCCCACACCCCCACAATTACTGCACTTTATAATAGCGTCATGTTAGGAAATTGTATCAACCCATTCACAATACATCTCTTCTGTTTGCTCTGTTGCAATTTGCTGTCACTTGAGTCATGACAGTGATTAGGAAAATAAAGGGTGTGTTCCAGCTTTAAATCCACACAAACTAATTGGATTCAAATGAGTTCTCTTTGCCAGTGGCAGTAAACAATCTGTCATATCTAGTCCTGCTTATAATAGAAACATCCAGCAAACTAATTCACAGGTTTAAGTGCTGTTGATTCTTAAAGGAAATGGGGTGGATCACTCTGTTTGATGAGAGCGTGGCTATGAATAAGAGACGGCAATGGCCAAGTGCCAGCTTCGCTCTGTCACTCATCACGTGGAGAAAGGTACTTCACCACGTACATGTTTCTGTGCGCCCCTTTCACTAACGCTCTTCATAAAGACCAACCCTGTCTGTGAAACTAAGAAGCATTATCTTCAAGTGACAGTTTACCAAAGTACACATATATAAACGAAACAAGAAAATCATTTACCCACCCTCATATCACACTAAACCTGCGCAACACAAGAGAAATTTAATACAATGTCCAAGATGCTATTTTCTCTGGTTCCCATCCAAATTCATTATACATACAATTTACAAAAAAAAAAAAAAAGGTACAACAGCAGTCAAAAAGTAGTAATATGTACCACTGAGGTTAAGATGAACCTTTAAGGTACATAAATGCACCCTTTAGAGGTAACAAAGTATAAACGGGTATATAAAAGGGTATAATGTACATTCTTATAAGTATCCCCTTTTTAAAAAGTAATACAGGTTAGGAAGGACATGAAGGTGATAAATATCAAACAAATGTATCAATTTTAATACAATTAAAATATAATACCATAAAATAAAAATGTATTCCAATATAAATACTTCTGTAAAATAAAAGTAGGCTACAATATAACAGTACAAATAAACATATATTTGAGAACAGTACAGGGTGGGCCATTTATATGGATACACCTTAATAAAATGGGAATGGTTGGTGATATTAACTTCCTGTTTTTGGCACATTAGTATATGTGAGGGGGGAAACTTTTCAAGATGGGTGGTGACCATGGTGGCCATTTTGAAGTCGGCCATTTTGGAAAAACTTTTGTTTTTTCAATAGGAAGAGGGTCATCGAACTTATTGGGAATTTCACAAGAAAAACAATGGTTTTAACGCAACTTTATGCTTTCATGAGTTATTTACAAGTTTCTGACCACTTATAAAATACGTTCAATGTGCTGCCTATTGTGTTGGTTATTAAGGTGTATCCATATAAATGGCCCACCCTGTAGATTATTTTTATATTGCTCAGAGATCAAGTGATTTTCAGCAGTTTAAAAGTTATTAAAGTAATGTTTAAAAAATTACTAACTAAATTCTCAGACAGACTGTGCACTAAAGCTTTCTCTAGCAGTGTCGATTGATGTAATTGGTACTGCTAATTCAAACAAGATTATCAATCAAAAGCACCAGAATAGCATCACTTTACCAAACAGCCTGTCAGAAGGGATTGTGCACATCCAAATAGACAAAGTAATGAATTAATAGTATTCAACTCGGTTAAAGGCATGATTCTTAACAGTTGATCCACACATCAGCAACTGTAATGAATTAGCCACTTCTATTTTGTAATTAGATTTCATAACTTTGTTACATGTAAGTACTTCTCAACACTGATAATCATCAAATCTTCACACTAATGCAGTAGCTTTAACCCTGCAGGACTGGAAGATGAATGGATGTGTTATGAAGACTTGGTCACATTTAAGAAACGGCCTCGATGCAGCTACGCCCTGTCAGCCATGTTGTATGTCTTCAGAGGTGATGGAAAAGCCAGACCACTAGTGTAGCCTTTTACTATTTCTTCCTCAATGGAAAATCCTCATTTCCACCGAACACGTTGGTGTCTCAGGCACTGAGTGACCAGGGAAAGTCTATATAGGGCTATAGCATGACATGTGTAAGAGGATATTGGTGCATTTGAAGTTTTAAAAGCTTCTGCCTGAAAGATTTAGTAGGAGGAGAGAAAGGGGAATTGTATATGACACCTTTGTGAGAGCAGTCTTATAAATTGGAATCAATTTTTCAAAGGAAATAATAAAATCTTTTAACCCCCCCACCCACTGCCATGCTGATAGGCTGCTTTCAGGCTTGACAATCCACATTTTTTACAATTTCTGCTAAGTATTCACTTCCAGGCCCGTACCTTCAATAGCTGCTCTTACGGTCCAAGCTAAATTTTTAATGGTCCAATTCAACCATTTTTATATCACTGCAGAAAATATGGGCTATTATTTTGGAGGAAGCTCAGAATGTATACTGGACCATAGAGAATGACAAAAGCATCGATTTGGTTTTAAATTGACGAACTGATGGGAAAAGCAACGTGCATATAATAGCCTGGGTGACTTCAAAAAGCACCACATGTTGAAAAAGGAAAAAAGGATACTGTTCTGGTGTGTCATGCTTGACAGCGCTGGCTTGTAACAAACTTGACCCAGTTGAGCTATTGGTGACGCAAGACAGACGCAGTGGCATGTTCACAACGACTTGTTCGAATGTTCTCTGCTTTCATCAGGACTCAAACAGTCTCGCCAAAGCAATTTACTTGATATCATTTTCAGAAAATGAAGTCTCATTTCAGCTCATCAACATCATTTACCTCACCTAAAGGTTAAAGGTCTAATAAAATTATTAAGCTTTTTAACCTGTATGTAGATAAAATAACAATAATAATAAAATTAAACAATATTTAAAAAATAGGTTTAAGGTCATAGTGAATATTTAGGGGAGAAAATGATCTAAAATAAATAAATAAACAAAAGAAAGATTTATTTTAATTTTTGAGTTGCAGTTAAAGTGTAATTATACATGTTACAGAATAATATTAATTAACATGGTTAGGGTTAGGATAAGGGTTTGGTTTAGGATTTCTTGCATGCAATTATGCATCATTTATTGTTATTATAATAGTATAGTACATGTAACGTGTAATAAAGTGTTACCAATTTGTAACAAACCAGGGAGCATTTATTTGATCCAAACAGTAAAAATACAGTAAAAATTGTAATATTCTAAAATGCAATTACTATATATATATATATAAGCACAGAAATAATATATATGCTCAGAAATAAAGGTACAAAAGCTGTCACTGGGGTGGTGCCTATCAGGTTCAAATATGTACACGTTGAGTACTAATATGGTACCAAAATATTTTAATGTATTTTTATTCAACCGACGTTTTGTATTAACTGAGATAAATAAATAAATCCTTGCCAAATAAAAAACAAACAAACTGACAAACCAACATTTTTGTAGCATTTGTATTAGGGCCGGGACTTTAACGCGTTAATTTAGATTAATTAATTACACAAAATTAACGCGTTAAAAATCGCATTATTTTTGCACCCCGGAACGTTTCTCACTGGATGAGTTTCGGCGGACCGATTATACGGGAGCACCAACTAGCGTTTCTAATGTTTTGAAGTAGGGCTCTGAAGTCTCACGTATTCACCGTGAGACACACGCATTTCAGCCAGTTCACACGCTCTCACGCCACACCATGTATTTCTCACGCTGAAAAGT
>JAUMHR010000049.1:11893598-11903994 GCA_032361145.1 Enteromius fasciolatus
ACACACACACACACACACACACATGTTTTATGGGGACATTCCATAGACATTATGGTTTATAGACTGTATTTTCTGTATAAGGGGCAAAGACAAACAAGCATAAAATCATTAAGTGCAATACTGCTTTAAATTGTTGTTATTTTCCCCCCTAAAAAGTTTTGTTTGATTTAAATACAATTTTGTTTTTTGTTTTTCTGAGCAAAAAAATAAATATCATAAATTGTTCCCTGATTTACAGAAAACACCCACTAAAATGTCACTCGGTGTAACAATTTTGTCAGGCATATTTACAACAAAATTCAATTTACCATATATTAGAGACTAATTAATTTCACCCCAAATAATTGTCATTTTACATTTTTTAAATTTTTAAATGTTTTGCCCATTTGTCAGTAAGATTTTTTTATTTTTTACTAATTTAAAACACAATGAAATGTAATATTCTCTATTTTTCCTCTATATATTTTAATATGTCAGTTTAAGCATGTTGGTTATTTTTGCATAAATATTGTGTTACACAGAATGACAACATAACATGACATTTCATATTTTTTTTTGTAAAAACATTTTGTAAATATTTTTGTCATTGTGTACATTTCTTTTAATGCTGACATCTTAAAGTCTCTGATTTATCATCACACAAAACTTTCAGCTTTTTTAGATTTTCAACAACAAAAAAGTAATATTATACATGTTTGCATTGTGATCTTATCATTTTGACATTATAACATTAATGCATGTAAAATTAAGATGGGAAAAAGTATGTATGTGCTTAAATTTTCCTAGTACAGTATAAAATAAATTATCAAGACAAAATGTTGGAGAACATTGCTGAAGAATCGAGAGACATTACTTCATTTCATACTCTTCAGCTGTAGAGTCACAAATACGTCAGGCCCTCTTGTTTGTCAGCCACATGATGAAGAAGTAGGAAAACTAATCATGACCAAAGGAGTGAAAGGTTATGCTGAAGCAATTAGACCTTGGTGGTGGTCCATGAGTCGGTCCATAAAACAAAAGATCTAAACCAGACACAGAAAGCACGTACTGACTTACAAAAGGTGGAAAGATGAGTCAAATCATCTGTCACTCTTAAAAAGCATTTAGCTGAGGAAGTCTGAATCAGTTTTCACAGTCTGTGGAAAAAAAAGTGTAGCACATTAGCTAACATTCATAAAAATAAAAAAAGTTGCTAATCCTTGAGGAATCCTGGCATGTTACTTACTGAGATTTTATTAGCTTCCGTGATAAAACAGAACATTATTAGCCTAAAACATGTCATGTGCACATGATTATGTGTTAGGTGCTGTTAGGGTTACAGTCTCTTTGTTAGCGCCAGTTATCTAGTTTGTGATTGTAAAACCATGCTTCTGAAGGAAGTGAATGATATCAAAGCAAACTGAACAAAACTACAAAATTGAGACCAAAATTACCTCATGGCACAGGCCTTATAAAATGTCACCATTTGGCAATATCAAAAATATTTTATGACAAAATGGCATACAGTGTTTCAGCAGGAGTGAGGAGCAATAAAAGATTTAAATCATTCGTGTGTTCTTTCCTTTTTGCAGTTTCTCACAAAGAGTTGATTTTGCATATGATGTACAGGAAAACCGTGCTCTATAGTATGGCGTCTATCAATATTAGAGGTTTTATAGCCAATAAAATTACATGTATTTTAGATGTTTTTGAGGTTTTTAAACAAATCTAAAAAAAAAAAAAAAAAATCACATTTATATCCATGTGCTAACATGGGCAAAATATATAAAATAGGGTAACACTTTATTTTAAGCTGTCCTTATACTTACTATTGTAATATCAATAAATTATTCATAAGCCAAACCCTAATTCTAACCATAACCATATTGTAAGTGCATGTAATTAATAATAATTATTAATTACTTAATAATTAATATTACTGAGTACTATATAATTACACTGTAACAAGGACACCTTAAAATAAAGTGTAACATAGCAAAATCAGCAAGGATGCATTAAACTGATCAAAAGTGACAGAAGTCAATTATAATTTATTATAATATAACCAGCACCAAACCTATGAATTATCAAATTCTTAAAAAGTTTATTCTCTGTGCATTTTCACAAAATTTCTATCAGGGACAGAAACAAATACCAAGACTCGAATGCAGAAGGTCAGTGACATGATCTCAATGGGAAACATTCCCCACCTCCATCCATTACATCCTTAATTTGGGTGTAAAACTGACAAAGGCACTTTGGAGATTTATGTGCTTCTTTGTACTGTTGCCTCCCATGTGTGCAGCCTCTTAAGATGGTGACTGGACAGGCTAGCTAAGATTTTTTAACACAGAGCACAGACACCTTTAATCTACCTCACAAAAACCCCTCACACTCACTTGTTTGGATTAGATCTGGCCTCCACACATGGAGAAAGCATAGAGGGCAATTAAAAACACACTGTATCCCTGCCGGTGGCCTTTTGCACTGGCAATGGCTTCCACACTTTTGAGCGGGGCGCGTCTGCTAAACAGATAAAGCGTCGTTTGGCTTCTGTTACACTTTGCCCGCTGTCAAGCAGAAGTTACACATCCGTCCACTTGAAGCCGCCCTCTGTTTATTTGCTTATACAGCTTGGTAGGAGGCCGTGCGTTTGGTCGTTAAGACTTTGATTGCCACCTGCACCTGTCTCAGACAACGCTGTTTGTTACAAAGTCTGCTACTTCATTCGGAGCTGCAGGGGAACATCTGATGGGCGGGGAAGCCTGGAGTGAGGGATGACTCTCTGTCCCACAGCCTTTTTACTTTCCCTTACCGGTCTGTTTGAATCAGCCTTTGTGCAAAGGATGGAGTGAGTGGCCATTGGGTAATTCTATACCGCATTTACCTCCAAATGAAGCAGCAGGATGAAGTGAGTCATTTGGTTCAGATAAACAAATTTGTGCAAACCTCAGCTCTGCCTAGCTCCGGCCTCAGACGTGTCTTACAATGCAGCAGAAGTACTTTAACACGAAATGACCGAAAGTAAACTACTGCTAGATGATACTACTTGTATTTGTTTTACGAGAGCGATTTACAAAGCCAATATTTGAAGTGTTAAGTGTGCAATCTTTAGTTCTGAGTCTTAGTCATAATCTTAGTCCTATTGACGTGATTGCCTCATAACCATACAAGAAAAATATCAATGTTCTGGTCCATTTCATATAATTTTTCCAGTTTACATAATTTCACCCCCTTTTTGCATGCTTCATATTTGTTTTATCAAACAATTTCACGTTTTTTACAGTTTACTGAAATTGCAATTTCATATTATGTAACAATGTAACTTTTTTAGGCAATTACATGCTTCATTTGTCAATCTGAGAAAATGGGTTTCCATGTGTCTGAGGGAAAAACACGCAGAGGGCTTTCTTGTATTAACCAAAATATTTATTGCAGCTGCAAAAAGTGGTTATTTTTCTGGCAACATATTGTGATATAAAATGTGGAACACAAGTAAGAACAGGTCTGTTCACGGTAAGCCACGCCATGCTATGCCTGAACGCACAAATCATTCTAGTCTTCCATGAGAGCCCAGCTATCTAGTGTAGGAAGACGCTATAATGACATCTAAATCAGTGATTCTCAATGACTGCTGTTGTTTTAGCATTTGACTTGCTTCTGTTTTACTGCCAGACCGCTTTTGGCTCAGGATTTTCCTCTTCAGAGGCCAACAACATGCACCAAATGTTTCACATTATCGGTGTGAAAATCCCCCAATTCTTTCGCTTTTTTTCCTTACAAGTCCATGCATCCGTGGAAACTTGATATTTCATATTTCATTCTGGTTTGCGGATGTCATCACGAGAGATGCTGGTTCACATGCAACCGGCCGCCCGAGGCCTTTGATCAGCTTGACCACGACTAATTACGAATGGAGAACAACTGAAAGAAATATCGAGAGATTTCATGGGAATTGGCACAATGGCCCGAGCTTCCTAATTCCAAACGTTCACAGAATGTTCACTAAAGAGGTAATGTGTCGCTTCCAAAAATGTTATGGGGTAAAATTTAAAAGAAACAACACCTCGGTTGACAGTCAAGTATATATAAAAGTACATTTCTCAATGCCAAATAAACATAAAATGACACAACAAATACATTCTGTTCTGAGAATGAGCTTCAGATCCAAACTGAAAATGTTCGTAATACAAAGTTAATCTGTCAAGAGTTTATAACGAAAACCATGTTGAAAGTTTAAGCAGGAAAGGCGAACATATGTGACTTAGAGCATCTGAAATAAAGACCTGCAGCTCTGGAAAACAATATCCCTGAGCTGAGATATCAAGGGAAAGATGTAAAAGGAAATTTAAAGCAGCATAAATGTTCTGAGTGTTTAAGAGTGGTGCAAAGGTCCCAGGGGTCTCATCTGGCAAAGGCCTTTGTTCACAGGGTAGGATGTATCCAGCAAGATAGTTTCCTCTCCACAACATTCCTCGTCTCAGATGTGCTCCACTGTATGTTTGAGTTCCTAATCAGTTTACTACAAAACTACAAACTATTTATTTTAACACAGTTGGGATGTCAAGAATGTTCACTGGAAAACAAGCAGCTGAAATGGCATGTTAGTCCACATAGTTTCTCTAAGGCATTTCTAAAAGGCTACAGATTTTTTTCCAGAAGAGATGCCAGGTCAAGCCTGGTCACAGCAGCAGGTGACTCAAGTGAGGTCATTATGTGGTCGTTAGGGTGATTTGAAACCAGCGAGCAACTGCTGGGTTCGGAGGTGAGAGCTGTCACACATCCTGAGTGTTTTTGTTTTCATTCTGCTTTCTTTCTTTTTTTTTTTCTCCAGGGATGCTGTCTCACACCATGGCTTTTACTTTTTCCTAACAAGCGCGAAATGCATGTTATCTTCAAAAAAGAAAGAAATTAGACAGACTAGGCGCTTGGCCACGTAATAATAACAGTAATTCACGCCTGTAAAAAACAAAACAAAAAACCTTGGTTTGAAAGAAGGCTTTTTCATGGACATCTTAATCGACACAGCTACACGGCTGCTTTTGTCATCAACGTTGCTGTAATAAATCAGAAAATTACAAATGCGTGTCGTACTTTTGTTTCAATTGTTCACACAGACAAATTCAAAGCTGTTATGGATCCATGAAACCCCTTCTCCCATGGTTTTGCTTTCTCAAGCCATACTGTGATCTGCCTGGATTCATCTTACATCTCTTTCTCTCCTCTGTCTGCAACAGGTTCACTGCCATAGAAAAAGAACGGTTCCATATTAAATCCTCTCAACTACCTGTCTGATAGTACGCCAGCTGTAGCAAAGTTAGCCAGGCCTTCCCTGCAGAGCTGCAGAGCACAGCTTAGGGTGGTATTTAAGTCTTCTGAAGTGATATGGTCACTTTGCGTGATGAACATTGTTATTATATACAAGCAAGTGTTTATGTATTTTTATATATTTTTAAAAAGGTCTCAAATGCTAAAGGTAACATTATTTTGAAACAGAAATACAGTAAAAACAGCATTCTAATATTTGGTGCTCAAGAAACATTTCTTAAGATTACATTGTGTGACATTATAAATGTCTGTGGACTTTTGAATGGTATTGCACACAGCGACATATCCAAAATATCAGACTTTACTGTTGTGCTTATGATGTTATAAAGTTATGTGACTTGTAGGAACCAATGAGGATATATACATCATCCTCATCATCATTTTTATCTGAATTCATTCATATGTTAATCTGAGCTAATTTGATTTATATTTGAGCAAATAAAGGAAAACACAGTGCCTATTCTTTTAAGTTGAAGTGCATTTTCCATGCTGATAAAGCTTATTATAGTAGAGGAACAAAAAGTTTGACAAATTTGATGAGCTACATGGCTAAGCTTTCAGAGGGTCACCACTGCTTAACAGTTTTGTCATGTGTATCTCAATCACAGGCAGCTGTGGTGGGCTGTTTTCTGCACTCTATGGTCATGTGATGGAAATCATGCACAGTTTGAAAGATTAAAAAGACATCATAGTTAAATTTTCTAGCACATCTGACCAAGCTCTTCTAGGCAATTAAGTACAACAAACTAAAAATATAGGACACACATGACTTCATTCATTCACTAAAACCACCAAAACTACTTCAAAATCCTTTTATCACATTACACAGTACAAACAAAGTCTTATTTCGGGCATGACCTGAGTGTACACTCTTCATCATGTTATTTCCTGAGCATCAGCTACAGCTTCTTCTGTTTCCTGGACTTCTGAGCAAGCCTCTTCAACAAGTGCAGCCGTCGCATGCCACACAAGTATCTAGATACTGTAACCAAGTCAGAACACATGGGCCGATGAGAGCACACTGGATCTGACAATCTCAGAACTATGAAGTTTGTCATGCTGGAAGATTATCAGCTGGGGAGCAAAAACACATGTGAAGAAACTGAAGAAACAGAAATGTTGATCGATTTATAACACTGCGCGTGATTTATTAAATGGTAAATAACCCTTAATGCCAAAACCGTCTCTTTTATATCAATTCCTACACCAAGTAAAGTATGTACCAGCACCCTTTGTTTTTCAAATACAGTTTGTACAGATAAAACGTGCTGTAAAGGAGCAAAAAACATGCCAAGTTCTTCAGACAGACGAGTGAAAAATGTTCATCTGTTGACACTTCTGATTAAAAGTAGCCATGGTTTGAGGTAAAAAATCACTTGTGTTCAAATGGCCTCCAGAATTCCTTTCCAAAGACATGCAAACCGATTTAGTTCTACACAGCGTGGCCATATAATGGCGAGCCACCTGGCCCTGGCGCTTTTAATGTGGGAAATTTCAAACTAATTCCACTTCAGAACATCAGCTGGGGTTCCCAAGACAATGCACCTGATACTAAAAAGAGGTTCACAGGACTCTACAGAAAGACAGATCACTCCCTTGAGGATGATCCTCATTCTCCATCTCCAATCCACCGGCACCTCCTAAGATTCTCACTTGGTCTCATCAAAGCTGATGCAGTAGGTGAGTGTGTGTAAAGATGAGGTGTTGACCACCTGAAGATGAGAACGATTAAGGTTCAAAGCACCAACCATGGGGTTGTCTAAGTCCCAGCTCGCACATGGCACTGTTTTGAATGTGGTTAGTAATGGAGAAATGGCTGTTGTATTCTCCGCAGACCATGTAACTTGAGGAGGCCGCCGTTTCTGCCTGGAGACATGCTGGATCGCGGCCACAGGTTACTTGATGCTTTCAGAGTGAACCTGTAGGTTGCAGCCACCTCTTGGGTCCTTCAACCTCAAATGCGAACTCCATCAAAATATCATCTCTCATGTGCTGGAGACACCCTGCTCATTTTGTCAACCCTTAACACCTATGAAACCAAACAGCCTGGATACCTCCACAGGTCTTTATTACGGCTCAGTTTTACAAAGATTTGACACAAAAGAGTCATAAAGATTACAAGATCCATACACCTTTCTATAAAAAGGTTGCAAGCAACCCAAAAGTCAATGCCATTATTTCAGCGGGTCTTTCTCAATCCTGCAGTAACAGAACCCTTCTTTTATTAACCTGGTTGGTGGAAATGCAGAGCACTATTGAAAATCTTACCATTCTGTGTTAGTGCTGGGGAGCATCTCAAAGTTGGGACAATACTAGTCTCAGCCTCAGACGTCAAGCCCACAGGCCGCTGACTTGAATGTCTGACGCATATGGCACACCTATCTGGAAATCTCGAAGTCATCATCAGACTAGTTAAATTATACAGGATTTCCGGGAGATGTGTGTGTCATGTTCTTTAACGTTCTGCCTGGAAACAAACTTGTTGCTAATGCCAAACCCCTTGCGAAAGAACACCCGCATGTGCACAACTGTGATGATAAGCACTTACCAGGATCAAATAAACACTGGATTTTCTAAAGTATGTGAAACATTTAAAATTCACAGCATAGAATCTTTAAAATAAGGTTATTTTACACACTGGTCTGTTATTGTGGCAACATTTCCATGCCCTGAAATGTGACGCAGATTGTAAAGAACTGTGATTTGTAGTTTGTCATGAGAGGGTCTTGGCCAGTGAACGCAACCATGTACTCCAGACCTTCAGTCATTAGTCTGACTACTTGCGAGGCTAGAACATTACTTACCCATAAAGAGTAAGATAAAGGAATAGTTTACCCAAAAATGAAAATTCTGTCATCATTTATTCACCCTAAGATAGTTCCAAACCTATATGAATTTCTTTGTTCTGCCAAACACAAAGGAAGATATTCCGAAACAAGTTTATAACCAGGCTACTTTGAGTCACCATTGACTTCCATAGTAGGAATAAAAAAAATACTATGGTAAGTCAAAGCTGACACAAAACAGCCTTGTTACTAACATTTTTTTGTATCAAAAAAGTGCTACACTTCAGGAAAGCTTAAAATTATTTAAGAAAAAAAATCATGAATTCACTAGTTTGGCACTTCAGCTTGTCTTATTTGAGTGAATAATCTAACAAATGCAGTTGTATGATTTTGATGTATACATTCATGCTTTATTTAGTTATATTTACAGTAAAATTATCTGCTCAGATTTAAATCTGCCATCCTATTAAGATGTTTTCTCCAATCAACAGCCCTCACTGTGTTTGAAGTACTGTAGCTTACTACACTGACTACACCTACTTAAAGGAAAAGTTCATCCAAAATGCTTTTGATGATTTACTTTCTTCTGTGGGCAAATAAAAACATATTTTGATGAAGAAGAAACATATCAGTGTTTAGTGTTTTGTCTATACAGGACATTAATTGACTCAAATGCTTTTTGGTTTCCCAATGTTCTACAAAATATTTTAATTAGTGGTCTGAAGGAATGAGGCTTTGTTAATTATGACAGAATTTGCATTTTTGGGTGAACTATGCCATAAATTTGAGTTTAGTAAAGTTTTTCATTAGAGTTTTTCATGCCTCATAATTTGCCAGAATAATCTATTAAGTGACAGAAGATAAAAAGTAACATTTTGAATTACTTAAGTAAAAAAAACGATTTAATTAAGTATTTCTGTCATTATGGGTGGGCTTAGGAGAAAGGTGCAAGTATGCATACTTGTGACACATTGTTGAGGAAGGGGGAGAGGACCCATCCAGCCATCAATAAAATGCAGATCTTTCACATGTAGAAATACCACACCATCCATCACACAGCAAGTAGTCCAGACTCATGTGCACGTCCTCTAAACCAAATCACAGCACCATACGGAACATGTGTTCTCAAAATGTGTGACATCTTACCCACACTGCACCTCAAAGTGCAGGATTTCAAAGGCCCTCTGTGGCATTTATTGTGTCTACCTGGACTGTATACTTTTTGCACAAAAGCAGTTACGTTTTTATCAGCTCGAGAAACAGTTAAGACTGCTCTAAACCACATCACACATAAACTCTTTGTTTAAGCTGTAAACGTGTATTCGTATGTGTCTCGCCAAGTTACAGGTGCTCCTTGTGATGATGGTGTGATGATTTAAAGCAGTCAGAGTACTGAGATAACATCTTAAGTGAGTCAGTTGCAGTTGCGTCTGTATCTTTTGGAATCACATCAACTATACAGATTGTTATAAGCAACGAGATTGTAGGGAAAGATTGCGCTGAATGTCCCCAGATGACCACTAGAAAGTCGAAATATGCGGGCATTAACCCACATTGTATAAGAGCGCAGATAATATAGCAGAGAAACAATACAGAACAGAGATAATGTAGTGTTAGATGGCCACTTTCATTGATCATGTGCATCGTGGGTGAATGCAATTCTGACACAAAAATGACGTTTCCACTCACACTGCTAAAAACGCTCATATAAGCAAAGTTTAAGATCAAAACGCCTCCATGTCGTTAACACGGGCGTGAAATTTCACACCTTATGGTCAGAATCTCGCGTTCGATCAACAGTTTCTCAGGTAACTTCTCTGATGTGCCAAAATGCCGCAAACAACACCTGCATCCTAAAGTATTTTGCCATGCTTCGTCGCTGCGACAGATACACTACCACTGAAAGAATGCAGGGACTTTCTCAAGTAAGAAATGACCAATCAGATGCAAGGAGTGCACACCGAGACCGACTCCATCTGTCAAGTCCATGGCCGAGTCATGAACCCTCCTCTTCTGCCTTGTGCTTTGAGCGGTGAATGAGAGCTCTTGTAAAGGTACCTGCTGCACTGCAGGTCTGATTAATGCCTCCAGACGTTTGACAGGCTTTGAAGATCTCTACATCCATGCATGCAGCGGGTCAGCGGTGGAGGCCACGTGGTGGCGTGATGTAATTTTGTTTGTGGATGTTAGAGCCGTCTTTGTGTCCTGCCATTCTCTTTACTTTCGCCATTGCCCCGATAGCTGTCCTGGTAGGGGTGCAAAATGTAATTCAGGATCAAAGCAGAAAACACAACATAGAGATA
>JAUMHR010000049.1:11904094-11927437 GCA_032361145.1 Enteromius fasciolatus
CCATTGCCCCGATAGCTGTCCTGGTAGGGGTGCAAAATGTAATTCAGGATCAAAGCAGAAAACACAACATAGAGATAAATACAGGTGGTGTTCTGTAGTGCTCAGTCAGCTGCTAGATAAGACACATAAGAGGTTTAAAGGCAAAACACTGAAAGAAAAAAAACACAATCTCTGTGTGCTGTGGCAATTTCACTAGTTAATTTGAGTCGATAATGACTATGCTGTTTTTGAAGTAATAATGACAGGGTGAATTTATGCAATAACATATTATTAAAAACAATGCATGATTTGTATAGCACAATGAAAAACGGCTGCTTTTACCTGAAAAAAAATGGTATGAACAGAACATCAGCCATAAATGGGATACATATGCTACAGGACTTCGGGAATGATAGAACATACTCTCCTTCCTCAATAAGAGAACAGCCATTAGGGAATTATTAAGACTTCCTAGAGTTCATATTTGTGCTTGAAATGGCCTATAAAAGGCCAAATGATATCAAGCTGTGCTGAGGTATATTTTGAGATGTTCGTTTTTGGTTGAAATATACTTATATGAGTTATATGAGTTTAGGAACGATGACACAAATTGCAATTTTTTTTCCAAACAAAACTAAATAAAAAAATGGCTACAAAGTAGGTTATTATTATACTACATTACATTAATAATACAGTATTCAAAATATAATTCTGACATGACTAATGACTAGACAATGGAAAAACTCCTACAAATAGGAGCAGTTCAGCACTGGAATCATCTTACCTGTTATGTGTTGTTTTGTCATCGGTTACAGTTTATCTTTGAAACAAGATTATAAAGTTTGTCTATACAAATACAGGCAGCCCTTGTTTATGTAACAGACTTTTTTTAAGAGGTACATTTTCTTTATCAGAAATCAGTATTTACCAACAAACACTGCTTAGCTGTTCAGTTCATTGTTCAGCTATTAAGCGTTTTTTCTTAGATATGTAATACAAGGTCAAAGTGTCTAACACCTTTCTAAGAAATGTATTTTTACTACACTTGTAGTTGCAGTAAACAGAGAATAAACAGTAAATATTAAGCATAAAATGAACTGGCTGTAACATAATCCTACATTTTTCTTCTTTTATACCTAGCAATTGAGCAACTGTCACTTAAAAAATAAAATATTAACCACAAAATACTATTAATATTCTAATTAACGTGTGTAAAAATTCAAATTCCTAAGTTCTGCTGAAAACAATTATTTGTTCAACAAATGTAACTGTATTACCGTGCCTGCATACGTTTTTGAAAAAAATAGATTTGTTTACTTATGAAGGCAGTTGTCAATAATGTGACAGTAATCAGATATTTGAGCATTCGAGGTACAGTAGGTCCAGTTGCAATCCAGTAACTGCCATCTTTGTGCCCTTGAGGGAATAGCAAAGCAGGCCATGCTTCAAGTCTTAAAATCAAGTGTGCTTCAAGTCACTTTGGATGAAAAATGCCAAACCAAAACAGTACACGTCATGTCAGTAATTTCAGGAAAAGTGACTGTTTTCTTCAAAGGGTTTACTGTGATGTTGTAGGTCTACACTTTTCGAAGGGTCAACTTTCTATAGAATTACAGCACTTTCATTGTATAAGTTAAGAAATAGCTAAAATGTTAAAAAAGAAACTGACAGCACATACATAATTTAAGTTGTGGTAACATTTATCATTACTCAGCAAATTTAAACAGGAATCCACAAGATTCTGTGAATTCTGAATAAAGGTGAAAGATTCATGTGCTTTTTTCCTCACAAAATATCACCAAAAAATGTGCTAATGCGACTATATATTGTGAATGTTTTTAAGTACATTTTATTATATTATAGTACAGTAACTATATCATTTATGGGATTTTCTTCAGAAAATGTTGTTATTCATACGTTTTTGTCAGTTTAATTTTTTTCTAAAATTGTTTGCCATCTTAAACTGCCAAAAGTACTAAATAAATTACAATATTTTTTTCCTCATCATCCATCTCATTTATAGTTACAGAAGTCTAGGTTCAAGGACACTGAACAGAAAATAGCTCTTTATGCCTCTTCTAAAAGCAAACACATCCAGCACATCTCAGATGTAGATTGTATAGAATTGCTGTTGACATTACAACTTATCTCTTTGGCAATGAGCTGAAGAGGCTTGTTACATGCTTCTGTGACACTTCCAATCAGCACTAGCACTAAAGTGATAGTGAAAGACAAGGAGGCAGAGGCCCAGCCCAGTCACTTTGCCTGGGCCTATTCATCACTGGAACCGCATCATGCTTTATTCCAATAAAGCCTTGTGAAACTAGAGCTGATTTCTTGCTGAATTCCAACATTAGTCACAGGTCCATATTTCAGGATTAGCAAAGTCTACGGGGAGTAATTGTTGCCCTAGGAACGTATGAGGCCTGCCTGGGTTACCGAACCACTCCATTTAAGACATTTGTTTAGACATTGCTTTGAAAAAAAAAAAAGTACTGTTATGCTACCAGATCAACTGCCACAAATTCCAGTCTCTCTAGCTGTCAGTGAAACCCTGTGAATGATGCCTGAGGGGCAAACAACAATAATAAAAAAGTTATTTAAAGAGGCTTCAGCATGTGTTGGAGTTGTCTAATGGTTACCTTGCAAGAGCTTAATTGTTACCCAAGTACTTGAAAGCTCCAATTTCACAAGTTTATATGAGGAGGATCAAGACGGGAGACCTTTCATCAGAAAAAGCACTTAAGATCTGTGCTGATATTCGATAGAACTTAATCACTGTTTAGAAAAAATGGCGCCTGTCTAAGCACTCTTGGATTGGATTCCTTCATTTCCATGAGCGGATTGTGATTTCTTGGGAGACTTGCATTGACTCGTATATGATCCCCAAACATTCCAGATCACTCGTTCATTCCTTTGTTTTCAGCACTGTGCTAATGCTCAATGTCTCTCGAGAGTGTGAGTTCTTAGCGGTTCTACATTAGCATTTTACGTCCCCACCACATGCTAACATTCTCGCAACATAGCTTCACTAGCATTTTAACCATAATATTTAGTCAGCCCATCTTCTGTGGTTTAACTGAAAGTCAACTCCTGTGACCCACGATTCCTCGGTTCTGCCAGCGCACAGTGAACTCCGTGTGAACTGAGAGTTAATGAATACAGCTCTAATACACTGTACGGGTGTAATGTAAATGTGACTGACTTTGGATCTTCTTATGTCACTCCATGCACTACAAGAGAAATATAGTCTATATATATAAAGAAAATGATTACTTCTCAAATAACAGCTTATTTGACATATCTTGACAGTCAGAATTAAATTATTTTGTAGTTGTATATAAATCATTAAAATTTATATTTGACATCTAGGCAAATGAGTGTAATATTTTTCAGCAGTTTTGTGTGTGTGTGTGTTTGGGCAAGATGAAAAAAACAAAAAAACATTTAATTAATTTATTACATGAATTGTATTTTATATTGTTATCGTCTGTAAACACTTCTTAAATCAATAGAATAAAAAAAAAACGTGGGTAAAGTGTTTATATCTGTTTGTTACGATCGACTGGAGTTGTCAGTCCAGTTTGGATGACACTCTAGTCAACTAAGGTTTATGCCTTCATGTATGTTTGTGTTTTTCTGTGTCATGCTGGACAATGAACTCATGTATCTGCCCATCTCGTGTGCTACCATGGTCACTAATATGTTCCCCTCCCCTCTGTCTCATTATCCACAGGTTAAATACCCCGGACATTTCACTCATTCCCCGCTGATCATTGCATGTGGCTTGTCCCATCTCTGCTAAGCATTTTCCCCGTCTTCCTTATTGTTTTGATTGATTACCTGTTACTGAACCTTGCTGCCTTTTGACTACGTTTCTGCTTTTTCCCATCACCACTGTACGCCGATCGATCGACCCTTCGCCTGTTCTTTGTGTTTTGTTATTGTGAGTAAGTTTTAATAAATACCTGCAAATGGATTCGTCTGTCTCCGTCCCGGTTCATCACACTGTTAAACATTACTATAGAAATAACAGCAAAATTGTGCACTTGAACAACTAACCCATATTCTAGACCCTAATCATATAGTAAATACATGCTGTTAAATAATATTACTTAATACCCCTTAGTGTAATTACACTGTAACAAGGACACCTTAAAAAAAATTGTGACAAAACATTGCAGATGAGTTACTTGGATCAGTGACTGGGAAATAACAAGTCAGCACAACCCTGCATTTGTAGCCTGTAATAACTTGTGATGGATGAGAAATAAAAGTAATGTGTGTGACAAGGGCCGATATGATTAATGATAAAATCTTGACAGCGTAAACTTTGAATCAGACATCTGTGGAGAGCAGATCTGTTGTTATCAGACAATTGGGTAAGTTTCTCTCTGTTTGTGCACACTTACTGTACCAGGTGAAGTTGAGACTTGTAGAGTGCCACGGCCATTGAAAGGCAACAGAAAAGCTCATGAGCACTGTTTGGAGTTTGGATACTTGAGATCTGGCTGTGAGGGGATGTTGCTGCTTGGTAAAAGGAGAGGAAAAGATAATCAGCTTGAGCAGGATAAGGGTGCGCTATGTTTGGTTTGTGACTTCACGGATTTGACCTTGAACTGTACATTAGGTCAACATTTTAAAAGAACCTTTTTCCAAAGTAAAGTAAAAGCTTGCACAGTTTACAATTACAACAGACCCTTACAATGCAGAATTTTAAATGAGATTAAATGTGATAATAGGGTCTTTCGCATTGCAAAATGCCTTGTTCTTTATTTTTAAGCATATCTAAATGTACAAAAGATGTCTTAACAGAACACAGCCGCCTTCCTGCGAGCGGCTCCTGAAGTGAGGGCCGTTCTGACGCTAAGGCCGTCCACCAGGTCTGGGGGCTGGTTTATCCGGATGGTTTCCTTGGAAATCAGAGGTGAGTGTGTGATCCAGGATGTCCTGAGAATTCACCCAAGACTGTTCCTCCGGACCGTAGCCTTCCCAGTCGATAAGGTATTGCAGTCCTCAGTGTCTGGAGTCGAGGATTTCATGGACTTGGATTTCAAGGATTTCAAGGCCTTCTCGTCATCGATGATCAAAGGAGGGGTATTGCTCTCCACAACCTCGTTCTGGTCCCTTTCTTCTCTCGGCCCACCAGCAGGTTTAAGCAGTGTCACATGGAAAGTTCAAGACGATAGGAAACTGGGGTTTTTGTAGGGAGTTCTGTGCATACTCTGCCCAGATCAGAAAGCAACTCCCGTCCTGTTGGTTATGATGGCAATAAGATCTAAGAAACTGTGCTAACTCCTGATTGAGACATTCTGCCTGATCGTTGGATTGAGGATGGTATCCCAATGTGAGGCTGACATTAATGTTCAATTGAGAGCAGAAGGCGTGCCAGAAAGGGATGTGAATTGAGGTCCCCGGTCTGAGACTATGTCATCTGATAACCCATCAAAGTGAAACAATTGCTTCAGCATGACCTCAGTGGTTTCCCAGGATGTAGGAAGCTTGACTAGGGGAAAGAGTCTACAAGCTTTAGAGAAGCAGTCAATTACAGTGAGTATGGTTGTGTAGTTTCTGGATGCTGGCAAGTCGGTAATGAAATCAATGGCTATGTGGAACCAGGGTTGTTGATGGGGTTGGTAGTGGTTGGAGGAGTTCCTCTGTGACAAACTGAATTTTCCCTGGACCCCGAGGACATCAGTCTAAGGCAGCCACTGCCAAACGGGACCCACATTGAAGAAGAGGGAGATCATGGCATTTAGCAAAACTCTAATCGATAAAATTCCCTGCAGCCCCCGAGTCAATGAATGCAGTTGTCTCTATGTATCTATCCTTTGTTCTTACATACTGTATCGAGTTATTTCAGGGGAGTCAACTGGAGGAAATTCACTTACCCTGGAGTTCTCATGGCGCGAGGATCTGGTGGGGCAGGAGGCGCGGAGATGTCCTGACTGACCACAATACAAGCAGAGGTGGTTTCTCACTCTCCTCTCTTGTTCCTCCTGAGATAGGTGAGTGAAGCCAATTTGCATGGGTTCGGGGTCAATGTTTACGGTAAGTGGAGCATTGTGACGGCTGGAGCATGTCTGTGACGTGACCGTATAAGGTTGTCCATGCGGACGGCCAGCTCCATAAACTGCCCTAGGCTTTTCCCCTCATCGCGACAAGCCAGCTCTGCCTGAAACTTGTCATTCAATCTCTTGCGGTAGAGCAATTTGAGTGGTTCGTTGTCCCAAACCTGTCTGTGCGGCGAGAGTGCAGAAGGTGAGCGTGTAATCAACTGCGGTGGATTTATCCTGATGTAAGGTCAGTAGCTCCTCACCCGGCTCCTTCTTTCTGGCAGAGTGTTTGAATACCTCACAGAACTGCCGGAGGAAATCACTGTATGAGGGGAAAGTCATACGTCTGCCCTCCCACATGGCGATGGTCCAATCCAGTGCTCGCCCGGTGAGCAGGGAACACACGAAGGAGACTTTGCTGTCATCTGTGGGATATAACTTAGGCTGTTCATTCATAATCAACAAGCATTGTAACAGAAACCCCCCTTATATTTCGTTGTATTGTCATCATACTAGTCACGCAGAGAGAGATGGGTGTGGGTTAGAGGCTGTGGCATGATTGGGTTCGGTTGAGCGGCCGTCATGTTAGAGAGAGTGTTAGCGGCCGTGGGTGGCGTGAGCATCAGCATGTTTCTCACCAGTTCCTCCGTGAGTGAAGTGAGCTTGAGAAATTGCTGCTGGTGAGTGGTCAAGCTTGAAGCTTGGGAAGATACCTCACTAGCCAGGTGGTACAAAGCCGCTGGATCCTGTTGTGGTGAAGTCTTCTGCAATGAGGAGTCAGAAGCATTTGGATCCATTTAAGGTTTTCTTTAATAAAGGTCAACAGGCAGGGTCAGTAACACAGAAAACAGAGCAATGCAGACATAACAGAATCGTAGTCGAATACCAGGCAGAGATCGGGGCAGGCAGCAATCAAACGCAAACGAGAGCAGGCAGAGAAGTCAAGGCAGGCAGCAAACAATTGTATAAGAGTCAACAGTCCAGGCTAATGCACAGAAAGGGGAATCGTAATAGAGAACGCTGAGAAATGTCGCCGGGGCAAATAAGACTTCACGTCTAACCACTCTGGAAGCATGGTCCAGTCCGGGAGGAGGAACACCTGGGCCAATGATTGCCCTAGGTCTGGGGATTATGAGAAACGCAGTCCGATTGAGATTAGTACTCTTGTGAGGGTTCCCTCTCTTGGCAATCAGAGAGAGCCACAGAGGTGCGGTTTGTGACAGTTACCATTGGCTTACTGTTTAACAGTGATGTAGAGAGTCAGGATTAGATCAGATTATTATACCACAATGCAATACAAATATTTTGTAATGTGTTGTGCTGTGACATAATCAAGATTCCATTGCTTTGATAAAAAATACAGCATTTTAAGACATTGCTATTACTATTATTAGTTTTACAGTGTGCTTAAAGTGAACTTTTCAGTTGTATTATAGATGTAATGTTTGCCAACTGGAGCTTTAAAAGGATATTTCACCCACAAATGATAATTTGCTGTTTATTGACTCTTAGGCCATCCAAGATGCAAGTGACTTTTTTTTAAAATTCCTGTATGTTTAGTGTGTATGATCAATGTTTTAAATGTTTTATTTTTTCAACTATAAAAATGTGTTTATGTAGTAAATCCCAGTTGAGGTAACATAAAACACACAGATTAAATGGACAAATTTTAATTGACATAACTTGCTGTATTCTTCTAAATATTTGACTAATGAAAAAAAATGTAGCTGAATGTATGGACTATAAAACTAGTTCACTAAAGCTTGAGCCAACTAAAAAATAGATAATATATAAAATTCAGATAACACTTTGAAGTCAGAAATTGACTCCACATCTGTTATTAAATAATAATTTGTTGAAAGCGCTTGAATTTTTTTTTACAGTGTAGTAAATAAGTGGTCCCTATTCTAGTGTTACACCATTTTATTGTAGACTCTGTTTGTTTTATTTAGCTACTTTTTATTGTATGAAAGAGTAATTTCATAAAACAGCAACAAAGGCTCAAAGAATTTCAAGCATTCAAAATAACCCATTATTGTAATCTTTGAACAATCAACTGCAGACAAACATGTTTTAGATTCAGTAGATAAAACACTAAGGTGCTCCCACATCTTGCATTTAGGTCAACAAAGGAAGCACAGAATGTGAAGTATATTCAAGTGTTTCAATCAGCATAAAGTATTAACTTTGCAACAGCTTTCACTGAGAAACACAAATCATTCATATGCCAAATTTGTTTCAAGTGGGTGTTGTTGTTTCAACTGTATAGAAACACTCCTCTCTTGTGAAGGGTGGACAAGTTCCCACTAGCTACATAGCACATAATTCTCTTTTTATGTCTTGAGAAAAAAACAAAAAAAAAAACAAAAAAAAACACACACAATGAACTGAATGCCAGCACTTAACACTATATATAGCCTGAATAGAAACAACTTGCCAACCCAGTGCGGGTTGCTTGAGCCAGTCCTACTTGCCATGTGTAAATTAAAACTCTCCATTTCTTAATTGAATAAATTTGATTGTATTGTATGCCACATGAGAGTGAATGTCAGCTGCATTTGTTTTTTTACTTGCCCTTAGTAAACCTAAGGCTTTTTCAAATAGAACAAGCCATAGCTCTGCAAGCCTAAATTCTGTCAGAATCTCCCATGCATTTATGATGAAGAGTATATGATTACCTTTTGTGCCAGAACGATTTTATTATTTTGCACAAGTTGGAGACCGGACCACTTGTTTCATTGAAAACAGGTGTCACATTTTACCATTAGTTTCCATCGAGGGGCAGCTGCCCTGGAAATACCGCTCATCTTGCAGATTTAGAACATTCACGTGTGTGATTTATTGACAAAAAAAGACAGACAATGGGAAATAACATTGGGAACCAACTACAGTAAAGGTATGACTCCACGGCATAAACTACTAAGCATTTTTATTTCAAAGAGTCAACAGCACTAATTTACGAATATAAATGCTTTTGTTTAATTAACAAATTCCATTAATATTTCATTATTTTCATAAATTCTGTCATTAATTACACACCCTCATGTCGTTCCAAACCCAGAAGACCTTTGTTCATCTTCAGAACACAAATTAAGATATTTCTGATAATATCAGTGAGACATCAGACCCTCCATAGACAGCAACACAACTGAAATGATCCCAGATCCAGAAACATAGTAAAAACATAGATAAAACAGTCCATGTGACATCAGTGTATCAGGGGAGAAGCTGAGTAAAGCTAAGCTATAGAGCTAAGTATTTTTTGTTTTCTTTGCGCAAAAAAATATTCTCCTTACGTCACAAAACTGAAGTTGAGGTGCTGATGTCACACTGTTTTACCGTTCTTAGCAAAAACTTGCTTAATTCTGACTTGTTTTTTCAAACAGGACAATTTTTGATTAATTTATATATATATATTTTCAGAAATATCATTCTCATAACTTAATGAAAACCAGAGCAAAATAGTTCACATGCACAACATGTTTCTAACTCAATGTAAAGCACTATGAAGGATTATACTGAACTTTCTCCTGAATAGATCTAATGAAAATAGAGGCTGTATCATATATACTAGTTGTTGCAGGTGAGTGTTTGCTAAGGCCTTATGTCAAATGCCATTCATCTGATGACTTCTCTTCCCGCAACAAGTCATCACGAGCATAAAACAAGGTGAAAAAGTTACATACACACCCGTGCTGCACAGCAAAAACCCCTTCATTGTGTTTTCAATGCTGAAAAATGAAAACAAAGATTTGCCTTCTGAATGCTAACGTGAGAGGGCAAGGACGTACGAAATGATGTCTATGTACATAGGAATCAGAAATTAATTACAGATGGGGCAGCTGTCATTTTGCCAGTGGCAGCTCAACAAAGCTGAGCGGAATACCTGAACCGTGAGTTTAGAGGAGTAAACACTTAACTTATTCACTGCGCCTTCATATGGCATCTGAGCTTCTGTCAGAAAAAGACAAGCACTGTTATGTCTACAGTCAATTGAGAGGCAATTACGTGGGACTAATCTGTCATTACTGCTAAAACGAACTAAGCTCAGAGACATTGTATCAAGTCACATGCATCTGACAAAGCATGCCTGTCAGATAAGCTCGTTGCATACCAATGAGCGCAGCGCTTGTGTACTCAGGCATAGCATGAAAGAGAGAAAAGGTCAGTGTTTACTGTATGTGGCATGCGAAAGGCCGATTAGCTCAAGCTGTCAATGATACGACAGATCTGCCTTCTTCAGAGTGGTTTTGGTTTACTTGTCAACAGAGCGCCATCGTTTATTAATTGTCTTCTGCTGCCATCCATTTGGTGCCTTGATGATTCAATAGGCTCCTTTATGGCCGTCAGCGTTTGGCCCCTGAGAATATGAGACTGACAAATTAAGATCGAAAGTCAGGCCAAAACAGTTTCTCACATACCACAAGCTTCATGTCATGCTAAAGTGTTTTGAAAACCCGAGATCTCCACTGACATGACTAGCTAATGTATGAAACTCCTCCTCTACAGCCCATATTCATTACACGCTTCACAACGGCCAAAAACACTGGTCAATGGCCAAAGACACCAGTCCTGTGCTGTCTTACTCTCTGAAAACAATATCTTAATCCGGCAGAAGTCCTGAGAGGGCCGGACAGGATGTGCAATTGATTTTTTTCCATATGCATGTGTATGCATGCCCCTGGTGTAAAATAAATATACTAAAATAGTATTTGAAATGCATTTATTTCAAGCTGAGTATAGCACAAATACATTTTGTAGTAGTTACATATTAATAAAAATACCCTGCAACTTTAGTAAATTAAATTAAATTAATTTCAGTTCAGTTTAGTTTGTACTGAAGTATGTACAGTGCTAAAGTGGAACTATTGCAGGTATACTTGAAATATCTTGCATTTAAGTACTGATATTATTCAGTAGTGACATTAAAACACGTTTTAATGTTAAGAAAAGTGCACTGTGCACAAGCATACTCAAATAAAGTTTAATTATAATTTTTATATTAGTAAGTTTGAGCGATATGTCAGCAACTATGCTTATAGATTTGAACTATGCTTAATATAAAATGAATGTATTTTAAATATACTGTATATCTTAGGGTGGACACTGCAGATGTTCAAGATATCAGGATATTATACAGTTTTATGTTTTAATTTCTATAGCGTGTGTGCTGACATTTTAACATTTACTGTCTCTCTCTCTCTCTCTCTCTCTCTCTCACACACACACTTGACACTAAGGGTGCGAGAATGAAGTAGCTCTAACTACTCCCAGATGGTAGTTGGTCGATGGTGTTAGTCAGGTATTTTGCTGACATCATCCCTCAGGAGTTGAAAATATTCAGTGTGACAAGTTAAAAACACATTGTGAGCTGAAATTTGCCAAGCTCATCGTGGTTTGAAGCTGAAAGGTAAAGCCAACACACTCTTTTCAGGGCTCCAGGCTAAAGAAAATATCTAGGAAGCCACTGACTCCTAAAATTAAGCATTTAGGTGTATAATTAATTGGTAATAACAATAATAATTAAATAAATAAATAAAATCTTCAGAGGCAATTTTCTTCTTATTTGAGGCTGCCATGTAGCGATCCTCATCATATTTGTGCTATATATATATATATATATATACATTTTTCAAGACTATGTGTGCTTTAAAAAATATTGTGGTCCCAAAATGTAATCAATGTAGTCAAAGATACTATTGTAATAGATAGATAACAGATATCATATCACAGTGCATGCAAGAAATTACTACTTTATAATGGCGACTTCAAGTATATAGTTTTAAATTGACTGCAAACTATAATTAATTACTGTTTCAATTATTTTTGTGACCAACTAGGCACAGTTTGTAACAATAGTTTCAAGCCTAGTTAAAATAAAAATTACTTTCGGATAAAAGAAAGTATTTTAAACAACAATTTTGGTGACCACTGACTTTCATTATAGGGTCACACAGAGTCATTTCTTAAAATATTTTCTTTTATGGTCCACAGATATGAAAGATACAAGAAAATGTATGCTTGCTTGTTGGATCAGTGTTTGCTCTTCTTAACAACAATCTGTCCAGACTATCAGACGATGAATTCAGGCCAAACCTCTGATTCTCAGTAAACCAAGACAACATGTTAAGCGAGCAACCTAATCTTGTCGATTGTCTATATTTTTTTAGTGAAGATTCTTTTTCCTGATAGTAATGTGTCTTAGTTTAGCAGATGTCACGCAGGTAAAGATGATGAATAGACAGCAGAGGATAATAGTGAGTGGCAGAACACCTGCAACAAAGGCAACTACAAAGAGGTCTCACTGACAGCGCTTCCTCCCCCCCCCAGCCCATATCTTGACCCCTCTGGAATCCCGCACCATCTTGGAAAAAGATTTCCAGCGTTGCTCTTTATCAGATGCTGCTCCCAAGTGCCTGTTAAAAACCCCAGGGTTCGCAAATCGAGTACCAGAGCGGCGAAATTAAAGGGTCAAGTGATGGAAGGTGTCCCACACCTGCGGATAAATCCACTGAGGAGCAAATAAACATTGGCCAGAGCGTGCGAGATAAAAAGACAAGGATGTAGCCAACTGGCCAAGAGGGATCTTTAAGAAACCGTTTATTGCCGTGGACGGACAAAATAGACACCACTTGGATTCTAAGAAGTCAGATATAGAGGTGCTTGACAGGTTCATTTGTATCTCTGGATGTTTTATTTCACAAGAACAGACATATATAGTGTCTATAGGATGATAAAAATAACTCCAGTTCATTAGGCCACAACTTCTCCCCAGAAAACAAAAGAGCCCGGAACAGGAGAGTGTCGTGCATTGAAACATGACACGAGTATATTCAAACTTTTAAGTATCCTCCACAAACTGATATTTGTTTTAGGCATATTGGGTATCAATAACATCAAATTCAAAAGTGTAATGGCTCACGACAGACCCCTTTTGCCGCGTGGCTTCATTTAAATACGAAAAGGCTTAATAAGGAAAGTTATCCACCTGGGACGCTCGGAAAACCAACAACACCACGTGCAAAACAAACAAGCCCCCGAAGCAGATGTCACATGTAAAACTAAATATAACGTGCCTTTGGTTGGGTCACACCTGGAAAACACAGGCAATTAGCCAAAGCAGCCCATGAAAGCCGCTCCAATCCATGACATATATATTTAGCTGCGGCCGCTGTACAAATACAGAGCGTGGTGAATGCCGATACTGCCGTGGAGACTGTAATAACCCATGTGTTCATATGACGCCCACACGAGCTAAAATTGTCTTGAATACATTACATTTGTTAAAACACTTGGGCCTATTGCAATGCGCATTAGATTGTTATTATAAGGCATATTTCCATAAAGCAAAAAGCCTATATGTGTTTATACTGTTGTGCTCATTTGACCTGGTAGTTAGAAGGCATGTTCTAGATTTAATTACTTGGCATTAAGCTGCTAAGTGTCATTTAACACATTTGACTAATTCAAATAGCCTATGTATAGTGACTGATCACCTGACTATAGGATGAGTACAGGTTAGGCGACTACGCATGCCCTAATTTGGACAGTGGGCAAATTTCATGGTGGGCAGCCTGAGGAGGTAATGGTTTTAAGGCAAATTGATTTTGAAACCACTGTCCACTGTCATTTTCCATGTCAAATGAACGCTGGTCTGGTCTTTCCTGGCCAGTGATTCTGAAGTGGAGGCACTAACCATTCAGGTTATTTGGAAGCTTTATTTGGATGAATTTACATTCAGGAACCTTGCACACATCCTTTTTTGAAAATGGCAAGAAAATAAAGGATTACTGCGGAAAGGAAGCAGAGACAGAGCCAAAACCATATACTTTGTTTACCTGTTCAAAGGCTATTCAAATACAACCTTTAGTTTGTGTCTTGCAGTCCAGCAACTTTTAATTTGATTTATTTCACTTCTGATTTTATTTCAGCCTATCTGTTGATCAGATTTGCAAGACAGTTCATAGTACTTAATTGATTTGCTCAGAACGACCACTTTACATTTGATATTCCTTGTGATTGATTGTTTATTTATCTGTTATAAAAATCCAATATAAAATGTGAATATCAACTTGCATATAATCTGCAGCATGTTTTAAAACATCTGAAAAAAAAAGAAGCTTTGCTCGTTTAATATTTTGGTAACATTTTATTGTTTGGTTACACCTATTAGTTGCTTATTAGCATGCATATTAAGAGAATATTAGCCATTAATTAGTGCCAATCAAGCAGACTTAAACTTATTCTACATCCCTAATCCTAACCAATAACTTACTAACTATTAATAATCAGCAAATGTATTGAGGGAAAAGTCGTAATTAATAGTTTACACGTGTTACCTATTCTAAAGTGTTACTAATGTTTTTTTTTCCTTCTTTTTGTTGTTTGTTAAAATCTCTGAATCGTGTTCTGAACAGTGCACATAAAATCTCCACCTGTGTGACAAAAGGTAATTTATTTTACTGTGCGGTTGGAATTGCCTTAATAAGAGAAACAACCACAAGAATACAATCTGTCATTCCAACACTGAGGTCACATTCAACATGTCTATCTCACCTGATAGCATCAGCCAGGTGTCAGCGAAAGCTGATGGGCGATAAGGTTACACTGCAACCCAAATTACGTATTGTTAGGGCTGTTACAATTTGTAAATACATGATTACTATGTATCATTTCAATGTGTTTTAGATATTTCAATGAACTTTGATTAAAAATAAAAATAATAATTTAATTACAACTTACATGCAATTTCTGTTTTTAATAAAAATAACAATAGCTGCGTAGAAATGTAATGGATTTCAGATTACAATGTTGCTGTCATCATAACTTTTAGCTTAACAATTAATGTGTCAATTGTCAATTATGTCATAAATTATATCAACATCTAACTACTTTCTATTTATTTAACCTTCAACAGAAACAGCCCAACAATACAGGGAGCTTTTTCAAAGCCATTTTAACTGTACCAAAAGTCACATTCCTCCATTAAAGATATAAAGTATTTCCATTCAGAACAATAGAATCCAAACTGATTTGCATAAGTCCCTAAGGTACAACTGAGGGCCAATCAGACATTTTTGCATTAGCTTTCCTTTATTGTTTGGTTTGTTGTGGAACAGTATATAAGTAGAGTTTGCCTAATAGTTTTTCTTTTTCATTATTTATTTTAATACTTTTTATTATACAGTATGTAAGCAGCCCTTTTGTTTTACCAAACAGCAGTCTAAAACTTTGAACTTTGTGGTTTAACCTTCATCTCTCAAGCACTCAACACCGCTTGTATCTCTACCTGTACCTGTACTTTTAAAAGACATTTAAGGTTTATTCAGTTCTTGATTTCTCTTAAGTACATACTAAACAGTGTGCTTACTTTATAATGCTATGCAAGCATTTACCAAGAACACAAATATAAATGTATTAATATTTATAATTTAACATTAAATACATTTTATAACACTGATGCTATATATTTATTGTAGACCTATTAACAATAACTAAACAATATGAACTTTTTATTTACATATTTGTGTGCATGGTTGGCTAATTAGATCATTAATTAACTGATCATATAAATGAGATAAAACGGAGGCTTTTAGTGTCAAAACATGAATAGTGTTTACACTCTTAACACTATGAACACTGTTGACAGACGCATTTAGATGCTTTTGAACTTCATTGAATGCTTGAGCACTGCCTCCCTCGTGTGGTAACATTATAAAACTGACGTTTCACCACCCTTTTTTTACACCAAAAAATCTCTAATAGTCGGTTGTTAAACCTTAAACGGCCCATTAAATCTAACCCATTTAACAGCCTTATGCTTTTTAGATAATATTTAAACAGGAAAACGGAAATGCAAATTAAAACGCAACGTCCAAAAGAAAACATTTGGGCCAACAAATATGAATGAATTCTGTCTTCGTAACAATTTGCCTAATAAGGTGACATTCACGAACAATAGTTACCCTTGTCCTGAGAAAACATTATTGTTACCCAACAGATGTGATATGCAAATTTTCGGATATGTATTTCGGATTTACTATATTCTAATTAAGAAGCTTTTGTTGTTAAAATGGTTAGGGTGGGGATGGACTTTATGGCCAATCAGGTACGTCCCTTCAAGTGTAGGAACCAATCAGTAGCAGAGGAGTTATTATTTTTACGAGGAGAAATTGTTTGACACAGCAATTAGTTAATTATTGTTATAACGAATTAAAGGAATAAACACCTTTTCACTTATCACTCTTACTTTGCTTTATGCAGCAAATAAAATAACGTTGCTCAGCAAACAAAACATGCTTATGCAACCTATTAATTTGCAACGCATAGAACCTCTCAGTTCTTCCGTAGCGTGACGACAGAAAAAAACAAAACGCCTCAATACATAGGGAGTCATGCAGGCATGAATTCAACACGTTTAATCCCTGTGACTGTGTGAAAACGTAATCCTTTTGAAGCGTGCGTCCCCAAACGCCCCAACAGAAGGCAGAGACTTCCAGTACTTTCGCTGCAGCGAAGTGAAAGTGCACTTGAAACGCCCGCCCCTAAATATTGTACGAGGTGATCGATCTGTTGCTCAGCCAATCACACCATAGAGACGACTGTATTTCCTGTGCTCTCAACGAATCAGAAATGACAAAACACTAAAAAACGCGAACTTCAACTTGTCAGTAAAACAGAGGGGGAGGGGACCAACGTATGGCAGTCATATTTTTGAAGCTGAAATAATGTGCTAGACCGTTTATTCTGTTGTTTACCTCGCAGAAGGTAATTGAGTTTAAATACTCTTTGCTTGGACATTTATACTAATGTATATATGTCAGCGGGCAGCATTTTTGGCATTTGGCATTTGCTGATGAAACGTAGCGGGCTAGCATGCTAACATAACTGTACAGACGGTTAGCGAGCTGCAGCTCAATTACATTAGGCAGGGGGGCTTTACTGCTTGCTTGCTTGCTTTTAACTTTGACAACATAAAAGCAGGTGAATAAACCGCTCCTCGAAGAATGCAAAACTGTTTATAATGCCAGGAAAAAGAAGAGCTGTTAATAAACGTGCATTGATGGTGCGATGTGGTGGGAAGGTCCCAGAAAGTTTGAGATTTCAGGAAACTGCAATGGCGTGAAGGGGAGACATGACAGCGGGTCGAGGAAGCCATGATCTGATCAGAGCAACTCTCTTCAAGTTACGGCCCTGCGCCGCATTAGATGTGCACTTACTAATGAATTGCAATTAATCTGTTTTAAATGAGCCTTTTTTACTTATAATATTACTGGTGACGTTGGCCACTTCTAATTAGCAGTTGCTTTAAAAAGTTTTCGTCATTCTGCTTTGAAGTGTAAACATAGGCCTGCATGAACGCATTTGTGCAGTAAACAACGGATTGATTGTTTATTCTTAGTTATTCCGTTTGTTCAGTTTTGCGTGAATTAACTTGAATCGTCCATATATACACGAATAATTACTGTAATTTTCAATAGAGTGTGTAATTACATCTTAACGTGTTGTTGCATGATAAAAGAGTACCATTATCTCACCCTGTGCCTGTTTATTTATTTATTTTTAAAACCCCTTACCGTTATTATTGGCGTCCTGTGATCCTGTTACTTTCTAAGAGTGCCGCTCAGGGGGCGTGTCAAATCGGCGCGGGTCATTGTTATGCAAATTAGACTGGAAGAGTTTGCGTAAATTTTAAACAATTCTATTTCTAGCCTCTCTGTTTGTGTTTTTTCCCTTATATGAGAAGGAGACCGTATATATATACTCCCCCCCACTTTTTCTTTTTGATAACCGCAATACCAACCATAATGAGTAAGCAATATATAAATAAAGCAATATTAGAAAAAGAATATGACTTGTTTAATAATTGGTTTCTTTTAATTGTGTGTTCATTGTTAATAATAATTATCATCATCATTATTATTATAGAAATAATGCAATACTAGAATATAGATGCAAATTATTTATTAAAACAGGGTTTAGGGATTTTTCCCCCATCAGGGTATTACCTCGTGTAATACATATGCTTTCCACAATCATTGAACACTCAAGGAAATTTGAAATGCTTTTTTCCAGGCCAGGAAAAAGACATTGCAATTCATTAGTCTACTCAAAAATGTGGATCCTGATATTATCATTTAACTGCATATATTTCCTTATTATGACAGAACTTGGTTTCAGGTTATTTATATAAAATGATGCAATAATAAAGAGACTGAAATGTGCAGCCTCTCTTGGCTTATTGCTTCTTCATACTTAAAAGCAACAAATGTTGTGCATAGTTTCATATATTAATAATCAGAATTTAATTAAATTCATGAGCCTAGCTAGCTTTGATAATGTAACTGCTTGCCACATACTGCCATCATTTAGTTTAATAGCAATGGAATTGTGGCTTTGAACCATCTTTTTACTTATATATATTTAACTTTTTCTACAATAAAAAAAAGCTGTAGATTGGGGGTCAGACAATCTTTAGAATTTGGAAAACACTGAGAATCTATTGTTACAGCAGGTTCAAGCCTTTTTTGCTCCTTCCCACAGACTCTCAGCCAATAGATGTCCACCCCCAACGAGACACCAGTTGGGATATCCCATGCTGGTCCCTCACCAGGTGCTGGCCTGTCTCCGGGGCCCATCCTTGGGCCCAGCCCTGGACCCGGCCCCTCTCCTGGCTCTGTACACAGTATGATGGGCCCCAGCCCAGGGCCCCCAAGTGTCCCGCATGCTATGCAGGGCCAAGGAGCTGGAGAATATTCACAGGACATGCACCCAATGCATAAGGTAGAGAATGGCTTTAGGCATTGATAATATTAAAGTAGATCAGCTGTTGTCCAGTAAATACAAAATCACAAAAATGCTATGAATAAATTTAAAATCACTTATTATTCATTTTTAAACCATATGTTTGAAGCTTCCAGTATGCCAGGAGCATGTATGACTAATCTTCTGTGTCTGGTCAGCCTATGGAGGGAATGCATGAGAAGGGGATGGGAGACGATATGCACTTTGGCCAGATGAAAGGGGTAGGAATGAGATCCCTTCACAGTGGCATGGGTCCTCCACAGAGTCCTATGGATCAACACAGTCAAGGTACAATTACATATTGGCCACAATATAATAACAAAGCACACTGCGGTTATAATTTGAACTATAATTATAGCTCACCACAAGGGGCTCTTGTTCTTCCACCATTAAAGGAGGTAAGTGTACAATGGCCTTAGAGGAAATTAAGGCAATTATCCGACAGTGTTTATTATTTATTTTTTGTGTGCTTATATTTGGAGCTGCTTTTATGTTACACCAATTATCCTCATATGGCAATACGTAAGATCTTTTGTACTTTGTTTTCTTCATGCAAAGCTTTTGTTTGATCCTTACATTTTACAGTCCAAAATTAATATTTAAATGTTCATAATTACGTATTCTCCAATTAACAGTAATAGACTGTTGAAAGAAAATGTAGTATAACATTTTTTTATAATTGCTGATTGTAGCCTAAAAGTGTAGTCAGTGCAATTTTCGTGGCCAAAAAAAGTCTATCATCAATAATATAGCGATGCATGAAGCACAGCTCACACAGAAGTCTCTTTCAAACCAAGCAGCTTTCCGTTAATTAATGTGGTGAATGTGTGTGACAAACTTGACAGTGAGTAAAATCTTTGTAGGGAACTTTTTCACCTTTATGCAGAACTCCAAGCATGCAGATACCCACTGAAATTGATTTCGTAACATTTCATAGACGCTTATAAAAAAAAAAAACTAGTACTTTTGGGAAATATCATTACATTTCTCACTCATTATAGGACTCCATTCATACCAGACTTCTAGAAAAAATGGGTTTATTCTACAAAAAGAAAAAGACAAGAAATCAAAAGAAAAACAAACAGCTTTTGTATGACAGCAGTTAGTTACCTTTTGAATGACAACTTTGATAGCAATAAACTTCAGAAATCTTTCCTTTTTTGGTTCTTAGGCTACATGTCCCCACATCCCTCGCCAATGAGCCAGGTGCAGGAGCATGTGCCCAGCCCTATGTCAGGAGGAGGTCCAACCCCACCACAGCTGTCCCAGGTTCAGTCACCCATGATACCCATGGATCCACAGGGGATGGGACAGCAGGCCAGGGGTCAGTCTGCCTTCAGTCCAGTTCAACTACAGCAACTAAGGGCTCAGATCCTGGCATACAAGATTCTAGGTCGTGGTCAGCCTTTGCCTGACAATCTGCAGTTAGCTGTACAGGGCAAGAGGAGCCTCCCCACCATGCAGCAGCAGCCCATCAACACCGGCCCCTACAACAGACCTCCAGGTGAAAGTGCTTATGGTCATTTTCGTGGTAGTCCAATCCCTTAGGTCCAAATTAGTTGTAGCCTAATGGATAGAGAGTTGTACTTTGCACTTTGGAGGGGTGAAATGCAGAGCACAAATTCCAAGTATGGGTCACCAAACTTGGCCACAAGTCACCTCCTTTCCTTTCCGCAAATTACGATTGTCTTATATTTGTTATATTTATTATATATGTCTTATATTTTTACACTGTTTTAAAGCCTGAATGCGACCAGTGATATTCTGTATGAATGTCATCATGATATATTAGTTATACTTTTGTGTAATTATTTTTTTTGGCATATTGTAATTGTTTTTTCTGTTTTGCTAGGTATGCCAATGCCCCATGGGGGGCCTGCAGCAGGCCCATGTCCCTCTCCAGCCATGCAGACTCATACCCAGAGTTCTGGGCCAAAACCGTGGCCTGATGGTGAGTGTGGGATGTATTTTTTAACAGTTGCGTCTCTGCATTCCACCAGATGGCACTGTTTTTATTCACTCACCCTCATGTAGTTTCAAACCTGTGTAAGTTATTTTCTTATGTTGAAGAATTTTGAAGAACCAAACAGTTGTTTGTCCCCATTGACTTCCATAGTAGGAGAATAAATACTATAGAAGTCAATGGGGACCACACACTCTTTGATTACCAGCATTCTTCAAAATAACTTCTTTTGCGTTCAGGATATGAAAAAAAAATCATACAGGTTTGGAATGACATCAAGGCGAGTATGGAACAAAAATCCTGCCTAAAGTATTTGAAATAAAAAGCTTGTTGTTTACATGATCAAGAGTGAACTTAATATTGAGAATGAACAACGTTCATTTTATCTAGTAAATGGATATTGCGAAGAAAATCACGTATTTAGCAGGATTTCGCTCAAAGAACCTCTCATCTCTACAACGGTGACTTATATAGGAAGACTGAAAAGACATGTGTAACAGTAAATTGGATCCGTGCGCAGGGATGTCGCTAGAAAATCTTCAATGGTAGCATTTCGTTTTCATAGGGGGGCACACTTTATTTCTGATCTCAGAAATAGACATTCAACATAACAAAAACAACCTGAAGCTATTATTTAAATCGATCCAATTTTATATTAAATAGATGTAACAGAGAGTCTGTCATGATCTGTTGACTTTTGAGTTATATGTTATATTATGACTCTAATTTATGTATGTTAGAATCAGAGTTTGAGCTCGTGAAACTTGTCTTTATAACACGTTTAAATAAGACATTCACTGATGATTTTCTCTCGAAATTGCAACAAGTAACCTAATAACCAATGGATCGGACAAAACGTGTGGAAAAATAGTCTATGCATTAAGGATATGACTTGTAATTAAAGATTATTAATTTCAAATTCCAACAACACAATAATAATAAAATAATAATAGTCCTCCTAGACAATATTATAGAAACTAAATAAAGTTTTTCTTTGGAAAAAAAAGTTTGCTGCATGACAAAATAGACAAAACAAAAGTTGTATATTTTTACGGTAAAAACAAAAAATTAGAGCCTATAAGCAGCTATAAAACTATAGTACAAATTTAAATATACAAATCATAAAATAAAACACAAATTAATGGCATTCATTATAAAGAATATATAAAAGTCTAGCCAAAATAAATGTATTAAATAGAAACTGAAAAGAGAAAATGCTTGGATTTATTTTTATTTAGGCCTGCACTGACAATAAAAACAAACCCTTGTGCTTGTAAAAACGTGATCACAAAAATAAAACGGAACTCAGGATAGACGTGCATGGTATTTTATTTCTATTTATTTATTTTTATTATTAATGGGATATATGTTTCTTTTAGGACTATTTATTTTATTCCTTTTATACAGGCTTATATTGTTTTATTGTGTTCTTCTCCTACACAGTAGCGCTGCAGGAGTGTGAGGGGAAGATATGTGTCTGAATCTTTATTTCTGTGCTGCTATATTTGCACCTCTCTTTTGCTCTGTGTTATTATAGCTTCCTACATAAGTCACCATCGTAGAGATGAGAGGTTCTTTGAGCTAAATGCTGCTCAAATACGTGATTTTCTTCGCAACATCCATTAACTTGATAAAATGAACGTTGTTCATTCTCCATATTAAGTTCACTCTTGATCATGTAAACAGGGCGACGGGCCTGGAAATATATATCCCATAAATAATGTTTGTTATGTTGAATGTCTATTTCTGAGATCAGAAATAACGTGTGCCCCCCTATGAAAACGAAATGCCCCCCATTGAAGATTTTGCAATTTACTGTTACACATGTCTTTTCAGTCTTTTATTATTAATTGACACATAATAATTTAATAATAATTTACATGTGAGAGTTGTTTTTTTACGGAGGAGTGAAACACAGATAGAAAGGGGTCATAAAGTATTTCTATTAACAGCGCAGCACTAAAATAATATCTTAGTTTGATGTAAAAGTTCACACTCAAAGCCGCTAGCACCACCCGCTGGTGAAGACGTCTAACAGCAGATGGCTTCTTGGATCGGTAATTTACTGCTTTTCCTGCAGGTTCCCGGATGTGCGCTCTGTCGAAGTTGAAGCACTAAATTTTCGGAAGCTAATTTGTAAAGTGAAATATAACTAACCAAAAGTTGCCTGACGAATATTATTGCTTGAATTATTAAACAAACTGAATATTTTGAAAATTTACTTTGTAAGGTGAATATTGATTACTGAATTTTAACAATGAAAATGTTTGTGAAATGTTTCCGTTTTAAATATTCACTACGTAAATATACAACCACGTTAAAATGCAGCGCATAAAAATGCAAGCCATGAAAATACAATGCATTAAAATGCAAGCACTGTTAATTGCAATGTTTTTTTTTCTCGATTTGTGGAATTCAACAAGCTTTTTATTTTAAATACTTTAGGCAGTATTCTTGTTCCATGGGTGAGTAAATAATGACAACTATCCCTTTAGAGGAGTATTTCTGTTTTAATGTTAAGTATAATTTATCACAATATTA
>JAUMHR010000049.1:11927537-11948042 GCA_032361145.1 Enteromius fasciolatus
GGTGAGTAAATAATGACAACTATCCCTTTAGAGGAGTATTTCTGTTTTAATGTTAAGTATAATTTATCACAATATTACTTAATACTGTATATTGAGTTAGGCTTTATTTTTATATTTTCAGCTTTCATTTGATTATTTTATTTGTTTTTGTGATTTTAATTCAGTAATTTTAGTGCTTCAACTTTTTATTTCAGTTAGTTGTTGTCCTGTTGTTAGACCAGATGTCCAGTTTACATTTTTAATATAATATTTATATTTTATTTTAGACAGAAATAAGAATTCTAATCATAAGAAATAAGAAAAGGCTTGTCTTCCAGTCATAGAGGTTTTAGTGTAGCCATCTGTATATCGATTTGTTTAGTTCTTATGTTTGTATGTGATGTAATGTTGTCTTAAATTCTCTCCAGATACTGCTTAAATAGGAGAAAAATGAGCCTATTTATATAGGCTATGATATTCTTATGCCTCGAGCAGACCTTCCAAAGGTTAAATTCTCTTACTAACATGCTTTCAAATGACAGTTAATTAATTCATGGATTGTTAGAAAAGTCACTGAAGTTCACAAAAATTAAAGATCATTGTTCCTCTTTTCAAGTAAGCTTGATTGGTGAGTCAGCTTGGTGTAATTGTAATCCACTGATAAATGGCTGTACTGTGGAAGATAATATGCATCACCTCAGGTCAATTGACATTTTCACTGCATTTTGCTCGATATGAAATGACTATGGATGTTGCATGCCCGTTGCATGAAGGTTCAGCAACTGATTGATTGTGCCCCGCCAGAAATATAGATCCAGACCTTTTTTCTTGTGAACATGCTCTTGAATCATCTCTTGTGTTTATGTTCTCATTTAGGTATTGCATGCCCTTTATTAAGTTTCTTTAAAGGCATTAAACTTGGCTTGGAACAGGTCATTTGAGTCCTTGTAAAGATTTTTTGTTTCAGAGGTGGACGTCAGTTCACACTGTGCTTTGAACTGTCTTAAAACCTTCAACTACAGCTTTGATGAACTCTTTGAGTATGATCAAACATTCTAACCACAATGGGCTTCTGAAATATAAAGGATATTAATTGCCTTTAAATAACGGCGCATTATATTGATTGTTCTGACAACAGCATAATGGATCACTGGATGCTTAATGCTTTTTTGCATTCAGGAGCATTTCTGTGACAGGCATGACATTTTGCTAAATCTCACAAGATGTTCATAAAGAGCATTTCTTTTATTATCAGGTCAAGGCTCAGAGACCACAAGTGCTCCACAGAAGCTGTCGATCCCAGCTCCCAGTGGCAGACCCTCTCCAGCTCCCCCTCTGGCCCCGGGTGGCACACAACCTGTGCCCAGCACCTCCCTCACCCCCCAACCTCAACCTCAGCCACCGGCGGGACCAGGCCAGCCCTCGCTCATCATCCAGCTTCAGCAGAAACAGAATCGCGTCACACCGATTCAGAAGCCTCAGGGTCTGGACCCTGTTGAACTCTTGCAGGAGAGAGAATACCGGTAATGAGTACATAATTCAATTTAATCTACACTAAGCAATATACACAGGGCAAAAAGGTCATGAGTTGCAATTTTATTTCATGATGTTTTCTCAGGGGCACTGTAATGTTTTTGTCTTATTATTTGAACACTGCAGTTAAAGAGACATAAGCTCTAATGTTAATATCTTTATGCGTTATGCAAGATGTCTTGCAAACGTGGATGCATAGCCAGTTAAATTACAGGGTTACTCCACCCTAAAATGAAAAGGCGTAAAAGTTTTGTTCGTCTTCGTAACACAATTTAAGATTTTTGGATGAATACCGGGAGGCTTGTGACTGCCTCATTGACTGCCATGTAAATAACACAGTCACGAAAATAAAAATAACAACTTTACTCAACAATTTCATTTTGAGGTGGAGTATCCTTTTAAGTGCTTTATATTTATTGTGATGCAATATTTAGCCATAAGTTTCATTGCTGAAGCAAAACATAAAGCTCATTCAGACTACAATACTTTCGCCAGATTTTGTACATTCAAATTAAGTCACTCATTTAAATAATTCTCACCTACACAATATGCAAATAAGAGGACGAGGTCTGGTTGAGCTGCCCTAGAGATCATAAAAATAAATAAAATCTCTAGTTGCAAAGGTTCTGCACAATCCTCTTGCTCGTTCATCATTGGTATTGCAAATTGGTATGGTAAAATTGATACCATTGTTAATATTAACAGCTGAGCAGATAAAACTCCTGGTTATGGCAGTGGGTGTTTAATTTCCCAAACATGCTCTAAGTGGTTTGCAGATCACAGCAAAATGTGGGTGTGGATTCAAATAAAACAACCTGTCTTTCATTGCTCATCTGTCTCTAAAATATCACCAAAATTGTGGTTGATCTTTTTGAGGGTTTTATGAGACTGAGCACCTCTGAGGTTTCTGAAAGTTTCTCATAACTTGGTGATTACACTGGCTTGCACTGTCTGAAGCAACAGAAATGTGTTGATTGTATGATGTACCTTTAGTTCACCAAGATGCTATCCATTTTTTACGGGGTGAAGGGTTCAGATTTTGCTGGTGATTTATACTTCTGGACAACTTGGAAACTAGAAATTATTAACGCCTAGAAAGTTCACCTTCAGACACTTAATATATATTCAACAATAAATCTGATGATCTGTGCTTGATTAACAGTTTTTGCTCTCATAAATGACATAATGATCATTATAAATTGTTTATTCTTGAAAACAAATGTGATTATGATAGAATTCAGTACACCTGTCCATTTCATTTCTGTCCAAAGTCTTCAGGCCAGGATTGCTCACAGAATTCAGGAGCTGGAAAACCTGCCAGGATCGTTGCCACCTGATCTGCGGACTAAAGCTACTGTGGAGCTGAAGGCCTTAAGACTGCTCAACTTCCAGCGGCAGGTGGGTTATTGACATTGCACTAATATTTTTGTCGTATTTATTAACTTATTAAAAAAGTAATAAAACAAGTTCTGTGATTATGTTTTTCATTTATATAAAAATATATTTTATAATTAATTTAAAAATTATATTTTTGTATATAAATTATTCAAAATTAATTATATTTTTGTATATAAATTATAGTTTTGTCTGTCATTATGCTGAACTTTTCAGAATAGTTTAGCATAATGTTTAAAATCATCCATTGCTTTTAAATGCTGTATAAATATTAATGATATTTTTGAAATCTTAAGAAGTGTGTTTTACATTGAAAATATATATTTAAAACCTTTTCTAAAAAAGCATTTCAGATGTTTATACCCACATCTATAAATGTTATTTATGAATATGTCTTTTTTATTTATGGTTACACTATACAATATTGATTAATTAAATTTAAACTTTCCTTGAAAATGATATAAAAGCACAGCATTTCAAAACCCTTGATAAGCTTTATAATTAATCCAGGAATATTTAAATGACAAATAAATTACAAAATAATTGTTATTAATAATAATTTTATTAAGTACTCAAAGTAACACTCACTTCTACTGGTGCACAAAAATGCATATTTCCAGTAATTTATTACTTTTAATTCACTGATAAATTTTGACACACTTCTAATGAGAACCACTTATGTTTGCTGTTTCTAAACAATAAAAATAATCGTTTACAATAAGCCAAATGCTCAAAACAATGCTCAAAAATGGCTCATTCATATTTTTGATTTGCAGGTTCCACTGAGCTTTGTTGTATTCACATTGTGTTGAAGGTGTCTAAAGTTGTGCTACGAATATTTAATTTATGGACAGTGGAACTCACCATTAGAGGGCGCCCATGTTGTATTTGTAGCATGTCCCTTCACAATTCACAGCCTTGTTCTGCTGTAATTAGCAACAATTTTGACAAAAATGTGTGAAATGCACCAGAATATGATTATCATTTAACGCATTTTTCCACAGATGACTGATGATTATTTTTTTTGTCTTTCTCAGCTGAGGCTCGATGTTGTAGCCTGCATGCGTCGAGACACAACTCTGGAGACAGCCCTGAACTCTAAAGCCTACAAGCGCAGCAAGAGACAGACACTTAGAGAAGCTCGCATGACAGAGAAACTAGAGAAGCAGCAAAAGATTGAGCAGGAGAGGAAGCGCCGCCAGAAACACCAGGTGATCCGAGACTCATCATTATACCAAGTGTAATCATTTCAGTGGACTAAATAAACTCAATATACTAACAAAAAACAACAGACAAGCTCCCACAGCAAAACTCTCATATATATGATTTATGTGTTTACATATTAACTAAGTGATAAAGATGTTTTTAGAGGGGTCGTATCATGAGGAATCAAATTTCCTTGACCCGCACAGTCACGGTGTGGCAATAACGAGGAAGTATGAGTGCTTTTATAACACCAGAAAAAGTGAAAAATGTCCTTCTGGCAGTGTGTAATAGTTGACACTGTGTTTGACCTTATGAGTGTGCCTAGAATAAAAAACAAGTGGCTGAAGTTTTTTAAACATGTCTGTCCCTAAATATTTCAGTCTGAGAAAAACAGTTTGTGCAGTTAAAACTCTGAGCACAGAATGTTTTTTTTTCCTCAATTTATTTAACACAAGAAGGTAGCGTTCAAACAAAAAGCAGTAATCAGTTTTATTCTTAGCATCAGAGTTTGGAAACTATGAAATAAATTATAATAATGTAAAGTGTACGGTGTCCTTGAGTATATGAAAGGCGCCTATAAATAAAATGTATTATTATTATTATAATTAGAAACCTTGATTAGCATGGACACTCTAAAGTGTCAGTCATTTAAAAAAAAAAGATGACACAATTTTTTTTCTTTTAAATAAATGCTGTTTATTTAAACTTTCTATTTGGCAATTAATTCAGAAAAGCAAAAGCACTGTTGAAACGCTGATAATAAGACATTTTTCATGAGGACTGGTGCTAAAAATTCAACTTTTCCATCACAGTTACTTTATACTAATATTTTACCATATTACTGTTGATGAAATGACTACAGCCAGCATAAGCAACATTGTCTAAAAAACGTAAACATCTTGCCAATAGCAAACTCCAGATTTTTCATACTGTGCTTTTCTCTTCTTGTTGTAGGAGTATCTTAACAGCATTCTGCAGCATGCAAAAGATTTTAAGGAATATCACAGGTCCATCTCTGGAAAAATCCAAAAGTTGTCGAAAGCCATCGCAACATGGCACACCAACACAGAGAGAGAGCAGAAGAAGGAGACGGAAAGAATCGAGAAAGAGAGGATGAGGAGGCTGATGGTATGATACACTGTTTTCAGCATCATGTACACATTGCATAACACACAGTCTTGAGTAAATGGCCTATTAATTATTAATGTATTAGAATTTTAATAATTTAATTAAGGGAGTGTTCAGACTGAATTATGTATATGCTTCATAACTTACTTACAGCTAATTTTGTATAAAAAACAACATCTATATAGTGTTTGAAATATATTTAAATTATATATAGTAAATATATAAGCTAAACTAAAACTAAATCCTTTTAAGGCTCTTAGGAAAGAGGCTTTCCTTAAAGTTTCTCACAGGCTCTCCTTCTGTTTTCAATAGGCTGAGGATGAAGAAGGTTACAGGAAGCTGATTGATCAGAAGAAGGACAAGCGTCTGGCTTACCTTCTTCAACAGACAGATGAATATGTGGCCAACCTGACTGAGCTTGTCTATGAACACAAGGCTGCTCAAGCTGCCAAGGGGAAGAAGAAGAAGAGAAAGAAGAAGAAGGTCTGAGGCCACAAAATCACTTATGATGAAGTTTGATGTTGTTATTTCAGACATGTTTTATTTTGTTCAGTTCCTTACAGTTTATCCCACTGTGGTTTTATAAATCTCGGCTCCAGTCAGTAGCTCTAGGAAATTTCTACGATCATTAAACACTTTGTTTATTTCTTTCATGTTTAACCTTCAGAAGGAAGCTGGCGATGCTGAAGGAATGGGAGCCATCGGGCCTGATGGAGAGGTAAGTAAATTGCTATGAAAATGAAAGCAGAGTAGACGTGAATAACCGACTGATGTATGTCCCTCTGGTAAACTCACTCTGTCAAACCTAATCTAACACAACTTGTCACAGAAAACCTGCTTTTATGTTTACTTCCTCGTGCAGCTCATAGATGAGAACAGCCAGATGAGTGAGCTGCCAGTCAAAGTCATTCAGACAGAGACGGGAAAAGTGCTACAGGGGACAGATGCCCCCAAGTCCAGTCAGTTAGAGGCCTGGCTCGAGATGAACCCTGGGTAAGCTGTCCTTACATTGCATCTTCTGTGTGTCCGGTAATTGAAAACATTTCCATAAAAATATGGCCCGTCACTTATATTGAGCTGTGAAGCTGTGCAGAGCCACGTGTTTGCAGAAGTGAGTGGTGAAGGATATGATGAAAGGGATGCAGTCAAATTTTGTTCTCTGAAAGGAACAAGAACAAATAATTAAATACAGGAATGCTTATGTTTCTTTTTTAATTGATTTTGTAAAGGTCTCAGAGTTCTGTGATAGATAGAACCGATTCCTCCATTTATCTTTTTCTATAACCTGTTACACTCGGATGTCATCGCAATACAGAAGTAAAGATTTGTCACTACATTTAATTCGACTGGTGAAAATCATATTGTCACGTTCGCTTGGAGTGGAAGCACAGAGGCAGAGTCAGGAGTGTAATAATAAACAATCCATTTAATAATTCCAGACAAGTAGACAGACAGCTAAGGTATTCCACATGATACAATTCAACATTAATAACCGGACATAGAGACAGGACTAAAGGGAACTTAAATAGACAAGGTAATTAACACTAATGAGCAAGAGACCTGAACATAATCGATAATAGACAGAAACGAGGTCAAATGGAGACAGAGCTCATGGGGAAGTGAAAAAGTAAACAAAACACAGACAAGGGCGTTACACATATATTACATAAAGCTTAATAAAATTAAAAGGTTAATACAATTCAGTACTGAACTAATCACCATTTTGGCATGTTTAATTATTTATGTAATACTAAAAAATATTAATATAGAATAATGTTTAAAAGGCTCATTTATAATTAGCATTTTTATGTGTCCAGATTTTTTAGGTTTGGCTGAGAATATTTTTTTAAATGCATCATTATATGAAATTGATAGAAAAAGACCTATCCAACAGAGACTGCAGCTTTTTACTAGCCTCCTATGTAGCATAATTTCAATTTAACTTTGGGGGTGAAAAGCTTTTGATAACAAGGACCTTTTTTCAGCTTGTGTTGTTAGTAACCCATTCTAAGGCTTTGAGTGTTTACTAGTGCATTATGCCCTTTAAAAACAGCTATGAAGTTGCTCCACGGTCAGACAGTGAAGAGAGTGGTTCGGAATTTGAAGAGGAGGTGAGTGTCCTCTTATTTCTGCTCATTAAACATTGACAGCTCCTTGGTGTGGAGTGAGTCATACATAAGCACACAAACTCACACATTATCCTTTTCTCTGCATTCATATAGAGCATCTACTTTATTAGCTCCTTTCGTTTTTGCTAATGCTGCTGTTGTGTAAGTAAAGCAATCACGTAAGTGAGCCTAATCTACTAATCTACTGCCTTTTAGGATGATGAAGAGGTGGTCTCCAGAGCCGAATCGGAAGAAAAGAAATTCATCGATCCCAACAGTGATGAAGTATCTGAAACGGCAGCCAAGCACGTCATAGAGTATGTTACTTGTTCTCACTTCAAAGCACAACATGCCTTGTTGTGCTGTGCAAAAAAAAGTAGGATGGCACAATACGGGTGTCAATAGATGTTGTGTGTTCTACTTTTACTTCTTTCTTCTCTCAGCATCTGCCTTAGCTGGAGTTGGCCCTTTACTGTACAATATATATATATATATATATATAATATGTAGAGTGGGTTTCAAAAGTCCAGTTTTGAAAAAACGTCTACTTTGCACCTTGCAAATTATATTAAAATTAAAAATGACTTAATTTTATTTTATTTCAGCTGGCTTCCAAGGTGGCATTTCTTATTTTCATTTAATTGAAACCTTTGTCATTAAGTTTAGTTTCAATAGTTTAATTTCTTTGTCATTGTGTATTTGTCTAAACTTTGCTTATGTACTTATTTAAATTCCATTTCATTGATTTTCGTCTTTTGAACCTCAATTAACCTGTAGATGTTTTGTAGTTAATACAATTTAATCTTAAATTGCAATAAGCTGAAGTTTTCCTCTAAATACACTCAGCGACCACTTCATTCGCTTCACATTCACACTCACACTGCTTGTTAATACAAATGTCTAATCAGTCCATTTTAATGGCAGCTAACTGCATGGAAACATGCACACTTGGTCAAGAGGTTCAAACATCAGAATAGCCAAGAAATGAGTTATTGTAGGTGCCAGGTGGGTTTATAGTGTCTTAGGAACTGCCGGTCTCCTGGGATTTTCACACACAAAAGTCTCTAGAGTTTCTAGAGAGTGGTGTGAAAACTAAAAAGCACCCCATGAGTAGGCAGTTCTGTGGGTGAAAAGTCTTTGTCAATAAGAGAGGTTGGAGGAGAATGGGCAGACGGATTCAAGCTCACAGAAAGATAAAGTAACTGAAATAGCCTCTAGTTACAACAGTGCCGTCCAGGAGAGAACGTCACTTCAACATAGATGGGCTACAGCAACAGAAGGGCACATCAGATTTCAACATAAATCTATAGATCCATTTTGTTTTGTGGTAGTGGATCAAGCTGATGGAAAACTCTTAACAGAAACTGAGCATTGTTTTTTATAGCACAGCTTACTTGTCTACAGCTGCCAGCCTCTTGACTGCATATTGTTTACTGTAGAACTTTTGTGAAGACACAAGAATTGTTACATTTCTAGCTGGTTCAATGAACATGTCCAACAGTTTCCAACAAAGGAGAGCCCCATAGATGGAATTGTAGATCTTCTCAACATTGACCATAATCTCTACCGCTTATGTTACCAGCACCTTGTTGAATTCTTGCAGTGAAGAATTCAGTCATTTATTACATCCATTGTTACATTGCTTCTTATACATGCATTCCATGGGAACTGGACCCATGTCGTTTGCAATGATAGAACAATGTGTAGAAAATAATGAGGTAGCCACAGACAGCATATGGACTGTATTGTGTATTTCTAAAGAGTTGCATCCAGTATTAATGACCTATTGGACTAATAAAACGCTTTAGTGAAAGGTGCAGGTTTACCTTGTTGCAACTTCAAGTATCATAATGGACAAAAATAAATATTTCGGAGGCACTTTAGTTTAGGAGCAAGTTCTTATTATTCACTAGTTGCTTATTAGCATGTGTATTAATAGCTTACTGGCTGTTTATTAATACTTATCAAGGTTGTATTAATACTTTATTCTGCAAGACCATATTTTAGATTCCTTAATTCTACTACATACCTAAACCTAAACTTTACTAAGTATTAATAGGCAACAAATTAGTTAATGAGGCAATAGTGGTTGTTAATAGTTAACAGTGAGAATTGTTAGCCAAATTAAAGTGTAAACAATGTTTTTTATAAAATTGTGTAAAACGGAATTAGCTGAAAAGCAAGAAAATGCCAGGTGTGGTAATACAGTGGGTCATTATTTACTCGCTCTCATGTTGTTCCTCACTCATAAAACATATGTGAGGAATGGATTTGCTTTAGCTTTAAATGTATAGACAAAAGTTTTGAAAGAATATTAAAAATATCTTTGTTTCTGTTATAAAGATGAACAAAAGTCTTTTGAGCTTGGAACAACATGAGGATGAGTTGGCTAAATGATGACAGTCAGATTTTTCATTTTTGAATAAACTGTCCGTTTTAATGTATCCTGTGTTGCAGGTCAGCTAAGCAGGATGTGGATGATGAGTACAGTGTTCAGGCGGGACAGACCAGCTCCCAGTCTTACTATGGAGTGGCCCACGCGGTCATAGAGAGGGTAGAGAAACAGTCCACCCTACTGATCAATGGGACCCTCAAACAGTACCAGGTAAAGCAACAGTTAAACCAAATTCTAAACAGACACCTCCACAGATACATTATACTCAGAATCCATCATCTCTGAAAAGAGCTGTGTAGGTTTAAATTATATTTCAAGGGATAATACTGTAGAAACGAAAGGGGCTGCTGGAAAGAAATCCCACAGAGAGGAATTATCAAAAATTGAGTGGTTTATATTGAATCTGTTATCCTCTTTGGACAGTAATGGATTTCAAAAGAAGAAAACAGACCCTTTTTCTTCTCATTGTTTTTCTTCTCCACCTGATTGCTGAGGTGTTTTAAAGAAAACCTCATGGAGACTGTTTATCCTTTAAAAGACTTAAAAGTGAACTCTAGGAGTCATGCATTGATTTCACTCTGCATTATGGGTCTGTTGTCCCATGTTGTTCAATGAACTATTGTGGAGTCAGTGTGTCATGCGTCTGCTCAATTGTCTGATTGAAATTATTTTATATGATATTACTGCTATATAACATGTCTTTTGTTCAGATCCAGGGTCTGGAATGGATGGTGTCTCTGTACAACAACAACCTGAATGGTATTCTGGCTGATGAGATGGGACTGGGCAAGACCATTCAGACCATTGCACTCATCACTTATCTGATGGAACTCAAGAGGCTCAACGGGCCATACCTCATCATCGTACCACTCTCGTAAGTCCAGCAAACAAGCTGTGAATAATGTGATAAGAGTTGTAATGAGGTGAGCTGCCTAAGAGGATTTGCGGTGTAATGCCTTTATTAAGTAGCTAAACACTGTTCCACATAGTTCAGTTGACCTCTAATGACTGAAAACACAATAGTGATTCATGATGTTGCTTTTTAGGTAACATATGGCAGCTCTACAGGCCACTGAACAGTGATCATATTGATCATACGTGGTTGGTTGGTTGGAGATTAAATTAAATGGATTCTCTGATGGCAGAGCATCTTGTAATATTATCTATGTAGTTGTGGGTGTCTTATGTTCTCATTAACGTGCATTTACACTGCTCCCACTAATGTCACAGAGACTTCCTGTCTGTAAAACCCCCTACGGGACACGGTGAATATGGCCATCAGCACTGTTTTAGCTTAAGTTATTGTGATTGATTTGTGCAAGGACCAGAAATGTCCTCAAACAGCCTCACCTCACATCCATCAATAACTCTGTTCCACGATCACATCATCACATATCATTTAGAGATGTGACTTCGTTTAGTGGTAAAACGTTTATTACGTGTTGATGGCTTCTGGTATAAAAATGACAAAATTGATTTTTGTTCTTCTTTTTTACAGGACTTTGTCCAACTGGGTTTATGAGCTGGACAAGTGGGCACCAAGTATTGTGAAAATTGCCTACAAGGTGGCCATTGATTTTTATTATCACTATGTTTTGTTCCTGTGGATGATATAATTTTATGATGTAATTTATTACCTTAAAGGTAATAAAATCAGAGGTAAAAACAGTTCTGTTTTAATTTGTCTAAGGGCACACCATCATTGCGGAGGTCTTTGGTGCCGCAGCTCCGCAGTGGGAAGTTAAATGTTCTTATAACCACCTACGAGTACATCATCAAAGACAAGCACATTCTCGCCAAGGTAAAGGCCACATATTTACATTTATGCATCTGTAGACACTTTGATCTCCAAAATCACTTGCAGTGCATTCTATATATAAACTTCTGTTCAAAAGACAGGTGTCGGCTGAGTTTATTAGTTTAAAAATAGTTTAAAAATGCAGCAAAACTGAAATATTGTGAAATTTTCTATTTATGTTTTCTATTTTAATATATTCAAAAATAGCTGAATTTTCAGCATGCGTTACTCCAGTCTTCTTGCCACTTGATCCTCCATAAATCATTCTAATGCTCAAGAAATATTTCTTAGTATCAGTGTTGATAAGCATTTCTTTTCTGCCTAATGTTTTTGTGGAAACAGTGATACATTTTTTCAGAATACTTTGCACACTAGGAAGTTAAAAAGAGCAGCATTTATTTAAAATGAAAATATATTGCAACACTGAAGAAGTCTTTCCTGTCCCTTTCTATCAGTTAAATGAAATGACTTTTTATATGTTCATGCATTCCCTGGGACTCAAGCCCATGACCTGGGAGTGGCTTGTGGCAATGCAAGGCACGTTTGTACCCTTACGCTCTAATTGTTGAATCTTTTCCAATTCCCAGATTCGCTGGAAGTATATGATAGTGGACGAGGGTCACCGCATGAAGAACCATCACTGCAAGCTCACACAGGTGTTGAACACTCACTACGTAGCTCCCCGAAGGCTGTTACTTACTGGTACACCGCTGCAGAACAAATTACCTGAGCTCTGGGCCCTGCTCAACTTCCTTTTGCCCACCATCTTCAAAAGCTGCAGCACCTTTGAGCAGTGGTTCAATGCTCCTTTTGCAATGACAGGAGAGAGGGTAGACTGTTATATTTCACCCTTGTGGATTTAAATGTTTTACATGTTACGCTATCTCTCAATAAGGTTTCTCTCTATTATGGATTGCATTGGTGTTTGTTAGGTGGATCTAAATGAAGAGGAGACCATCCTTATCATTCGTCGTTTGCATAAGGTGTTACGCCCCTTCCTTCTGCGCAGACTGAAAAAAGAGGTGGAGTCTCAGTTACCTGAGAAGGTAAGTAGCCACTTAGTTCTTTTTAAACAGTTTTTATTAGACTTTGTGTGCATTAGATGTTCTGAAATCAACAAGTAGTGCCTTGTTAAAGTGGTTTATGGGTTTTGAGAGCCCCCAGCAACAGGTTGACATGCATACAAGTTCAAAAACGCTTACATTGTCTTACAATATCACTTTCAATCAACCAATCACTTTGATTTATAGAGCGCTTTTAACAATACAGATTGTATCAAATTACTGAACATTATCAGATAGGAGAACAGAGTGATGGTAATATATAATGACGTTATTAAACTGTTCATTTATCAAATGCAGAGACGGTCTCTGTAGTCAAGATGACGATAATCACTAGAAATTAGATGTCCCCAACCAAGCAAGCCAGAGGCGACAATATATAATTTAATAATATCATGTAATTTTGCAAAAACCTTCCTTTGCGTGACATTTATCTGCAGTGATTGATTGATTGGTCTTATTTCCATTTTGTAATGCCATTTGTGAGTGCCTTGTGTACAGCGTTACTGGGGAAATCTCTACTTTTACAGATAAAATAGCAGCACCTAGTGGCAAAGAATGAATTTGCATTTTCATTCAGAACAAAGCGAAAAGACCAAAGGTCATTTTCAAAAATCTTTAATATGGTCTATGTTTTTTCATTGGCTCCACATTTTTTTCCAAAGGTGGAGTATGTCATCAAATGTGACATGTCAGCCATCCAGAAGGTTCTGTACAGACACATGCAGGGCAAAGGGATCCTGCTCACTGATGGATCAGAGAAAGACAAGAAGGTAAAGAGAGAAGCTGTATGCTAGCTCACTGTTACGCATCTGTGCTGATCTAAAGATTTTTTTACCTTGATCTGTTTCAACCACAGGGTAAAGGAGGAGCCAAGACCTTAATGAACACCATAATGCAGCTGAAGAAAATCTGTAATCATCCCTACATGTTTCAGCATATAGAGGTATCACCATATATGTAAAGTGCTTCAGGACAGGGCACTTTTATTTCCAACGAGTTAAAATCTTTGACACTTAGAATGCATTCACATTAATATGCCTATTTTGCTTTACTTTTATCACTTTATCTTCACTGGGACAGGAGTTTAGTCTTGCAGAGCTTTAAAGAAACACTTGACTTTTTTGGAATGGCAGCAAAGTTCCTTGATTATTACGCCGGAATAAGAGCATAGTTCCTAGCCATGTTGGCTTAGAAAATCACAACTTTTTATTTTCCGTCAGTGTAAGTACATGATGGAACTACAGAAGAGTCAAGTTTTAAATTGGAAAAATATAAACTCTTTGGTAATTTTTGAGCGAGTGATGTTAATAGTCTAATCAGATTCAGTCATCAGTGCTAAGCTGCACTAAAAGTGCTATCACCAGAACCAGAGATCAGCTGAATGGATTCAAAAATGGTCAAATTCAACAGTTTAACTTTAGGGGAGTTGGAAAAAGCCTATTTTCAAAAAAAAAAAAAATAGTGGAGTTCCTTTATAGTCTGAACTGTGAAAATTTAGGTTTTTAAATACAGTGAGGTCAATAAGTATTTGATCACCTGTGATTTTGTAAGTTCTCTTTCTTAGAAATCATGGAGGGGTCTACAATTTTCAGCATAGGTGCATTTCAACTGTGAGAGACCGTATGATTTTTTAACAATTTATTTGGGAATTACTTCCCAGTATTTGATCACTAGAGTCAAAAATATATTTGGTACAGAAGCCTTTGTTAACAATTACAGAGGTAAAACGGTTCCTGTAGTTCTTCACCAGGTATGCACACACTGCAGGAGGGATTTTGACCCTCTCCTCCATACAGATCTTTTCTAGATCTGTCAGGTGTCAGGGCTGTCGCTGAGCAACATAGAGTTTCAGCTCCCTCCAAAATTTTCTATTGGATTTTGGTCTGGAGACTGGCTAGGTCACTCCAGAACCTTGATATGCTTCTTACGGAGCCACTCCTTTTTTTTCCTGGCTGTGTGCTTTGGGTCCTTGTCATGTTGAAAGACCCAATTATTGGGATAATAATCATCATTCTTCTTCCTCCAAACACGGCGAATGGAGTTAAGACCAAAACGTTCTACTTTGGTCTCATCCGACCACAGGACTTTTCTCCCATAACTCCTCTGGATCATCCAGATGGTCCCTGGCAAACTTCAGAGAGGCCTGGACATGGGCTGACTTAAGCAGGGGAACCTTCTTACTGTATTAATGGGGCCCCAGTCCGAGGGACATTGACAGTCATCATTAGCCTCTTCCATTTTCTGACAATTGCTCCAACAGTTGTTCTTTTTTCACCAAGCTGCTTGGCAATTGCCGTAGCCCTTTCCAGCTTTGTGAAGGTGAAGGACTGGCTGATAAGGAAGTGATCAAATACTTATTTGACACAGTAATTCCCAAATAAATTGTTAAAAAAATCATACAATGTGATTTCCGGATTTTTCTTTTTAGATTCTGTCTCTCACTGTGGAAATGTACCTATGCTGAAAATTGTAGACCCCTCAATGATTTCTAAGTAAGAGCGAAAACACAGGGTGGTCAAATACTTATTCACCTCGCTGTATATCCAGTTTAATGTGGTCGAGGCCTTAAAGGTTCACTCATAAATGAAAGTTCTGCTACTTTCTTCTGCAGAACACAAGAATATATTATAAAGAACATTTCTACTGCTTTTTTATCCATAAAGTATTGGAAAGCACTGACTTCTTATTATATGGATATAAACTATCTTTTTTAACATTACCTAGAACTACTTTATACTATGTGACAGACCTGTCATCTTTCAGCATTCCAAATGAAGCTTTCTGCAATGTCATGCTATATCTGAAAGTTTCTGTTTTGTACCTATTTAGGAATCCTTTGCTGAGCACTTGGGATATCCAAATGGCATTATCAGCGGGTGAGTACGGATCAAATCGACCGTTACTTAACCTTAAGACTTATCATGATGTGTTCATTGATGTCAAAAATGGATCATTAAACACACCACAGGCCTCCTCCACTACGTGACCCAGACTGTGGAGGTGCACCATGATGAAGGCATTGACATTATAGACATGCTTTTTTTTTCTTGTCCACCTAGCCCTGACCTGTACCGTGCTTCTGGCAAGTTCGAATTACTGGACCGCATCCTGCCCAAGCTAAAGGCCACCAATCACAGAGTGCTTCTCTTCTGTCAGATGACTACCCTCATGACCATCATGGAGGATTATTTTGCCTACCGTAACTTTCTTTATCTGCGTCTGGATGGTCAGTAATCAGTGTATTCCTTCTTTAGTGTTTTCTTGTTCTTTGGGAACTCAGTTCAAATTTTCAATTTGTGCTCCACCACTTTTTTAATGAGTGTGATCACACAAATAGGCTGCCCTTTTTCTTTCATTAATATGTGTTTGCTGCTGAATGTGTTCTCCAGGAACTACGAAGGCTGAGGATCGTGCAACGCTTTTAAAGAAATTCAATGATGAAGGCTCACAGTATTTCATCTTCCTGCTGAGCACAAGGGCAGGAGGTCTGGGACTCAACTTGCAAGCTGCGGACACCGTTGTGATCTTTGACAGCGACTGGAACCCCCACCAGGTTTGTGTGAATCACTTCGAGACTGTTGCATCACTGTCATTTCTAGCTCAGACTTCAAGAACATCTCAGAGTATGTATGACCTTGGAGCAATATGTAATATATACGTAATAATGGTAATATGCATTGCTAAGGACTTCATTTGGACAACTTTAAAGGCAATTTTTCCCAAAATTTAGATTTTTTTTTTTTCTATTCATTTCTTTATTCATTATTCTGTGTAGAGTTTGCTGGATGAATTGTATTTTATGCAGCAGCATGAAGTTTAAGCCTTTTCCACACATATTTTCACCTGAAAAAGCTATATTTATCCCTCCATCCGCCTCCACACAATAATGATCTTGAGACAATTTGAAATGTTTCTTTTTCTTCTCTAAAGAACAAGTCAGAACGAGTGCACTATGCCCCTTTTTAATAACATTCTATTACTTTGATTGTAATTGATTTAACTGCATTGTTTATCACACTCAACTATAATTTTAAATCACCAGGATTTGCAGGCACAAGACCGAGCCCATCGTATCGGCCAGCAGAACGAAGTACGCGTCCTGCGTCTGTGTACTGTTAATAGTGTGGAGGAGAAGATTCTAGCAGCGGCCAAGTATAAACTCAATGTTGATCAGAAAGTCATTCAGGCCGGCATGTTTGATCAGAAGTCCTCCAGCCATGAGCGCAGAGCCTTCCTGCAGGCTATTCTGGAGCATGAGGAACAGAATGAGGTGAGTCACTGTAACAGGCACAGATGGCTATAAAGTTTCACTCTGACACAATTACACTAGCTAATTGTATCTAGTGCAATTATTGGAAAGAAGGGCCAACAACAAAGTGCTAGAATTTGTTTCTTATTTTTGGGCCAATTTATACTTAGTCATTTTATCGATAGGATTGCTAGGCAGTTGGCTATGCGCATTCAAATGACTCTTTGCCACGTAATTGTGTTTTTGCAAAATGGATATAAATCCAATCCACTATTGCTGTAAATATATAAATCTGTAAATATAGCAGCATTCATTTCTGGAATGGTGCCAATACCAGGCGGTGTTGCGCTCTACTTTTACCTCTGTTAATTGCTCTCATCGCCATACACAGCAAGTAGTGTTTGAGTTTCATGGTTTCGCTATGTTTGCTCGTGCGTGTGTGGATTGTGAAACTCTCAAACATCTGCATTCTGTGGGAATAGTGACGTTTATGTATGCTTCTTGAACAGTCAGATGTATTCCAACGTATCTAAGATTTTTCTTCAGTGGAGGTGCTTTCCGTGATTGGATTTCTGTTAGCCTCAGGGGCATTGTGGAGAGCATTTACAGTAGCTGTCTGATCTTTAAAAAAAATGTTTTAAGCATTAAAGGCATAGCCCAGTTCACCCAAAAGTTTTGCCATCATTTACTCACCCCCATATCTTTCCGAACTGCAGGAATTTTTGGGACAGTATTTGAATATTTAATACTGTATTTACACTACTGTGTTTTTCATACAGCTGCTGAGGGAATAATGTTAAATTTGCCATCAGTCTCTCTTGTGACCACAAGAATCCATGTGTCTATATTTTTTCACTGTTGCAAAGTCAATGAAAAGCATTACTGATTTTTTTTTTTTTCACCTTTGGTGCAAATGGTAAAGCAAAACTTATATTTGCTCCAGTCTCTTATATACCTCTGTGGATGTTTACTTTACTTTAAGTGAAAAGGGTCTAATTTTTATTTCGAGCAGGATGTTTTCTTGTGTTCACACAGAAGTGATGTGCAGGTTTTTGGAAAGGTCTTGAAAATTGTATTAAAAAGTGTTGATACTTGCAGATAAACTAATAATTTTTGTGATTCTGGTCATTATGAGCTACCTGCCTCTATTTGAAACTTTCAGAAAATTTTTTATGGCCTAAAAAATTATTATGAGCATCACAAAATAATAGATTACTTCAAATGTACCTGTTACAATAACAAAAATCCTTTTACATCTGCTTCAAAAAAATTCTACTTTGTTCAGTATTACGTCCCTTTGATACAAAGAATAAAATGTAGGTGAACTGATTTTTTTTCTGTGGGTCATTTCATCAATCATAGCCTTTATCCCATTATAATTTCACTGCCATTTATTCAACAAATTACAGTTTTATCACCAACATAAACTATTATGCTTTGTCCCAAAAGAGAATTCAATGGAGCCGAGACTGAAAGCTGTGTTTCTATTGAATTTGACTGTGACAAAGGCATGCAATTTTGGTAGACTAGCCAAAGTGCAGTTAAGTTGAGCTAAATTACTTAAAGGTAAAGTACAAAGCTTTTCTTAGGTGCCTGGAAGTGCCTTTTCTGGTGATCTTATGATTTGAAAAAGTACAATTGTCTAGGGCAACCATGTGGGATGTAAAAAATTTAAAAAATCCACTTGGCCAGGTATGAAAATGTTAGTTACTCGCAAAATAAACGTGTTCTAATTATGTTTGTTGGCATATGTGTCTGTGACATCAGGAGGAAGATGAAGTTCCAGATGATGAAACTCTCAATCAAATGATTGCTCGTAATGAGGACGAATTTGAGCTTTTCATGGTAAGACTGAAATTGCACAAAATTTGCCACTTGCACAGATAGTCCCTTGAATGGTGATTTACAGTAATTGTTGTCTCTTTGAAAATAAACCCACTTATTTTTGCAGTTTGAATATTATTAGGAGTATGTAGCGGTTTCTTTCAAACTTATGTAATCCATTAATGGCACTTTCAGCGCATGGATTTAGACCGCCGTCGAGAGGATGCACGCAACCCTAAGCGCAAACCTCGGCTAATGGAAGAAGATGAGCTGCCATCATGGATCCTGAAGGATGATGCTGAGGTGGAGCGGCTTACCTGCGAAGAGGAAGAGGAAAAGATTTTCGGCCGTGGTTCTCGTCACCGCAGAGATGTCGACTACAGCGACGCGTTGACTGAAAAGCAGTGGCTGAGGGTATGCTGCTTGTGTTTTATTCATTTTATTATAGTCCATGACAAACATGTAGAATGACACATGGCATAAATATAGTCCCTTCCATATGTTGAGCGCTCTTGTTACCATAGCAACCGGTAGTCTTCCGCTCTTTCTAATGGTCTCATTTTATGCTTTCAATTTGCCAAGTAAAGTTGTCAAGTAAACGACGTCATTGATATTTAGTGTTCATTAATAGTTTGATTTGGCTTTATATTTATATTTAGCTTTTATTTTTGTCTTCATATAATGTTTATATTGTATTTATTTGGTCTTTCTTTCAAAGAAGAGAATTACAATTTCTTTTTTAGATATCCTTGTTACAGTGTAATTATACATTTAAGTACTGAGTAATATTATTAACTCCATGTATTTACTGTATGGTTATGGTTAGGATTATAGAGTACCTTGCCAGTAATTGTGCATAATTAATTGTTATTATAATAGCAAGTACATATGTAATATGACACCTTAAAATAAAGCATTACCAGAAATCTTTGTTATTTTTAGTTAACTGTAACCACAAGAGTATAGAAAGAGCTTCAAAAACTTTACTAACTTGACCTTAAGAAGCCATAATTCAAGTGAAGACAATTATCATACAAGTGTAGAGCTATTAGTATCTGCCTTATTAAACTGATTTTCATAAGCTGAACTATGCTCAGTGGATTTCTGCAGAATTGGAACAACCATCATTTATAAAATGTACAAATCTTCTGTTCCTTGCATATTAATTTAGTAGATATTTTAGTTAATTTGATTGTAGTATTGTAATGTAGTGATCTTCTACCTGACCCTAAATATATGGTAAATGTTTGAGGACCTAGAGAACCAGATGAAGTTATATCAGCGATCAGTTTTTGGTAGGTTGTTCAAGTCACTAGCTTCATTGTATGATTTGATCAATTGAGTATGAATCAAATTTCAGTATAAAGGTCTATAAGAATGTGGGCACGATGGCCTAGTGCTTGTGCTCTCATCTCTGGGTATTTTACCAATTCCGCCTCCCTCTCTCCACTCAATATTTTCCTGTCTGCTCTCAACTGTCCTATCTAATAAAAAAGGCATAAAAAAGGTCCAAAAGAATCAGAGCACAGCCAATATGTGCTGCCTGAGGTTACAGTTTCAGTCACAGCGAGGAGAGATTCATGGGATTCATGAGATTCATTTCAACACTTAAAAAACACATTAAAATCAAATAGCTTCTTGGAGCTTTAAAGTCACTGGAGTTATGAAGTTCAAAACGTGTTTAAATTTGTGTTGATTTAGAAAGAACATCTGACATAAAAAAAAATTGAAATCAAAACATCAAAATCTCCCTCAAGTTAGTTTTGAGTTGTAATGAGTACATCTTTTCACTACTTCTAATGATTGCACATCACATAACCACAAGA
>JAUMHR010000049.1:11957841-11969259 GCA_032361145.1 Enteromius fasciolatus
AAAGACAGCAGACGAGGTAGGTGGAGACATGAGTTCATAGATAATTAGTCCAATGGGAGAAAACAGACATAAAACAGATTGCTGGAGCTGGAGTGCCATCAGCAGACTGGCATCTCCAGCTGAACCTGACAATATAATGTATTATTAATGACAATATATGCAATTTTAATCAATTATTTTTTATGGACGGTAGGGATGGAGATAATAATTAGATCCTTCAAATTACAATATGTAGTGGTTGTTTAACATACCGTATAGTATTTTACAATTCCATTGATTACAGATATCATAGACCTCATACATCAGACCCTGTCAGTGAGACTGAAGGATTGTCATTGGTCATTGCTGGACTTTTAACACACTGTCACACTATTTCTAGCCATCATTAACATTATTTATAGTGAAACTCTCCTATGCCTGAGTTCACTGAGTCCACGTTTTTACAAGCCAAGGTTGCGTGAAACACTTCTGGTCTGCATGTGTGCGCACCTGCGTCAGGGCAGTTTAGTTAGTTTTCCGTTACTGCTCAGATTAATAACTAAACACATTTGCAATGTACTTAATACATTGACAATTAATAATCTTTATTGAACCATATGTTTTTGTTGGTTAATCAGTGTTATTTATCAGTGCTGTCCGAATGACTGACTCGCAATGCACTGGGATTCTGGAGAAAGGACTGTCGTGCCTCTCTGAGAATTTCAAATCAACTTCTGAGTGACATTCAAATTGTGGTGCAGCTCAGAAAGTCTTGTCACACTCGCCAAGGTTTTATTTCACTCTTGTCAGGAAAAAATCTATAGCTTGATGTGTAACCCAATTAAGCTGCAGTCCCACAAATTGAAGGAGCTGGCTGTCTTTTTTGGTGGTCCCCATGACAACCTCCTAGTTAATAGCACATATCAGTTGTGGAATAATAATTTTGCTGTCTGAACATGGCAGTAATTTCTACATGATAGACAAATCTCTCTAATCTAGCCCATATTTAAACCAAGACATCTACTGCAGAGATGCCAGTTAGGTAATATTTAAGGTTTCTGAAACAGACGTTTTTGGTAATTATTTAAATTTTATGACGTTGTGGAACTAGATGAGTCACATAAAGTAAAAACTAAGCATAGCCTCATTTGTCCTCGAATGACTAGAAATGTGTACACGTTCACAGAGGGTTCTTTGTTAAACAAATGATTGTTCAAGCGATTATAAATTTCTCCTGTTTCTATGAAGAAACAACCTCAACTACATCTTGGATGGCCTGAGGAGGAGTTATTTAAAGGCGTAGTTTACCCCAAAGTGAAAATTAAGTCATTAATTACTTACCCTCATTTCGTTCCAAACTCTTCATTCATCTTCAAAACACAAATTAAGATATTTTTTGATGAAATCAGAGAGCCATCTGTAGATCATAGACAGAACTCTATATACAGAACACAACTGAAATGATCCCAGATCCAGAAACATTGTAAATACATTAGTCCACTATCTCAACTCAACACATATGCACGTTTTAACATATGTGATGTAATCAGCCTTGGTTACGTTCGTTCAAAATTCAAAATAATTTAATAAAACTTAAAATAATCTCTAGCAAATGATTATTCATTTTTTTTAATGTTCATTGTAATGTTATGATAATCTGGACAAAATAATATATATATTATATATATATATAAAAAAATAGTTTATTTTTAATTTTAAAAGTGCATTCAGTAAAATATTACATAAAAGATGTTTTAGTTGCATAATGAGATGTTTGGGGGGTACGGGTCACGTGCGATATGTGGTCCATATGTGCATAATGTTGTGTCATAACAACAACAAAAATAATATGATAACATATTTTGGATTTTAATATTGGTGTATCCCACCGTGCAGGTGGCTTGCTTGTAGTTCTCATTGTATATTAAGTCAGAATATATCAAAAATTGCACACCTGAATTTAACTAGTCCTAAGCACATTCAGTAGAATTTCTCCAATTAATTTTTCAGCTAGTTTTTTAGTTGCTTGATGTCTTTATAATAATGACATAATTGGCATGCCTAGCTGCCAATTCAGAAATACTAAGCTTAAGGCTGTACGTTTGTGTTTTGTTGATAGCTGTTTAGCATTATGCTGCAGTCTGCACCCAGAGACTAAACATGCATCTGCAGCAAAAACTATAAATTGAGGTGTGTATGAAGGTCGGCACACCATAATTGCACCAATTTGAGCCCTGATTTAATCACTGAATGTGTAATAAATCATCTGCGCTGTAAATATTTAGAGTAACTGTTACAGACAGATATGGCCAAATGTCAGGATCCCATGAGACTGCTTGTCGGCAGTATGTCTTAAGAAATATTGCTTCTGGTTTGTACCATTTCCTGTTGTCCAGGATTTAGACTTGTGTCATCTCCTGTTGGCTTTGGGTGCACTTGAGGGTTAATGGTCAGTACAGCAACAGAATGATGATAATGTAAACCAGCTTGACACTATTCCACCAAGTTGGAAATCCGCCTAGGCTGATCGCACAGTTTATATCTCACTGTGCAGTCAGAGGAAATCAGGATAACCCTCAATCTCTGCTTCTGATCACAGATCAGGCCGTCAACTCAGCGAGGTCTTTGTGCAGCTGCCCTCCAGGAAAGAGCTCCCTGAATACTATGAACTGATAAGGAAGCCAGTGGACTTCAAGAAGATCAAGGTAGAGGGAATCACACTACGTCTTTTATTTCAGTGTGACCTTTAAAGCTACGCATATCTGAGCATCCCATGTTATATGCTCTGCTGTGACGCATTACCGTACAATCCAGACTGGCACACTCATTACTCCAGCTGGACGATAACGGGATTACCTTGCAACAGAGAATTGGTTTTTGATGCAAGGCCAGATAAACTGATGCTTTCAGACGTCTAATGGGCCGCTTAACTGGGCTGTTTTTCGTATTAATTTAATGATGTTTGTGGCTCTTATTTTCTGTTGCAATTCTAATTGGCAATATCCTCAGTTGTTAAAGTTGAACCCTTCAAGTAAAGAATATTTTGGTGTTACAAGTGTTCTTGTGCTTGCAGGAGCGTGTGCGTAATCATAAGTACAGGAGTGTGAGCGATCTGGAGAAAGACGTCATGCTTCTTTGTCACAACGCCCAGACTTATAATCTAGAGGGCTCTCAGGTGAGTGTCTTTCATTACTGTCTTAAGTAAGAATTGCCTCATATGTCATTGTTTGACAAAGACCCAAATAGTCACTAATTGTGTTTAAAGAATAGCTGTTGTACATTATAATACAATTTAATTATTATTTTGTGGTCCAAGGTCACATCTTTCTATAAATGTTTAGAAATGTTTTGGTGACTTATTTCTTAATTTGTTTGTTCACTCTGTCTGTTCAGGTAATTGCTTTAAAATCAGCCTTTGTTTTTTTGTAGATCTATGAGGACTCCATTGTTCTCCAGTCAGTATTCAAAAGTGCAAGACAAAAGATTGCTAGAGAGGAGAGCGACGATGACAGCAATGATGATGACGATGATGAGGAGGAATCAGAGGAGGAGTGTAAGATTTTTCATCAATAAAAGACCATTTTACTGATATTGATGAAACTAAAGTTCTAGATGCCTCTTAAAATTGCTTAAGAAGTTTTTTCTTTTTTGAAGTAGGATATTTCACCGGTGCACATCAGGCCTAAACACATTTTTTCATATTGGCATAAAACAACATTATTATTAGCATTATTCAGTCAATCATTTCCATTCAAGAGTAGTTTCATTCAAGAGCTGCGTGGTTTTAATCAGAATATTCCGAACATATTTTAGCTTAATGTGCATTACAATGTTTGACCTCTAGACCAAATGTGATGCATTCTAATAAAAACAATATAATATACTATATACCATAAAACAATCTTTAATCTTTAAATTTTATTTTAAAGAGAAGACAATATGTTTCCCAATTGTTTCTCAGTTGAGAGAATCTCATTGGACAAAAATCAGAGCAATGGAAAATGAGTCATTTTTGAAGAAAGATTACATTTTTAATGTCTACTAAAAGCAAATCTTTTTTTACAAGGTTTTTAAAAAGATGAAACACCAAGGATTTCATGATATCTTACATTTGAAGTAAACAGGTTAACAGTAAAGTACGTTGAGAATAAGAAAGATGTACTGTACATTTGAAATGATGGATTTTTAATAGACTTAAGTGAAATTTAAAACAACAAATACTTAGTGTTATCCGGTTTATAGTTTCTATAAACTGAATTGTATTTGCATCTCTTCTTTAATTACTTTGACTTTTTTTTTTAATCCAAGCTAAGTCAATGAAGGTTAAAATTAAGCTGAGTAAACGGGAAGAGAGGTGTCAGGACAAAGGCAAGAAGAGACCCAGTCGTGGAAAGGCCAAGCCTGTGGTCAGTGATGATGACAGCGAGGAAGAACAGGAGGAGAACGTAAGTTCTAAATTAAACCTGTCATTGATACAGTCTGTTTAGCCGGTTGACATTTAGCTTAATTAGACATCTTGTAATCAGAAACCTCAGGTGCATACATTGACATTTTGATTGAATATGCTTGAGGAGCATATTATCACAAAATAAAAAAAACAGGCTTTGATTAAGTGCTAACCTGCAAAAAGGAGCTTCCACTTGAAATGTAGCCCACAGACTATCCAAACAGAATTATAGATGCCACATGTCCTCATCTAAAACATTTTTAAATGGTAAACAGTTCCCCGAGGGAATTGTTTATCGAAAAAAATATACTGTGCCCTGAAACCTAGCTTTAATTCCTCTCTCTTTATGCCACCCGCTGCAGTTTAAGAGGAAAACGTAAGTCTGTTTCTCTCGCCTTCAAAAGCACTTTTTGTTGTGTGATTGCTTCATGTCTGAACATCAGTCTTCATAAAAAGCTGGTGTGAATATGTCAGAACCGTGTAACCAAGGGCCTGTGAGTCCGTGTTAGATTGTCTCATTATCCAGAAATAAGAAGGCGCATTCAGTAACCAGTTCACGAATAATGAGCCCACTGCGGAGCAGCGATCAGTGAGGTGTGACGCGGGGGTGGCGCGGGTCGCTGGAGCTCTGCCGCAGGGCGATCTGTGGTCCACACGTGTGTGTAATATCGTCATGTGTTTGTTTTCAGGAGCAGTCCGAGGGGAGCCACAGCGATGATGACTGAGGAGGAGATGAGCTGATCATCAGCATTCCCCTTTCATGTTTATTTGCCTCTTTTATTGTCTTTCCTCACCCAGCTCAATTATTCTGTGCTTGCGAAAAGATTATTTTTTCAGTTTTTTAAATCGTATGTATCAACACTTTCATTCTGTTTTGGATGCAGCCGACTGAGGAATAATCTACAGCGGGGGAAGCGTCTTTTTTGCACCTTCAGTAGCTTACAGTTATTCTGAAATTTCCCTTCATGTAGTGAGGTATTTTAGAGATGATTTCTGTATGCTTGTACATAATCTACATTTATGCAATGTTTAAGAAACAATCAAAATATGTTTGATTTGCAACAAAGAACGTCGTTTATAAGCTATTCAGACCTTTTTAATTCCCTTGGTTAAACCATTTGTTGCTTCAAGTGACGTCCTCATTACATGAGCGTTTTGTAATGTCTAGATTAGATCATATATTACAGGAATGTCTAAATTGTATTGCATGCAGCACAGAAGCCAGCAGAGATTATACATGTGAGAGCTCTGATCAGCCCTGTACCGTTTCAGTGGTATGTGAAATATGAATTTGATGTGCTTTGTATCACATCCATAGATTTTCCATTGGTTTTTATACTTCATAGTCTGACTAATGCAGATTTGTTGGTTGCAGTGTCATTTGCTTCACTTTTTTTTTGATTTACAGTGGAGAAGAGCGTCTTGCAGTATTTGAGTATTTTAACAGAGTATTGTATGTCAGACTGAAAACCAGCTCAGATTGGCTACCTTTTTCATCTATGGATATTTTTCTATTTTCTTTGAAAACAACAACAACAAAAGCAACAACAGTGTTATATAGGGTGTTTTTAAAATGAGACTTTGCTCTTACACCGTATTGGTAGATATACGTATTACATTTTTTTTAAATGAATGTTATTGCTTTAATATGTACTCGTCAACAAACTTGCATTATTGTCAATAAGAAATCTTTTTGATCTGTTCTTCTCTGTGCCATCAGTCATTTCTGACATCTCTTTTCTACATGCTTGTGTTTGGTAACTCCTCTAAAATCTTTATTCTCCTTAATACTGTCTTTGTGGTTGTAGCTCATAGCCCCAAGTAAACATTGCCAATGATGAGCCTTCGCTTGTTAGTGTGTTTCTTTTTTAATGCAGATTGTCCTCATTAAATAATTGTCACATGTTAGCAATTTTCCTCTTCTAATAGCCGTGTGAAATCAATCCTTGTGTACAAATCATGAAGTTCTTGGAACATTTGCCATATCCCCATAGTATTTTAATGAAAATTGAAGCTTAATATCCCTAATATTCGTTTGAGATAATTACTTGTGAGCTATTGTTTACCTAAAGCCACTGCTAAACTAGTTATTGCAAAAAAAAAAAAAAAAGAGATTAAGTACCTTGCTCAAGGGCACTTCATTTACCCACACATTCAACCTTTAACGTATCAGCCTGACATTTTCAAACTGGTGTCATGGAGGAGCTGATCTGTTTAATGTCATTCTAAGATATTCATTAAATGTTTAATTTTTAAATATTTACTTTTCATTTCAGAATGTAGCCATTATTTCACGATTCATATTTTTTTCAACTATGCAAAATATCTGGGGTCATCACAATTAGCCTGGGGTCAAAACATTAGCCTGCACGCTAAAAATATAAGCGGGAGAATGTTATCATTGCAGATGGTCAAGCTAATGTCTTGTTTTGATTCCACAAGACCATGACAAAGCTGTTCCTCAGTTTGTGTGTTTCTGATTTAAACGGTCATCATATGAGGTGGACCTAACATTATAGGCTTTAGCTTCAAAATTATGTTGTGGATATACCCCTAGGTTTCTGTTACTTCTGTAGTTCAGACATTTATGTGTGACATTGACTTGAAGAACTCGCATCTAGTCAGTTGTACATTGTTCAACGTACTCACCAGAAATGACACAATCTCACAATCCCATCTTAAGTGTTCTACCTCATATGAGCACTGAGAGGCAGTGCAGAGGTCCTTTGTAGGTTCTTTTTTTTTATCCCTTCAGAGATCAAAAACACCTTTTCTTTCAGCGCTTCAGCCATTTAAATGGAGTTCTACTAAGCTTATTCTCTCCGAGAGTACACAGTCCATTTCTGCCCTGTTTGTCTTGCACTTTGAAGTGGCAAGCTGTTTAGATAGCGGTAAGCCTCCGAAGAAATAGATCAATTGGACAGTAATCCTTGTCTCTGTGCCAGAGATGTCAGCTGGAAATAGTCAGGTGCCAATGCAATCCCTGCCATTCCTCTGTAGCCTTTGTGAGTTCTTTTCCGATCATCCGAGTGGCCGATGTGGTGATAACTAAGGCCGTTTCTCAAACAATCTCTCTCAGAAGTGCATAGAAATTATTCCTGTATGACTGAATAAAAGGACCAGGTGCTCCCTATTATTAGAAGTTCTGCAGCTAATCACGCTTTATATCACATATTTAAGGTCTCGGGCCTATGAATACCCAAAATGCGTCACTTAAAAGGGCTGGGAGGGAATGCATTGATCCCTCTGGCATTCCAGAGTTCGTGATCGGTTAACTGCATGACTGAGGAAGCCTCCCTGTCCCCTCCTGCTGAAATGAATTAAACCTAACCGTATATATCAGCTTTTTCCATAATCTGCCCGTTGAGCCAGCATTTATGTAACTTGACTGAAGCATTTCCACCCCTGGGGAGCAAGATCAAAGACGTGGTCAGCAAAATTTTCCTCGTACGTTTATGAAATGCAGCACTTGTATTGAATGAACTTTACAGACTTTTTAACCAAAGGCAGATTTAGGCAACGCCGTGATTAAAAGGTGCTTTATGGAGAAGTCTATAGTGTAATTCATTCCATGATAAGGCCTTATCTGGCTCTGGTATATCTAATTAGCATATATTGCTTGGCTCAGTATCATCACAAGTGGAAAGTGTTTAAAAAATGAAAAAGAACAGAGTAAAGAAAACTCAAAATCAGTCACGCAGGAACATTCGCACATTTGAATGAGATAAAACCACGTTATGGGACCTGCCGAAAAATCTACTGCCTTTTTCATCTTCCATGTGTCTGAAAGCAGTAGATAGGTGCTTTATTCAGATGCATCTGTAACAGAATAGAAGATGAGATGCTGACTAAACCATCACATCTTCGTTCACAGGCTGCCATACAAAGGAAGCTTGAAGTGGCTTATTTGGAGCACTCTTGAGGATTGCATATCAACTATGAGGCGTGTGTTCTGTCACACTCTGTCTGAACAGCCATTCGATGCGCACTTGTTTATGTCTGCTCTTAACCATGATTCATTATTTTCTATTTAAAAATTGTATACACAGACATGTTAGGCGTGAGGTCACTGAATTATTCTGTAGATCGTTGTTTCTGCTATATATCATCATGAGAGTGAAAATGCATTTCTGAGATGGAATTTTTTTTGCAAAAGATAAAAGTACTCTATTTCACAATGTGGGATGTGTAAAAACCATCAGCTTTCTCAGTTTATAATAACTACTACATGCTATGAATCATTAGTTAAGCATTAGTAAATAGTCAGTTCAGCCTTTATAAAGCATTGTTCCAACATTAATAGTCATTAGTAAGCCGTTTATAAATATAGCTATAAATGCCTTGTTCTTGATTTATAAGCATATCTAAATGTACAAAGGAGATTTAAATGGTCAGTTATCTACCTAACAGAAAAAATAAACAAACAACACAGAGGAATACAGAACTATTAATTTAATAATTAATTCAACTATTAAATCAATAAGATGCAAAAAAATATACCGTACATCTGCACACTTTATTTTTTTTTCTATGAAACTGAAGTTTTTTTTTCATTTATCAAGTGTACAGTTTTTACATCTTGAAAATATATGTCTGTGTTCTGTATCCCTCTGTGTTGAGTTTGTTTAACTTTGCTGTTTATAATATAAATGAGCCTTTACATCTGCTTTATAAATGCTTTACAAGGTATAAATAGTCCTCACTTTAGATGAGCTCACAAAAACAGACGTCTGAAAATTACTAAATGTTTTATAAATACCTGACTTAATCATGAATTACAGCAGGAACATGTGTTAATAAAGCATTTATGAACAACTATCACCATGTGTCTAAATAATAAGATTTATTAATGTAAATTTAGGTAATTTATTAATCCTTTACTTAGACTTTCTAAATGGTCTTATTAAACACTGACAACTCCTAAATAACGTAATAATTTAAATAAAAAGATAAACTGATCATTAATAAAGTATGACATTATTAAACATTATATATATATATATATATATGCTCAAGAACAAGGCATTTATAGATGCACTGTTTACTAATGCATAATAATGTTGGAACAATGGTTTGTTGTCACACTCAGAGCAAGGAGGAGGAGACCAGAAGGTAAGTTTTAGAAGTTTATTAAAGAATAAAAGTCTTTAAGGTAAATGGAAATTGAACGTAGTTCAGTGAATGAATCCAGCACACAGTTCACTGACGATGGGGATTTGCAGGTGAGTTTCACTTGTCCATATGATACTTTGGAGAAGATGCACATTAGAGGAATTCACATTCTTTCTCTTTCCTTTGCAGGTGGTTCCTGTGAACGTGGGGTCTTCAATCCAGCGGTCTGTGAAGACAGGTGAGAGCGAAGGTGAGTATATTTATTTGGTGAAGGTAAAACTCACGTGCTCTGGCTGTGAGCTGTGCAGAGTGGTAGGATCCAATGGAACAGGTAAGTGCTCGTGCAGGTAAGTGTCCACAGGTGAGTGTATATGTTCCGAATCCGTGGTTCCTTTGACACAGCTGTCCTTGGACTGTTGAGGCAGTAACACAAAGCAAAGCTTCCAAAATGGTGAGTAGCATAAAGGTAAGTACAATGGCTCAATGAACGTAAGGCCAAAGGTAAGCATGAGGATGTTACCTTAATCACAGCCGTTGAGGTACTGGCGAGGTGAGTATAAATAGCTGTAGCCTGGGGAGCTTCAGGTGTGGCTAATTAAAAGTCAGGTGACTGTGATCTTGGGTAGGTGTCAGTGCAGGAAGGTGTGGCTATGTGAGCCTGATCGGCTGTGTCTTCTCTCACACAGCTCGATGGCGTGACATCATCCCCTCCTCTAGGAGCGACTCCTGGCGCTCTTGTGCGTCGCCTAGGTCTGCCTCGGCCCCTGGGAGCTGGACGATTCGGGTGATTCTGGTGAAACTCAGTGAGAAGGGCGGGATCCATGACATCGTCCCGATCTATCCAGCACTGTTCCTCGGGCCCAAAACCCTCCCAGTCTATTAAGTATTGTATGCGACCTCTTCTTCGTCGAGAATCCATTATTTGGTTGACTTGGTAGATGTCGCTGTCAGGGTTGATTTCAGGTGGAGGTTCCGGTTCTTCGTGTTCCTGAGGTGGGATGACAGGATCTTCATACCTTTTCAGTAAAGATACGTGGAAGGTAGGATGAATACGGTAAGTCTGTGGAAGTTGCAACTCATAAGAGACGTCATTAACTTGGCGTGTAATGGGAAACGGTCCTATATATCTAGGGCTTAATTTCTTGCATGGTAAGCGTAGCTTGATATCTTTAGTTGACAGTCATACCTTATCTCCAGGTTGGTATACGGGTGTGTCAGCTCGTCGTGCATCGGCCGCGGTCTTGTGTCGTTGTATAGCTCCCTGTAAGTGTACGTGAGCTGAATCCCACACCTGTTCGCTAGTGCGAAACCAATGATCGACTGCAGGGATAGGAGATGGTTCCTCACCCCATGGGAATAGAGGAGGTTGGTACCCCAGGAAGCATTGGAACGGCGTGATTCCAGTAGTGCTCTGTGTTAAAGAGTTCTGGGCATATTCTGCCCTTGGTAAAAACTGAGCCCAATCATTCTGGTGATCATGACAGTAATTTCTCAGGTACCTGCTTATCTCCTGAATCTTTCGTTCAGTCTGACCGTTGCTTTGTGGATGGTAGCCTGAGGAGAGGCTGATGGTTACTCCCAGCAGGCGAAAGAACTCCTTCCAGACCCTGGATGTGAATTGGGACCCTCTGTCCGACACGATGTCCTCTGGCAGACCAAAATGTCTAAAAACATGGTGGAAAAGGGCTTGTGCGGTATTAAAAGCAGACGGGATACCCACCAAAGGAATGAGTTTACATCCCTTGGAAAAGCGATCTACTACCACAAGGATCGTGGTGAATCCTTCTGATGGTGGCAGGTAGGTCTTGGGTAGGTGTCAGTGCAGGAAGGTGTGGCTATGTGAGCCTGATCGGCTGTGTCTTCTCTCACACAGCTCGATG
>JAUMHR010000049.1:11979857-11995201 GCA_032361145.1 Enteromius fasciolatus
TATATATATATATATATATATATATATATATATAAACTCTTATAACGTTAGATTGCCACCAGAGCATAAATGGGGCCGTAAAAATAGTCTTGCCTTCAGAATAGGACAAGTAAGGGTTAAAATGTCAAAATGTATTGTCCTTCCCTTTGTGAAACGGCTTTACATGGCAGTTTTTTATTGCTGTATCTTTTCTTTAACTCAAAGATGTGCATGGACAAAAACTACCATTCAGCTCTCAGGGGGTCAAAGCACCAATTAGATGCACATTGTGACTTTGGCATGCCATGAGCTGCTATTGTGCTCCTAACGTTTTGTTTAAAAACAAAGATGGAATGGCAGCAAGTGGACAGCGTGACATTCAAATACCTACTTCACAGTCGTCAGACTGCCCTTTGTGATGTCAGAAAGGTCAGTCCGTTGCAAATTGCTGTTTGGTGTGGTCTGGTGGTCTGGTCACTGTGTCACACATTAGACAAACCACAAGCGTTTTGTTTGAAAAACAAAGCATTTGAATTGTTGCTGGAAATGGTCCTGACTCAATTCCTCTTTTTGCATTACCCACAAAATGCATGACTGACTACAGTTTTTGGTAACAAAACTCATTCAAGCTTTGTGTTTTAAAACAATCTTGAGAAATGCTTGGTTGAAAGACGAACCATTAGGCTAGGTGACAGGCCTCAAACTTAAGAAGTGCCCTACACGAACAGTATGGTTCTTAACGTCAGCACAGTTGCAAATAGTTTATTGTTTCATTGACCACTTTACAACCTCATTACTCAGCCGGAGTCTGGCTTTACAGAATCAAAGCTGAGGCACGAAACAAAAGGGTTGCTGACATTCAATTTTACCTTCCAATAAAAGCTTTAGAGTACATGGACCTGAGTGCAGACAGATTCTCAGGACCTCCAAGCACCTCTTTAATCAACGATAACAATACAGCCGGAATTTCATATACCATTTCAACAGCAGACTGGTAAAACTTGGAGAGAAGCCAGAGTTTAGGACCACGGGGAGAGCAGGATATTGCCATTCTATGAGCGCTTCCCATGGGAGAGATATTTTATTCAAGAAATGCATGCAAACATTTCACACAAAAGCTTTGTTTTTAAATAAATTGGTTACTTTGAAATCTTACAGTCTTATGTTAAAATAAGAAAATTGTGTGTGTTTATAAGACATGCTAAAAATGTCACCAGATGGAAACTGCTTTTTTCTAGACAGCTGACACTGAACGTGGGCTATTATTGAGTGATATAGTCTGGGAGCGAACCCAGACAGTGGAGGCCATGCCTAAACAGGGATGAGGAAAAACATGAGGTGTACAGATGTGAAGGTGATCAGATAACCTCTGCTTAAAACTCACCTGTAAGGCATTTGAACCGACACATGGACATCAGGAAGTCCTGAAATTGTGTGGAAGAGGAGAAACTAAGGTAAGATATGTAAGATATTAGTAAATGCTTCACAAACATCTACTGTAGTAGCCCAGTGTTATTTGGCAAAGATGTGTTAAAAAAGGGCTAAATAAATTTGTGATATAGAATTAGAATTCAAAGAGGTCAAGAGAAACTGAAAAAAAGATTGTGTTAGTACACCCAGGACTGGAAACTGAGTCAAACTGTAATAATATTTTATTTCATAGCATATAAATAAATAACACAAGCAAGAATTAGGTGCATAATCAGAAATTAGTTGCATTTTTTATATCATTCCAATTTGGCTGATGTAAAGATGTAGAAGGCCATAACACAATACATTGATTGAGATTGGAGAGGATTCCAGCCCACTCTTTGCTTTGTTCCTCCCTTCTGTTCCTCATCAGAGAGGGAGAAAAACAGAACACATAATTTTCAAGCACTGCAAGCTGTTATTATCTCTGTTTTAATAAAAGCCATTCAAGTATGTAAAAGTCAAGTCAAGTATTAAAAGTAGCAGTGAATAAATTTTAAGTTCTTGAACATGTACTGAAATCAAAATTTTAAGACAAATCTTTAACTGTCAAATCAAATATTGACAGTTAAACGCATGCAATAATCGTATGACATTATACTATTATTACCTGCCAAGTAACAGGAGCCGCTAGCGGGAGTATCTCAGACCTCTTCTGACTATCTTCACTCCCATTTTCACACTAGCTTGCTTTGAGAAAAGCATCTCCATGTGTTTTCTTTGCATATTCCTTTTTTTTTTCCTCACCATGTGCTTTCCTGGGAAAGGGTGGAAAATGACGTCACGGCAGGGCTGGTCTGTAGTTTATTAGTCAGCGCGAAGTGCCAGGTTAGAGCTCAGACAAGGCTCTGTCCAGCCAGCTCAACTCAACTTATCCACCACAACTCTTCAGAGGGATGCCTTTCCTATAAGTTTACCAAACTGAGGCACTGACCCAAGTTTTACAACTTTATTAAAGACTCTTTGCTTACTTTTAAGCAGCCTTTAAGTTCTGTTTGTTTGAGGATAAGTGGTGCGCGACACTTTTAGAGAAGACAGGCGCGTACTGAAACATCCAATTTTGGATTATAGTTTCTGTTTCTCGTCTTTCAGTTGAGAAAACCCGACTCGTGATGGTTGTCCTGTCACTTAGGTTACTAATAGTAGGAGTTGCAGTAAGTGTGACTTCAGCTCATCTGGTAAGTTAATAATTTACTTTGTATGCTCATAAATTTGTATAGAAAGTCATGTGTAAATGAAAGCTCGCGGGAGATGTGACAGTCGCCCTCCCGTGTGGAACACGATTTGAATTCGGAGTCTGACTACAATTAAAGCCGGGCATAAGAATATTCATACCAGTATATTGAGTTTATGCTGTCTTTTCGTAGGCTATATTATGCATAGTAGGCTACATGCAGAAAATGTGATAACTAAATAGTAGAAAGAAACGTGCGCATTTTTGGAGAGTGTTCCCAGCTGTCAAACCAATAGCCAAACTGTCTGAAAATTTGGCATGGCAGAAAACACGTGAAATATGGCAAGCTGTTTTTACATGTATATCTTTAACGAGGTCAGAAGTATTTTATCAGGTACTTGTAGTACTACCTTTTGATTAATTGTTTATGACTTTATTTCATGGCTGCTGTGTTGTTACTTTTGCCCCAATTCTTCAGACAATTTGTTGATCCTTACTTTTCAATTACTATTTTAGCTACTAGTATACTAATATGTGTTTGTTGCAAGTGAAATTGTTCAACTTAACAAAAACTATAAAGTAGCCATTCTGATTAGTAACTTGTTAATTAGATGTTACTATGTTAGATGTTACTGTTACAATTATAATGTTACTCACATCAGTTGAGATGGGATACTAATGTCTCTAATAAGGTAATAGTCTGAAATAGATAACTATCTGGATGGTTGTAAGCCCTAGTAGATGTAAAATAAGTACCAGCAACAGCTGAAGCACGTTCTTATTCGAATATTTGATATCTGAACCACAATGACATGCTTGTAGCTTGTTCCTCTGCCATTGGTCACTGTTGAGTAGGAGTAATAAAAATACTGTTTTAAGGCTTGCCACAAATTAAATTGAAAGTTGAATGTCAGATTCCTGTTTATACCAATAGTACTTGGTAATACTTTCAGTTGTTTTGTAAATGTCTTGGCTGCATGTTTTATCTCTTTGTTCTCTGTTTTTTTTTTTTCTTGCAGGCTGGTGAAAGTGTAAATAAAGAAGGTAAAGAATACGGCCTTGTGGTCCTCAAACATTTCTGCTATTTGTATGCTATTTTTGTTTCTTAAACTTATTTTAAAGGTGAAAAAGTCATTTTATAAGTTATGATACTTCATTAAGAATTTATATAGACAGCTACAAAGTGCAAACTAGAGTAACACTCTGCCAAGTCGTGTGGGGTTTAACTGTTATCACTTGCATCTCAATGTTTAATCATACATTTTAATCAGAAAATTAATCAGAGCTGTTTAACAGTCAGTACAGAAAAAGCCCTATGTTTACCCCTAGAGATGATGCAAATCAGTCTCTAAAGAACTTTTAACAGACTTTAATAATTTGTTAATGCTGGGAGTGACACGCAGATTGCACAGGATAATACATTGTATAGTCAGTTAGACTAATAATGAAGTAACTAAAGAACTTATTCTTTCTCTTTTTAATCAACCGTGGTAGAATTTCAGTAGTTAATTGTACAGTATGAAATCTCTTACTTGATCCTGTAAATTTGAAAAAAATAAATAAAAATCAATACATACAAAAGTCACAACCTGCAGTGGTTAGTTCATTGCCTTTTTTAACCACATTCAGTGAAAAAAATTGTCAAACGGACAACTCATTCAATCTAATAGCTGTAAATGACAAAAAATTGTATTGATTAAAATTTAATGTTAAAATGTTTTATGTATATTTAATTAATCAAGGAATTTAAGCAACCTCTTTAAGAAGTGTCAAACAGATGTTAGGATGTCTCAATATTAGATGACTGAACTTGAAATGTTGTATCCGATGAAACTGAATGAATTGTTTATTTGTGTTTAAGTCCTAAAACAGGCAGTCATGGGAGGCAAATACAGTAGTTTTATTACTTGCTTAGCCAAAACTGCCATAACAAATTGCAAGAGGAAGAGTTTTTGGCTCTGGCACATTTTTCGATTTGAAATGTTTTCCCTCATGCTAACCATCATTCATATGTCAAGAGGCAGGCCAAGCACTCAAATAAAATTGCTTTGAAATATAAGAGGCAGTTTAATGGATATAAACGGCCATTCAGTAGACTTTGAAACCACACATGGCTAATGTTTTTGGCTATGTTTTTAATTTAAAATAGATTTGTTACAGCAATCCTTTCGCCTTCAGGACTTGAAATTCATGAGATGTGAATGGTTTCTACTTAATTTTAATTAATTTCATTTGATTATAATGAAGATTATTTCTGCATCTGTGTCTTTTTGTTTCGTCAGATTTGTTGAAGAGCCGATTGACAGAATATGGCCTCATTACTCCCATCAGTACCGACGCAGAGGGACACTACCTCTCGCATCTTCTCTCGGCCAATCACAAGCAGCGTGTGAAGCGGGAGGTTTTGGAAGGCTCAACGCAAGCGGCAGACAGGCTGTTCTTTAACATCACTGTCTTTGGCAAGGAATTCCACCTCCGACTACATCTCAACCAAAGATTAGTGGCTCCAGGAGCCATGGTGGAATGGCATGATGAGATTGAAAGAGCTGGGAATGAGACTAAGAATGGAACCCACTCGGAGCGAATACTCAGAAGGGAGTTGCTGAAAACGGACTGCACTTTTACAGGGGACATCACAGATGTGCCTGGAGCCTCCGTGGCCATTAACAACTGTGATGGGCTGGTGAGTGCCCTTTCCAAGTATATTATTTCCGAAATATACTTAACAAGCAGGGTCTGGTGCAAATGACAAAATGAGACAGAAACTTGATGTTGCAAAGCAGTAGGTTTGTGTAGTTTATGTAATGGGCTTATAAATTATTTTGGCCTATTTCCATGCTTCATAATTCCAGTGCAGTTCTAAACTTCTATGCAAATCCTCTCTGGCATTGAGTGGTGAGTCATGCCTACACACTACTAAACCTGCAGGGAAACTGCTTCTATGACCATATTTTTTTCCTGTAATATTTGCAGTTTGCTTATGCTTGACATTTTTTTTATTTAAAGGAAAAATAACTCTTATGTCTCTCCAAACTACCAGTGCAGCAAAAAAAAGCCAATACAGATAACAATACAGTTTAAATAAGTGGATTTTTTTATACTATTAGAACTATTAGAATAAATTGTCTTATATTGTATAGTTAAATTTAGGTATCACAAAATCACAGTGTACAAAAATAATTATTTATAGTTTTTCAGAAAATTACATTGAACATTATTATTAAATTATTAGTAGGCTAGCTTTTTTTTTTTTTTTTTACAACCAAAGTGGGACTAGTGGCTGTTAGCCTCCATAAAGATAAAAAAAGCTGTCCATGTGAGCCATTTATTATATTCCAAGCCCTCTAAAAGCCGTCCAATTGCTTTGTGTGAGTAATGGTCTGAATTGTAAGTTATTCATTGAAAATCTTGCTTATAGCAAAAGTAAAAAGTTTTTTATTTCTATTGTAGCACATGCAGTGGTAAACCTGGCCACCTGCCAGTCTTCAGATCAGCTACTTCAGGGAAATTGTGTATTGTACTGTGTATCTTTTGGCCTTTTTACTTTCTTACAAAAGACTAAGCAAGCTTGAGACGAGTGTCCGGAGTGAACTGTGGGTCACCCCAGAAAGCTGACAAATAGGATGAAGCTGCTCTCCCCAGGGTCTGTCCAACATCAGAGGAGAGTTTTACGCTTCAATAACAAATACAGAGGTCAAATTGGAAAATCGATTTTACATAGACTTGCAAAAACTTTGTATGGTCAAGCATGTGCCAAGGATTAACGTCTGTCTTGATGAGGCTTTCAGTGGGAAAAAGTATTTCTTTGCAATCAAGCAGTGGCATTTAGTACAGGGATTTATTTATCTGAGCCTAAACTTGGATACCACACTCTCTCTTTCTCCTTGGAATCAAGAGGAATGTACCAGCTTTTACACCAATGAGCTAAGTACATAGGGAAAAAAAAAATTAAACAACAATAAAAATGTAGTTTGTACTCAGTCAGAAAGCCATGCGAAGGATGCAATTTATTTGACAGTTTAAATGTTTATTTTATTTGAATTATCTTAATTCATAACGTTAATTTATTATCTGCTGTGATTTATTGATTTATTGAGAATTCATCAGAATGATCCTGTGGCTCTTTTCAAACAATCCATACAAATAACCACTAATAAGGGTAATTTATGTGTGAAGTCATAAACCGATTCGCTTACAGCTCTGCTGGGCTTATTGTGATAGATCAGAGAGGAATTCATCAGACTAATTAACTCCTGAGCTTGTGATTCTTTTTGATTGATTCAATAAATGAACCCCTTAACTTAAAGACACTCTCTCACTGCTAAGTCAGATTCAATTGATTCAGCTACTTCATTGAGCAAATTCTATATACCTATTTAAGTGCTGGCTAACGTGTGTGTTTTTTTTTTATTACAAGAATGACTCATGGGAGTGATCACCATCCCATGTGGCCAACTCATCAACTTGATAAACTGTTCTGCATTGAATGCTATATGTCTTTGCTTGCAAATCCAATAGAAAGACATGTTTTCATATTCAGTTCTTATTAGAACCCCTAATAATAAGAGTTTGTCTGCTGTGCTCTTCAAACCAAACTATTCCATTTGAAATGACTCCTTTAAAAATTTCTTTCATCTCTGAATGTTTCAATTGTCTTAGAATAACATCAGTGTTGACATGCGACCTTGAAATCTTGACTGTGTACAAGACCCTCTGAGGCTTTAGAGGTACTTTTTCAGTCTAAACTCTGCCATTTCCTTGAGTAATAGATCAAATGTTTACGTGGACAGTCTTTGATGTAAAGTGGCACTCCAAGTTATGTTTCACTGGTCTTAATTACAGCCACAGTGGATCTTGAAGTATTCACATGTAGCCCGTGAAGCAGATATTTCCTCTTTGAGAGGTTGTGGGGGATGGAGGGATGATTTTAGCTGGGGGAGGAGTAGAAGGAGGAGGAGGTGTGGGAGGCTCACTTACATGACACAGGCATGTTTCAGGCCTGTGAACATTCCTCTGAAAGTGGAGAAAAGTGAACGGTTCTGTTTCTGCTTAGCAACTCAACAAGGTTTCGGAAAGTCAGCACAAATACTTAGAAATATCAAAGCGTCAAACCATTGCCTTTTCCAATAGGGACTGAAGCAGGGTCAGCAGTCAGAGTGTTCACAAGGCAACGGGAATTATCCTCTGCTAATCTACGGCTCTGTGTCACTCATAGCTTGGCCTCTATAATGCATACTGCTGTATTCTGAGGCCAGGGCGCTGAATGAGTCTCCTCTCTCATTGATGATCAGAGCTGGCTGTGTTACTGAACTCCTGGCTGAGCTTCACACGCAAGACTGGCCCAGAGCCAGAACTTCATCCCCGACGTACCTTTGTCAGGAGAATAATGACATTAATGGTCAGAAGAGTCTGTGTTCTTCTGCCCACTCTGCCACTAACAATCTTACATGTTCACAGTCTTTCTCAGATCAATTTCACAGCTGTGATGACTTTGAACTTTTTTTTTTCTATAATGCCTTGAATTCCTTCTTGAGTTCTAGTGTCAGTTCTGAGCGGCATATTTCTTACGCACTAAGAAGCCATAATGGTGATTTATATTGCTCTACTAAGCAGCAACTAACAAATGTAGTACGTTACACCAACAATTTCAAAGTAAACTATTTTATTTGTTCTGATTCATTAGCTTTAATAGGTGAATAACCAGAAGAATAGAAAAGTCCAGTAAACTTTTTGAGATGCAATAAGTGTGTTTATAATTACTACAGTAGATTCAAATAATATGATAAGAAACACCAATCTGGAATTTAAAATAACTGTAATCTGATCGGTTGTATAAATATATACATTTAGAAAGAAGTCAATACGTTTATTGAGCAATAATGCTGAATATGAATGAAATTGACACTGACACTGAAGACTGGAGTAATGGCAGCTGAAAATTCAATTTCACCTTCAAAGGAATACATAGCAATTTAAAAAAAATTGTAAAATAAAAAAACATTATTTTAGATTGTAAACATATTTCATAATATAAATGTCTTTACTATATTTGATCATTTAAAGACATAAGAGACTTCTTTTTAAACTAAAAAATCTCCAAACTCAAACTTTTGAAGAGCAGATGTTCATTCAGTAAAGAATTTGTCAAACTAATTCAAACAGGTGTTTGTATGTTTTTGAACTATTCTTTAAGTATAAGGTTTGTTCATAAGAGTCATGTTTGTGAATTAGATTACACTGCCCACGCTGTATGTTTATTTTTATATGCTGCCTGTGAGACACCAGTCGTTATAGTCTAGTCTAGTCATATGCTGATTCAGTAACCGCTCTGATTGATTCAGTGAGTTCTTTCAGTGAATGATTCAACAGATTCATTTAAAGTGAGTCTCAAGCTATTTACATGTTTGTTGGTGAACTGGACTGCACTGTTTGCACTGTATATTTGTATACAATTTGTGTGTATCCCAAGTGAAGTGTCTTCTTACCATTATTTTGTGGTAAATTCAGTTGTGGTGGAGTATAATATTGCTGTGATCACAACCTAAACAGGATGTACAGTGGAGCTGCAGTTCAGAGAGGAAAACTGTGCTGTCATAGTACTTTTTTATCTAGTTAAGTCTCGGTGGCTGCACAACCTATATCAAACAGAAGTGTCAGTGACTAAATCGTGTATGAGACCTGAACTGTCACAAGTGGGAGTATTCTGTTTTAAGAGTAAACACATCTCTGCTCTCTGAGATCTCTGGCATACCAGTGTGTGTCCAACCCTTTACTCAGTGGATCAGTCAATGCGCCTTGTTTTTAACGCTCCGGACTCTCATCATCTGTAACTGCCAGTGTCAAGAAACAAACTGGAAAGTAACGGAATGTTTCAACATGCCTTTTTAACCTTATAACAAAATGTTCTGTTCTCACATGGCTGCAGCAAAAGTGGGTCAAGATTGGTGGAGGATTCTGTAGATGCACTTGACTGGTCTACTGAAATGGCAATGCAAATACCTGTGACTGAAACTTTTCAACTTAAAAAAGAAGATAAAACTTAGTATAAAAGTGTAATACAGTACATGACTCATGAGGCCATGCAAGCATTGTTTGGCAAAGAGACCAACATTTACGCCATTCACTGATAACCTTCTACTCTGGACAACTGTGAAACAGTCAGCCAGTTGAACTTGACAGTTGGATTTATTAGATTTGTGAATCAATCATTCGACTCAAAAGAGAGTTTCATTCATGTATATACAACTCAACGTCCCTACCTTTTCATAAAACCTCTTGAGAACTGGGTGTCAAGGTTTTAAGTGAATAATGACTTCATGTTGTTTCATAAATATGGACCATTTGATAGTACTTTTATCTGGCGTTTATGACCTTTTTGAAACTTGAAATCTTTAACCCCTGTTCTTTGAAATAGCATTGGAAAGGGCATTATTTTCTGCTAAACAAAACAAAGAATGTTATACAGACTTGAAATGATATGTTGGGTGAATCTCCTCAAGTTGTAGTTATATCAAAAGTTATATCAAAAGTGAAAAAAGTGTTCTGGATAAAAGAGAGTAAAGCAAGATTTCTGAACCAACAGAGCTATCAGAAGTAGTCGCTTTTTTTTTTTTTGTAAGGAGTAGCATCGAGTTTAACTCCTTATGTTCAAACTTTGCGAACTCAGGTGAGGCTTTATTCAGTGCAGCACCAGTTTAAACTCAGAAACCATCCATCTGGGAACACAAACATTCTTCACCAAATATTGGCTGAACTCAGTGACTTCAACTTCAGCATCTCAGCTTGAAATCAGGTAACATTTGGATCATAACAGGCTGTCCTGATTTTAACTGTTACCTCAGTTCGGCTTGTGTTTTATAGGTAAAGGATTTTAGCCATGCTAAAACTAAATTCCCCCTTCTATGAACCTCTGTGTTTCTGAATGCACTTAAAATGCACCCGAAATGTGCAAATTAGCTGGCAGCAGTCCCAAAATATTTCATAACATTCTGTTTTTACTGGCAAGACTTCCATTACGTGAAGAATTATCTAAAGTGACAAAGAGAGGTTGGAGGAAACAGATGCTTTGATTTTTTGGAATAGACTCAATTCCCCACTTTGCATTGAACAAGACTCTTATTCTCTATTAGAAAGAAAGGCCTTTAGTCCATCTCCAGTACTGTATGATTTGTTAAGTATTTGCAAAAAACAGCTGTATATGCTTCAGTTATATGTAAGAGAGGGTATGTTGGGGTTTTAGCATAACCAGAAAAAAAGGTTGCCTTTGATTGAGAAAGACACCGAGCCAGTTCCTTCCCCCTGAGAAGTGCACCCGTACACAAGAGTTGTATTCACTAATAGTTATTGATGTACTTTGTTGATTCAGCCGAGGACTTGCCTGTTGCAAAGGCTTGACCCTTGAGCTGTTTTGGTATATGGTTTGAGGTTGAGAAGGGGAGGTGTTGGAGGATATGCAGAGGCAACTTATTTCTTTAGGTCTGCTTCAGGAGAAACCAGAGACTAGCAACTCTGGCCGTGTGTTTGGCTGCTTTTATTGATATATTAATGTATTTATACATTTTTAATTATGACCAGTTTAAAGCCACATTTTCTGTTGTCATTGCTCTGTACACTGGGGCCTGTTCACCAGCAGCTTGAGTTTTATTTAGAGTTAGCCAAGCAGGTCTTGCCACCACTCAAAGTAATGGGTAAATGTTTGCTTTGGGTGCTTTTTCAGAGAAGCACAAAACCAAATGAATGATTCTGATTTGATTCTCATGTTGACTTTTCGAATTGGATTTAAAATGACGTCACATACTATTCCTCTTTCTTTTTTCAGAGTTCCTTTGGGCTTGCCAAATAAAGAAATTTCGAAAAAATTGTGCAAACATACTGGTGCTTAAACAGTGTCAAGTAGGGTTTTTCAGTTTATTCTCTGTAAGAACAGAGTGTTGTGGAATTGACATAAAAGGAATTTTAAACATTTTATTTTGATTAGACTGTGGCTTTGGTGGTAAAAGTGTACTAAAGAGAGGGGTTTTCAAATACAGTGCTGGGTTTTCAAATACACTGGGGCAAATAAGTATTTAGTCAGCCACCAATTGTGCATGTTTTCCCACTTAAAAAGATGAGAGAGGTCTATAATTTTCATCATAGGTATACCTCAACTATGGTATAAAATCCAGGAAATCACATTGTAGGATTTTTAATAAATTGGTAAATTCCTCTGTAAAATAAATATTTGGTCACCTACAAACAAGCAAGATTTTTACAGATTACACAGACCTGTAACTTCTTCTTTAAGAGGCTCCTCTGTCCTCGTCGCGTTACCTGTATTAATGGCATCTGTTTAAAATCATTATCAGTATAAAAGACACCTGTCCACAACCTCAAACAGTCACACTCCAAATTCCACTATGGCCAAGACCAAAGAGCTGTCAAAGAATACCAGAAACAAAATTGTAGACCTGCATTGAAGACCATTGATAGCCTCCCTCGATCTGGGGCTTCACGCAAGATCTCACCCCGTGGGGTCAAAATGATCACAAGAACAGTGAGCAAAAATCACATATCCACATGGGGTGTGGTAGTGAATGACCTGCAGAGAGCTTGGACCAAAGTAACAAGGGTAACCATCATTAACACACTGCATCGCCAGGGACTCAAATCCTGCAGTGCCAGATGTGTCCGCCTGCTTAAGCCAGTACATGTCGAGGCCCGTCTGAAGAGCATTTGCATGATCCAGAAGAGGATTGGGAGAATGTCAAATGGTCAGATGAAACCAAAACTGAACTTTTTGGAAAAAATGTGTTTGGAGGAGAAAGAATGCCGAGTTGCAGCCAAAGAACACCATACCTACTATGAGGCATGGGGTGAAAACATCATGATTTGGGGCTGTTTTTCTGCAAAGGGACCAGGGCGACTGATCCATTTAAAGAAATGAATTGGGCCATGTATCATGAGATTTTGAGTGAAAACCTCCTTCCATCAGCAAGGGCATTGAAGATGAAACGTGGCTGGGTCTTTCAGCATGACAATGATCCTAAACACACCACCCGGGCAACGAAGGAGTGGCTTCGTACAAAGCATTTCAAGGTCCTGGAGTGGCCTAGCCAGTCTCCAGATCTCAACCCCCATAGAAAATCTTTGGAGGGAGTTGAAAGTCTGTGTTACCCAGCGACAGCCCCAAAACATGACTGGACTAGAGGAGATCTGCATGGAGGAGTGGGCCAAAATACCAGCAACAGTGTGTGAAAACCTTGTAAAGACTTACAGAAAACTCTGTCATTGCCAACAAAGGGTATATAACTAAGTATTAAGATGAAATTTTGTTATTGACCAAATACTTATTTTCCACCATAATTTGCAAATAAGTTCTGTAAAAATCCTACAATGTGATTTTCTGGATTTTTTTTTCTCATTTGTGACCCTGGACAACAAAACCAGTTGTGTAAATTTTCCGAAATTAAGATTTATACATGATCTGAAAGCTGAATAAATAAGCTTCCCGTTGATGTATGATTTGGATGGATAGGGCAATATATGGAATCTGAGGGTACAGAAAAATCTAAATGCTGAGAAAATCACCTTTAAGAAATTGACTAAATATCTTCATGGAACATGATCTTTACTTACTATCCTAAAGAATTTTGGCAAAAAAGAAAAAAACTGTAATTTTGACCCATACAGTGTATTTTTGGCTATTGCTACAAATATACCCCAGCGACTTAAGAATGGTTTTGTGGTTCAGGGTAGCATTTTGTCTCTCATAGTTGAGGTATACCTATGATGTGGGAGAACTTGCACAATTGGTGACTGACTAAATATTTTTTTTGCCTCACTGCATGAACACTATGTGTATTTATATATACATAATAAATATACACAGTACAAACGTACATATTATGTGCACAAAAAACTTTTATTTTGGATGTGATTAATTGCAAATAAGCGTTTAATAGCACTAAGAATATGCGATAATGTGAGCTAAATGCTGTTTTATTAGGCTAAATACAGCCTGCACATCATCAAAGAAAGTGAAGAACAGTGAGTTGCCATGATGCTTCCGTTTTTTTTTTCTGCCCTCCCTTTATAGATTGAGTACCTGTAAAAGTATATATTTAAATGATTTTTGCTACTTTCCTTTGCTTACTGGAATTTGTTAGACACTTTTCTTTGTAAAGCTGCTTTACAATATGTTTTGTGAATGAGAAACAAATAATCAGAATCAACAAATAAATAATAGAAAGATCTATTATTTATTAAAATGAATAAGTTCTTCAGTATCATTATAATGACTAGTATGCTTCAATTTTTTTAGGTAACAAAATGTATGGTGTAAATGTAATTATTAGGTTCATTTTACTGTAAAAGAAATATATTAAGTAAAGAAATATTTCTGCTCCACTGTTTATTTAGATTTTTTCCTTAAAATACAGAGATTCCTCTTTTCCTCTACAGTTTAGGTAACTTAAAAAAAAAAAGATTTTCGTTTTTTTCTCCCAGTGAAAGAAATTAACTGGTGTAACTTTTTAAAAGTTCCTTTTAAAGGAGGGATGAAAATGGCAGGTAATGATGACGAAGGTTTACACACATTTCTAAACCAAACACACCTTTAAACAACATGGCGGGTGAAAGGTAGCAGTGTGTCGGCTGAATCCACACTTTTTTAAAAGGGGCAGTACCTTTTTTTAAATAAAGCATGTTCAGACCGACTCCTTAAGAAGTTTAGACTGGAGTGCCGTCTTAGAAAACTGGACCCCTTCAGCTGAATCCCATATGTTTGTCTTGGCCCATAGCTGGTGTCTGCTTGGCAGGCGCTGATGCTGGGGATATTAAACTGATGGAACACAGGACTCTTGATCCCTTTAGAAGGCTGCAGTTTAGGTAAAGGCAAGAGGTTCTGTCCATCCACCTGCGATTGTCCACTCCACATAGCCAGCTGCTCGTTGGTTGGTGTTGCTAATGGAGCAGTAATACTGTTTACCACCCTGTCATCCATGTCACCTCAGAAATGTGTTTAATGTTTTTAATGAGGGCTGAGTGTAAAAGTGGGGTATTGGGAATACCAGTAGTTCATTGAAAATGATAAGCTGCTGTATTTTCTGATCACAGTGTCCAGCCACAGCTTTATTATGGAGGGCTGCTTATTTTCAGAGCAGTCCAGTGAAATTGTTTCTTGGAAGAACATTCTGATGTTAACGAAAGTGTTTTTGTTTCTATTTTTACATTCTATAAATTGCTTTCCTTAGATACAAAGAGCCTAAGAAAAAAGTCATTTATAAAACATTAAATACATTTATAAGGATATAGTTATGTCACGATTATTTTAGCTCGAGAACTTTACATTCTTAGCCTTAGTCTGCTGGACCCTAACTTCCTTATTGTAACCTAATTCGAGAGGACACAGAGGACAACACCATACTTTAAAAAGCCTTTCCTCCACCTTTGATGTTCTTAGGCGGAATCACACTCTTTATTTTTTTCATCTTCCTCTTTTCCCAAAGCCTTTTCAAAACTATTAATTTATCCTTGGTATATGTAATGCATCAGACGGTAAATCTTCACTACTGGAAATAATAACTAAGAATAAGGAATAACGAATGAAAATACCACATTAGACCAGCATGAATTTCCTTTTTAAGACTGATTTGGTATTTATATAGTTCACGAGTTCGCGCTTCCTTAATAATCATATAAAGCAAATTTGGCATGCTGTCCGGGGGGCGAGCCGGGGGAACGT
>JAUMHR010000049.1:11995301-12020912 GCA_032361145.1 Enteromius fasciolatus
AGGGGCGCACCCAGCGCAGGAGTGTTTTTTTGAACGGCTCTTTGAAAGGAATGGATCGCTTTTTTTCTCCCACCCCCACGAAAAAAAATCACGATACAAACCGAATCGTGGGTCAAAAATCGTGATACGAACCGAATCGTGGGTTTGGTGTATCGTTACAGCCCTAGAGTTAATATAGAGTATATGCTTATATTGGAAAGCACAATGCTTTGTTACCAGTGTTAGAACTGTCATCTGGGAATTATTCCTGCAATAAATGGGCATTAATTCACTTATTATTCAAGTGATTAAAGTGCAAAGATACTCCCTCTCAAACAGTCAAACAGCTTGGCTCAGGTGGTTGACGCAGTGACCTGTGTGTCTGCAGGGAAGAATCATGGGGTTGGAGCATGTATGTTTGGAGAATACTGATTCTGTCAGCAGTGCACACCATATTTATATGCCTTGGGCAGTTTGAAAAAGACTGGGTATGCGGTTTTATAACAATACATAATGAACTAGTGTTATTGTGGTGGAGTGATTCTCATTCTGCATTTGTGCAGTTTAAGGAATCTACTTTGCATTTAAAAAACCCTATAAGTAAAAACTGATTACTGAAGCATAGAGTTAATCAGAAATGGATAAAGGCAGGAGGCACGCAGAAAGGTAAACTGTGTGTTCTTGAGTGCACAGGATGGTGCTGAGAAGGGGTGGCCAGGTTATGACTAGGGGAGAGTGGACTGAGAGAGAGAGAGAAGGAGAGAGAGAGAGAGAGAGCGAGCACTAGTCTTTCAGCACATTCCAAAGCATGGCCTCTGAGAGGCTGTTCTGTGTCCAGGAGGCCGACTCTGGGGCTGGAGGTAAAACTGAGAAGCTGTTTCAAAAGAGCAAGGAGGTCGGTCCATGCACACACACTTGAAGTACTGTACATTCGAACACTCGCTTGCACAGAGACAAATACAGAGTTGAGCATATGCACGATAGCATATTGCAAGTCAATATGGTCTGGTGTCAGTACGATTTGTAGTGACTCACATGCGTATTCTGAATAATTTAATTAAAAAACGTTTCGGTTATGTATGTATGTATGAATGGAGACGTTACGTCATTTTGCAAGATTAGAAAATCTAACAAAGGTATTGGATGTCGCCCAACCCACAAAACAGCAGAAGCTTCCGCAGAAGCAGAAGTGCACCGGCCTGAGGAGGAGGCGACACGGTGGAATGGGCTCTCACCCCTAGGGGGCACGGCTCATCTTGGGCCAGAAGCGCCAAGGTGATGGCATCAACCACCCAATGGGCCAATCTTGTTTCGTGCAAGGAGGCTCACTGGGAAGGGGCAACTTGAGAAGGTGCCAACTAATCAGGTAAAGCAAGTGGCATTGGAGGATTCCATGGAGGCAAACAGGTTTACCTGAGCCTCCCCGAATCGACTCCAATCAGCTGAAGCATTCTGGGATTGGAGTTTCCATTCTCTGGAAAGAGAGCACATCTGCTGCACGATTCATAACTCCCGGAACATGAAGGGCTCCAGAGGAGGAGATGGTGGGCATGGGGATCGCCTCGGGACGAACCTGGCCAACATTCTGAAGCTCTACGGGGCTTGCTTGAGGGATCAGGAGTCCGTGGGGACTCACGCGGTAGATTATTTCTGATCGTAATCCTGCGGTCTGTCAAGCTGCTAACCAGTGCAGCCGAGGGAGACATTAAGGCCTGCTTAACTAGAAAGGGTAGTGGACAAAGCTAGCCTTATAGCAAAAGAGAGCCGAGACCTAGCAAGCCATGGCCGTGTGCTCATAATGAGAGCACAAACCATCCACGAATGCTTTCCCAGTATGTATCGAGGTTCAGGCAAGTAAAACAGCAATCGTGACCAGTGTTGGGAGTAACGGCGTTTAAGTATAACGGAGTTACTAATGGCTTTATTTTTTCAGTAACGTAGTAACCTAATTAATTATTTTTCCCATACTTGCAACGCCGTTATCATTACTGAGAATGTTAATTAGCGCATTACTAAAATTTGGTTGAATGACGCGTGAGATGTCAAGCTTTGGCTTTATCAGCTGCCTACGAGAGATAATGATGACGCCGTTGCAGATGCGATGACGATCGACTGGGTGGGCGGAGGCAATGCCCATGGTGTCTCACTGCACGCTAACTGACACTCTGACTTCTACTACCTCTGATCACACTGGACAACGACAATGGTGGCGAGCCAGGGAAAATCGAAGGTAGCGTTCTCAAACTGGAGGTATCGGCACTTCTCTCTCGTTAAAATTAAAGGCAATAATTTATATGTATCATGCACTCTATGCCGAGGAATAAAGATATCATCCACGTCTACCTCAATCAACTCTAACCGTATGAAGCACCTTACATCTACACATGTTAACACGAAACTTGTTGCCACTGCTAACCCAAGCCCAAATGTAGCCTGCGTGAGGAGACACTCCGTTTAAACAAGCATCGCTTGATTTTGTTTTGTTTCTTGTGCAATATTATACAGATACAGATAATTGCACTAATTAAAGGCCGGATTTTCTTTTATTTACAGTTTACAGTTGTGTGTCTTAGTTTTGCACATAAATGGAATGTGTTAACATTATTTGTTTTTTATATTTAAGAGCATGATAGTGTTTTGTTTATTGTGCAGTAGACCTAATATACCGTTACAGAGTAACTGCAGTACTTAAAGGTTAGATTTTTTTCTTTGTTTCCCAAGTTTACATTTGTGTGTCTTAATTTTGCACTTGAATTTTATTTTCACATTTTATTTTTTGTGTTTTTTTATTTCTAGGCATATCATATGGCAGTTTTTATTCTTCAATCAGTTATTGTAAACATCTTTGACATAAAGGAGGTTATAGAACATAATAACTCTGTAAAATATAAAAAAATAATATTATTATTATACAATACAACAGTTATGTTGCTGAGTAACTAATTACTTATAGAGTGTGGTAACTGAGTTACTAACTCAATTACTTTTTGGCATAAGTAATAACTGTAACTGTAACTAATTACTTTTTTAACGTAATATGACAACACTGATCGTGACTGTGAGTAGAGGTGAGGAAACCACCGCACCCAGAAGTACATGCCCAAAAAGACACCCTGTAGGACATGCTATTGCGACCGTGCAGCTATTAGATAATTGCTATTTTAGACCGGGGCTGCCCAGGGGGAGATCGCTACATGCGTACCCGCAACAAGGGCGATTTTCTCCGCTGTATCTGCCGGAAGATCTCCGGCCAAAAATCTTTTTATAGCAACAGGTAACTTTTTTCTTATTTTTAGTTCTCCTTTGATGCGATCGGCTCCGAGGCAGAAAAGCTAATGGTGGTTTGCACGCCGCCATCTTATGTACCCGTATGTACGGGGGAGTGGCTATGCATTTAAAAGCCACTGGCCAATGCTCATTGCCATTTTCTCCAAAGATCAGAGTCAATTGGCTTCCCAGGCAGGATCCCATGACGTCAGTCAATGACGTAACGTCATAGTGACTGATTGAAAGAGAACAAAGAATGTAGTAACATACAGTTAGCTTCAGTGGTAAAAATACTGCTATTTAGATTTTTTTTTTCATTAGATATTTATTCTTTTCAATATGAGATAAAATTTGTGAACTGTTAAAATACATTTTTGTTGAAAATCCTTGAAGTTTTCTTTTTCATTATAAATGATAACAGATTTTTTCACAATACTAAAACTTTGATTTTAGACTGTTCAGTATTCACTTTGTTAATTTCTGAATATTTTTTGTGATAAATAACTAAAAGTATTTTTGAAATAAGGGGAAATCTAATTAGTTTATTGAGTTATGCAGGAAAAACAGATTTTGTTTACAACTGTGTGTGCTGGTGAGATTTGCATCCTGAAAGCATGTTCTGAATTAAATATGACTTTGATTTTGAGACTAATAGGAGGCTGAGAGCAAAGAGGAGATACAAAGCCCTACTGACAGTTGCATCAAACATTTAACATTTAGTGTTTTCATTTGTTATAGGGGTTTCAAGAAAACATTTTGTTGTGAATGCACACACTGGACAATTCAATAAAATTTCCACGAGCCTGAAAAATGTATGATGTGTTGCTTAACTTTGAGTAGAAGGAATGTTTGGAGGTGAGCCATGTGTTCTGTACCCGTTCATAATGTTGTGACTGTTACCGACCGTTTACTAGATTAAAAGATAACGGTAAATGAGAAGATGAGGATTGGCTGAAAAATAGAGGATTGGCTGATAAATAGATCATCTGCTCTTCCAAGAAAACCATATAATGTGTTTTGCCAGGGGCCTTGCAGTCAGTGGTGAGATTTATACATTTCTGAACATATTTCATCTGCACTGTCAAATCTGATTAAATCTGACTATTCTCTAGATAAGAGACTTCAATATTTCTTTTATTTCTGTCAACAGTTGTTCTTATTTTTGTTCTCCATAGGCTGGTATGATTCGAACCGATTCTGATGAGTACTTCATTGAGCCTCTGGAGCGAGGAACACAGGAGCATGAGGAAAGGGGAAGAGTGCATGTGGTGTACCGAAGGTCTGCAGTATTGAAAGCTCCTTCAGACATCTCCTTGGATTACCAGCCAATCGGTACGTACCACTGGATTATTGAAGTCTTGTGTGCATCTGTTGATTCTAGCCATGTCCCGTTTCCTGTGTTTGCTTTAGACTTAGAATTTTCCACAGCGTTGTGTTGTAAATCATTTAATAATGTTTCATTTGACGGAAATCAGACAAGTAACCACTGAACCATTGTTGCTGTTGACTGATGATTGATAAATTTAATTAACATTCAACATTGAAATGAAGGCCTTAGTTTAGGGGTCAGCAACCTTTCTGACATAAAGTGTCATTTTTTTCACATTGGTAATCATTTTGCCATACACACCTAGTCCCCCTTTCCAATTACTAAGTATTATGTGGTTTGCATCAGGGTTATTATAGTCAACTAAAACAAATTTGCTACTAAAGAAATAAAATATTAAAAATACAAATATTTAACTTAATTGATTTAATTTCAGCTATCTGACAAGGCAATTCATAGATGTACTAATATATCTAAAATTCTTAGTAAAATTCCTAGTAAGTTTTCTTTTTTGATTATATATGATAACTAGTAACATAATTTTGTCTTCTATCACATGAACATTACCTGAAGTAGTCCTGAAGTGAATTTAATGGTGCATGTGCTTTGAATTAATACTAGAGATAGAAAAGTGTGTATTTGGAGCAGATAAATTCCATTATGATGTTTTGAAAAGTGGTTTTATATTGCCTTTTGCTAAAAGAAATTCAACTATAGCTGATAACATATATAGCACATTTCTTTACAAATCCACAGCATACTAAACCTTTTTACAAAGCACCATGAGGTCTTGTGAACTGACAGCGCTTTTAATTCACAGCCAACATTTATTTTTTGTTGTTGAAGTAATTTTATAATCATGTTCGAACAGTGGGAAGCTCTGGGAAGTTGAACCCTTTGTGCGGCCATAACCTTTTGAGATTTCCTCTCAATTCAGTCGCTTCTAAAGAGTCAAGTACTTGTGTGGTAGTACCGGTTGCCATGGTGAAGGGATGGTATTCCATTGTCCCAGGTGGGAAACATGCCTTAAGCAGAGATGATTACGCTCTCACTCCTGTTGCTTAGATAATCACAGTGTGCAACTGATAAGATGAGGAAAGGTTTTCTTTTTTGGAAGTGGACACTAAATAATTCTGTTATCAAACCTATTGTAAATTTTCATATACTACTTGTAAACTCGATAATGTTCAGCTGTATGTGAATGTTCTGACTTCTGACTAAATGACTTATGATCCATTTAAGTGTTTCTACGGTTCCAAATGTCTTAAAGGGATAGTTCACACACACAAAAAAATGTTGTTAACTTTATGCTGTCCAATAATTTTAAAGAAGAATTTTAACAAAAAAGGTGGTCTTTGATGATTTATAAAAAGCAAGTCAATGGTCACTGTCACTTTAAAAGTCAAAATAGCATACACAGACAAGACCCTCCTAATTATGCTTTGAGGTCTTAAGAAGCGAAACAATTTGTCTGTGCAAGAAACTGAACGTTATTTACAACACTGTGATCCTTAACCTCAGGCAAACAATCCAGAGAGGTGTCGATTCTGCGAACAAATTATTCCTTTAAAACATTTTTTTCTTTTTTTTTCTTTTCAGACTGAACTGTCTGAAACAGTGGGTTGCTCAATCAAAGCTTATTTTCAACATCACTGACAGTCACTCAGACTCAAAATGAAACAAAATACCAGCATATTTGTTCCCATTATGATGTTTTTCCTACTGATTCAGCACTCAAGTTAAGTACACTGAACCAAGGAAATCATTCCAATTTAGAACGAAACAGATGAGCTGGTGATATGCACATGTATGAAGCAAGCCTTGGAATAAAGGAGAAAATTAAAGTTTTGATGGCTTCTCATTTTTTGTTTAAAAAGGTCAGCTTATGAAGTCTAGTTCAAGAATCAGATTTACAAGTTTAATGTTGTAAATAATGTTCAGTTTCTTGCACAGACTGCATGTTTTGCTTTGCCTCAATATATCATCAGAAGCAACAAGTACAGTATTCATTTTATTTTTCCTGTAGAAGTATATGCTGTTTTTGATTCTAAAGTAAAAGTTGCTTTTCGCTCGTTATAAATTTGCTATAAATCTTTTTTTACTGTCCTACTGAATTAAAAAGTCATCTACATCTTGGAGGGTGAGGAAATTAACAACATTTTTTAAAGCTCTGTCAGCTAAGAGTAACTATTTCCAATTCATCCAAGGATGTTACAGACACGATTGAGTGCCTGCATTCAGCTGTCTTTAAAAAACCTCACAAATCGAATTGTGGCCTGGTAGCAAGCTGTATATGTCTAAGAGAGCAGAGAAAGCTACTGTGCTACTTAACCTTTATGATGCTTTTCCAGCCATGCGTTATTTGAACTCCTTCTGTGGTACACAGGTCAAGGCCTCTGCTCGCCCTTCTGACTAAAAGAGAAGTTCTTACTTAAGTCAATGTGTCTAAGAAAAGACCAAGGCATCGATCAAGTTACATTTTCAAGTCTGCAAGTGTCTTTCCTATACCTCAAACAGTACAACATGGTTATGGCAACATCAAGATCATGGATTTGATTCTTAAATGCCTAGTGCTTAAATATAAATGTTATAAGTGTTATACTGTATATATATTTATACACTTATATATAAATATCATATAAACAAATTATCCACCCTTATTGTCATTTTTTACCAGTAGAGACAATTGTAGAATAGCATCTTGTTGTTTTAAACCGCTCCCTCTCGCTGTGGTGGAGATAGATATTTTGTAATAAACATGCATGACAATTACTGTAAAGTTCAACAGTTACCATACAGTGCAGTTATCAAAAAGCATTTATACACTGAATTCTGAATCAATTTCTTCTCAGAGATATGTATTTGGGTGGAAATAAAATTACCACAAGTAATTAAAAATAGTAAAAAAAGTCAAATGTAAATGCAAGTGGTGTGGAAAAACACTAACACTCTGAATTCTGACACAAATAAAAGACTAGCACAGACTAACTCCTTGTAAATGTTGAAAATCACTTATGCCCCCCTTGAGAAAACATTTGCATCCAAATCAGGCTAAAGACAAAAACTATGCACAAACATCTGCATAGCATACTCAGGGTGGAAATACATTAATGCCTCTTTTTATTGTTTTTTGTTGCACAGGTATTTACAGGTTTTTACGAATGAACCTACAGTACTGTAGATGGTCTATCTCAATGTAAATCGGTATTCACGACTTGGTTCATTTCCAGGTGTTCAAGAACTGGATTTGAAATGTATACAGTATCCTGCTCACCTCTGCCTACACTGTTTCGTCCATAAGATTAGCAACATGCCATCTCCTCTCTCAATTTAAATAGTCCAGGTCACGCTGTTTTAAACTAATTCTGTGATGGTGAGCTTTTCTTTAAAATTGCTTGATTACACAAAAAAGAAAATCACTCACACAGTAGTTCTTATCTGAGCCGTACTGTGCAAACACAGTTTTGGGTGTGAATAATACTAAGTGTTCCCCAAGGCCACAGAATAGAAAGTGTCTCTTAACGATTTTTACTTCCATGCAGATAAATTCCAGCACATCGAGGAGTGTAGTAAAAGTGGGTGGAACAATTCCATTATCTGCTTAACATAGTTTCCGGACAGCTTTATCAATGTGTCTCTGTAATGGATGACAGCAAGACTTCTTAATGACACTGCAACAAATTGAATCAGAAGCACAGCTGTGAGACTTGCTAGAGAGTTCTTGCTCTTGATAACAGTTCAGATATTGCCAACATAATCTAGATTCAGTTTCCCTCCAAAGTCTTTGAGTCATCTATAAAAGGTCACGAGGTCTGGGGGAGCAGATAACATCAGGACATTGATGAACCCATTTAGTGTAAATTGCAAGCCAGGCTGCCAGACGCCTACTTTGTCTTGGTTGCAGTGCATGTTTCGGTTACTCCTCAGGTGATTTGTCACCGGCTGTAAAGATTGGCTCCAGCCCCTGAAGAGATGAGTTTAACCAAAGGGAATAACAATTACCTTGGTCGACAGCCTTAGCATACCGTGTTGGGTAAGGCGTCTATTAGCATGCTGCAGTTGCTAGGCTTTCAAATTAAGATTGGGACTTTTGTCAACCTAAATCTACTTATCAGTGGTAGTACAACACTTTTCTTTTTTGCTGTTTAAACTCTTCAGATCTGGACTTAATTGATTTTATTGTTCTTTCTGTATTGCTGTGAGGATGTGAGTGTCCTTATCTGATAAAAGAAGCTGTTTTAAATCAAAATTTCAACCAAACATTAGATTTCTGTCACCTCACTTATCCTTATGTTGTTTTAAAATGTGTATTTGTGAACTATCCCTTTGACTGTGACATCACAGTCATATTAAATGTAAATGGCAGCTCATGATTATTATATCCAAGGAAAGAGCAATTACAATTGTATACAGTATAGTGGGGAGTATTTACAAGGTTATTGTTCATCTGTTGTCTCCAGTGCTTTAGACCTTGAATTGACTTAGTGAAGGCTGCACGAGCAAGGACAGTTAGCTTTTCTTACACATTAGGGATCAGCAGAGTAAAGCTATGTGGTTAAGCAGTCGAACACCAAATTGTGAGTAATGACATCCCTTAAAGAGCCATTCCAAAGTATCCTCCTCTTCCATTGTGCTGTCAAAGATGTCAACATAAATATTTTCCCACATCCGAAATAAAAGGCTTTAAATTGTCTTTTTCATTTGGACTAAATAGAAAGCTAGCCTCTTAAAAACCCACCACTGAAATGCTCACACATAAAAAAACACACAAGCAAGTGAGATTTGCACGAGCTATTCTGAGTAGGAAGTTCTTAGAGTGTTAATTGGTATAAACAAAATCATAGGAGATGGTTTGCATTTGCCTGGAGATGTTTGGCGTCATCTTAGAAAACACTTTGTAGTTTAGCTGATTAGCTAGTCTTTAGCCTTCAGGCACCCGTGTACAATTGCCAGAGATTTCATCATGATGCTACTGAAAATTTCTTGATCATGGGTCTTGTCAAAGTGCGTGATAAAAGGAACATCTAGTTATTAAGTCTAATTCTTATATTCACAAGGCAGGAAACATTTTAGGCTTTTAGCTATTTTTATTCACAAGCAAGTGAAGGGATGTTTTCACTTATCTAATGCTCTAGCCACTTTAATAATTAACCCTTACAAATGACTCCTGTCTTTTTCTGTTATAAATTAGCCAGAGCAAAAATAGACAACCAAAGGGATAAGATAAAGCTGTCATTAAAATACAGAGGAATAAAAGTGCTTCACTGGCCCTCTTTGTGTTAAAATGCAAATGTCATGTCTAAGAAAACCCAGAGCACTTTGAGATCAAGTATTGCCAGTTATAATTTCACGAGTTCGTGCATCCTTATAATGATAAATGTAGCGTGTTTGGCGTGCTATCCGGGGGGGCGAACCGGGAGATCGGCGGCCCTAGTAGTTTGAACCCTAGTGAGGGCTCAGCTCGGTGTCCGTCCCGAACCCCTCATGCCCCTCATGTGAAACGAGATAGGGAAGAGAAGGAAGTGAGCTTATTTAAGGAGGAGGCTTGTAGTTTTGATTGGACGGAGTAGAAAAGAAATGTATTGATTAATGCGAGCTGTGGCGAATCATGCGTCGGAGCTCCTCCCGAAACTTGTTTAACAACATCAAATAGCCAAAATAGAAATATGTTTATGTAATTAAGACTTTAGTAATTTAGACTTATTACTACATCTCTATTAAGGTAGATGCAGCCTTTGGGCAAGTTACTGCAAACTTCAGATATGTACTGTTTGGTTTAAATATCCCTCAAGTTTTATGGGATATGAAATTGAACTTGCCTTGGGATCTTAATTATTTAATGCTTTAGTTGAAGCAGGAAACTGGAAATGTTAACCTGCTCCAATTATCATATTATATGAAAAGAATGAATGAATTTGGATTTTGGTTTCCATAATTCTTCCTCCAGGTTTGTACTATGAACTATTTTGACCCTTAAGTCAAAGAGAGAATTACGTGCTTCAATCAGTTATTCTTGGCTAAAGCCTTTTGTAATTAAATATTAATGTTCAATTCAACTTAATTTAAGTTCCCTGCATGATGGGAAATAAGTTCTTTGTTCTGCGGAGCTACTCACATTTATTAAACTAAAAGCCACACAATGAATTCTGATAAATGGCTAATGCAAACAAAAAAGATGATCACATAAATATCAGCCACGTCTCTCATTTAGCAATGTGTACTTCTTCTCTAAGAAAATTGGGATATTGGAAAACCCAACAGAGCTTCTTCTGCCAAGCTTGACCTTTTTGTCAGAGAGACGGAGATGTACTGTATGTGCAGCCCTCCAGTTCTCCATCAGCCGTCCCTTTCTTTTCAAAATTCAACTCCAGCCAGTCACCAGGAGAATATTGTGTATTATGTGTAGCGAATTGGCGTAATTACACTCTCAAATGAATTGTTCTGTGAAATGAATCATTCAGGCACTGTTCTTTCCATATTCCCTTTAGAAAATAACTCATAATAGTTCATGCATTTACTCCATGAGCCATTGTTATAATTATCCTCCAGTCTTGGCTCTGAAGTGTGTCAGGTTTATGACAACCTTGAAAGCCTTTTTACATCATTTAATGTGTCATTAGAGTTGGGAAGTTACTCTGGGAGTCTCCGTTCCATTGAATCACCCCTTTGCCATGCCATCTGGCATTTAAACAGGACTGGCTGTATTACTATCCCACAATACCCTTCTTCTTTCCTGTCTCTGCAGGGTTTGCTGGAATTAGACACAGGCAAATAGACAAATTCGTAGAATTCTTGGCCCACAGAATGATGTCACAACTGCTGTGCATTTTATTCCATGAGTAATTTATTAAAAGAAATAAAAGAAAAGAGGGAAATCTGGCAGATTTCATGTCCAGTGACTGGGGTTATCATTCAAGAATGTATTCACTTGAGATACACATATACTGTGGTATGCAGATTATTTTCAGTTCTATTTATATAGCCTCTGAATTTTATGCAGTTATACATGAGTAAAAATCACCTGCAAGGCACTAATATTATGCATTTTTTCAGACAGCTGGTTTACTTTGTGAATATAACTGGACAGTATTCAACGCCTGTTCTGTTTTTTATGGACTAATGTTGTCATGTGCAGCTTCTAGTGACATTTTCTTATTTGTAATGTTGGAATGTTTGCTTTCCAGCAAGACTTATGTTTTAAATGTACCTGGTTTAACTTGTTCAAGGCTTATTGTCAGGTTCTAGCTGCATTTCTGTCAATGTGGACACATCTGTTTTTGTTTTCTTTCAAAATGTTGAAAAAAAAGTTCATGGCTTGTTTCTCTCTCTTTTTCTCTCCCCCTGTATGTGTGTGTGTGTGTGGGGGGGGGGGGTGTTTACATCTGAGTTGTTAAGAGGTCATCCCCATAGGGCAGTCCATGCCGGAAAACAAAGCCTAACAGGCAATAGAAGTCTCTGTGTAGTCATCAAATATGACATATCCCATCATCCTTCAAGCTCCCTGCACTCACTATAGTGTAATGGGCAGTATTTGTGAAGGATATCACACACATGTGGTTTCATCCTCATGAATGAATTATAGACATTCATTCTTTCACTTTCATGGTGTCCTGTGCAAGGCTGAGAGAAGGCCTTTGAGAGCTGAACCCACTGACACCAAATATTTTTCTGATATATTTACTGCATAAACAACAACAATATATCAGCATGACAGTAAAATCCCCTTTTGACTGTAAAGGATATTACTCTTTGAGACAGCATTGAGATTTAGCTGTCAAATGTCCAGTCATTTTCATGCATATGTGAAACAATGTCATGACAGCCTGAGTACACTTTGCATCTTAGCATAATAGACTTAAAGAGTGCTGTTCTGCTGAATATTGTATTATTATATGTCCATACGCCTATGGTCGAATTTAGTAAAAGAGTGCACATGTGGATGTATTGTTCTTATAAATCAATGAACAAGAGATATATACAGTAATTTCCATTTCAGACAAAAATATTTGCCCTCTGCTAATAGTAAGTAAGGATGCATTAAATTGATTTCACATAAATGCATTTATGAATAAAGAATTACACTTTGTAACATAAATCAGCATATTAGAATGATTTCTGATGGATCATGCAACATTGAAGACCAGAGAAGTGCTGTGCAGTGACTGTCTTGTGCATTAATTAGACTGTTATTTCATTATCAAACATGACAACCCAGAGTTTGCCACGTATTGAAAAGCCTTGAGTAATTGAACAGCCAGAATGAACTCACCAGCCCAGTGAGTGATCCACATTCGTCCAGCTGCATGTGTTGTTGTAACAGCTATGAGTATACATTTCATGCAGTATTTTTATTTTTATATCCATTGACAACTTTGGACATTATGTTCCTGTTGATTCAGAACTACAGAACTGTTAAGCATAGAAAACCTTTTGACATTCAGTCTGCATTTGCTCTGAACTGCAGGCCAGATGACATGAATAGGATAATAATTAAAACTGATTGGTGTCATAGCTGCATTTACTGTGGAATAGAATGAATTGATACCAGAGATCACAGATGGCAGCGAGTCTCAGTGGGGCACAGAAGATCATTTTTTTCTCTCGTCTTAAAGAGTTCAGTGTATTTGATAATCTGACGTCTTAGGAAACTTTTAGAATAATGGATATAAGCTCTTTTGTTCATGAACAAATAGAAAAAAAGACAGAAATTAATTAAGATCACCCAGAAGATATTTAGAGTCACAATTAAAAGTTAAAGATAACTCAACAATCTCAAATAAGGCCAAGCACATTCTAGAAGCCTTACAGTAAGCCCCTGTTGTCGTACTCCAGCTTTAGGGGGGCGATGTTTGCTAACTCAGCTGCTCTCATTTACAACAGTTCTCTTATATCCTAATAAAGAGTTAAAGTAGCTCCTAGCACATTAGATCACAGCTAGTGGTGTTATCCTTGAAAGCCACGTGGAAGAATTCCACCGAAACTACCTCCTGCCGCATCTTTTGATCCCGATGCTGTTTGTTATTAGGACACTGTTGCCTGCTAATTGTTAATGCTTCCAGGGAAGGAAAACCACCTTCCCCCGTCAAAGAAATGGTCGTTAATCCTAATGCAAGTTTTCTGTGAGGAGAGCAGAGGGACCTATTTTCTAAACCGAGATAAAGGAGAAAAAACAGTGAAATCCAGTCACGCTGCTCCTGTCAGGATACACTGCATTGAAGCCTTTTATATCCTTGTTTAAAAATGTAATTGGATTCCTAGGTGGTTTTAGCATGCCCAATTTGTTTAACAAATAATGTCAGAGTAAGCGGATTTCTTGATATTAAAGGAACCGTGTACTGTCAATTCAATTACTTCATTTTGTCCCGCTAAGAATGCTTTCATCGTGACAGCATGTGCAATAATACTGTGTATGTAATCATGCAAAATTGAGCTTTCATGTAAACTCCTAATCTTTTAAGTGGAATTTAGGAGAAAAGTCAATGTGACGTTCAGCACACAGAGAGGTCATAAAAAATGTAAACCCAAAATGTTAAAGCTCAAGGTGCTCAGAATTTTTCTTTGTATCACGTATGCATCTACTTTGTTCTCCACAGCAGCCCACAGACTCTAGTTTTTATTGTTCAGAGTGAGGCTGGCAAGGCTATCCCACAGTAGTGGGTCGTGTTTTACGAGCAAGGAATCAAAGTAAGATTGAGTGGAGGTAAACACAAGCACACACACCCAATTGTTTTTGTCATGGTGGGGCCCTTCCTGTGACTTTGGTTGTTGTTATATTGAGGTAATGAAATATTCTGTCCAGTAATCCTGATTTTTTTTTCTTTAATTTAATTTCTTTTTCAGTAAGATATTTTTTATTATGTTTATTAATCCGTTTTCTTTGAGACCTGGTCTTGTGTAGCCAGACTAATGACAGGAGGTCTGGGAATATTTGCCTCTTTGAATGGCCATATGACTGACAGGTAAAGGAACAAATCACATTTCATTAGTGCCACATCATGTTTAGAGGCGTGAAAATGACCAGTGTGTAAAACCCTCTTACATAGTTTAAAGATTCTATGCCAAGAACTTAACATTTTAAATTTTTCTAAGTGTGCCATATGCATCAGACGTTCAGTCTACGGTCCGCAGCGAGGCTGCATTTTGCAGTCTAGACATGGTAGATTTCCACTGGTGATCTGGATGGTCTCATTTGCCATCAAAAGTAATTTTTAGAATTGAGGCCAGCGGGTTAGGTAGGTTTGTCATGTGTGTACTATCCTCACTCTGCCATTTGAATGAATGAATGGTAGCCCCTCAGGAGAAGGAGGACATGCATGGAGACACTGCAAAGGCAGGGACACATGGCACGTCTGCGCGTGAGGGAAAGCCCTGTGCTTTTTGAAGTGGAACTTTAGAGACGGTGTTTACTCTTCTGGGATCTGGGCCACACAAGAATGCGTGTGTCATGACGGGATGTAGGAGCTAAGGAATGTTCCTCACAATCCCCACACTGTAGACCAGAGCCAGCCAGAGAGCAAGATGTTTGAAATATTTATTTTAGCATCAACATTTAAAGAAGACATTGGTTCATAGCCTGGATTGATGTTGAATCATGAAGAGCCCTTGTTTGGATTGCTTTCTGCTGCTCTTGGCTGGCATCCACTTGAAAAACATGCAAGACGCTAGTTTATCATAATGCAAAGAGGACTTTTTTTCTGTTTAATGTGTCATTGTTGACAAATGATAAAGATAATGTGCTGTCTTAAGCCTCATCATTTTGTCTTGCAGAGCCTGAATTGGATGCGCCAAGGGTGCTGGATAATATTGCTAAACAAGTCAACCGGACAGTCAGGAGACGGAGACATGCTGGTGGTGATGATGTCTACAACATTGAGGTGCTGCTAGGAGTAGATGATACTGTTGTTCGTTTCCATGGGAAAGAGCATGTGCAGAACTATCTGCTCACCCTAATGAACATTGTGAGTATAAGGAAGTAGAAGGAAGATTTGTTTATATATTGGGCGCTATTCTTCCGATATTATTTGCAAAATTAGATTTATTTTGTATATTTACAGTATTATGTATCAAATTAAATAATCACGATTAATCAAGATTAATTGCATTCAAAATAAAAGTTTTGTGTACTGTGTATATTTATTATGCATATAATAATGCACATACAGTATATATATTGAAAATATTAACAATGACTTACATGTATACTACTGTATTTACGCTCATGTAATTTATGAATTTATTTAATATATAAACAATACATTTTTCCTAAACATACATGCATGTGTATTTTTATATACATAATAAAAATGCATATTACACACACATAAAATAAGTAAACGAAAAAAAATAATATTTTGTATGCAATAAATTGTGAATAATCATTTGACAGCATTCATTTACATGCTACATGCTACAATCTACTATATACATTTTTACTTTTTCTTTTTTCCCCTGTGACTCGGCCTTGCAAGCGGAACACAAGGTTATTAATACTACTGGACACACTTTATTTTAAAGTCCAATTCTTGCCAATAAAGGAACACTCCACTTTTATTGGAAATCCATTCAGCCGATCACGGGGTCTGGTGGTCCCTAAATTAGCATAGCTTAGCATAAATCATTGAATCCGATGAGACCAGCTAGCGTCGCACTATAAAATGACTAAAGAGTTTCAATATTTTTTAATTTATTTAAACCTATTTAAAACTTGACTCTTCTGTAGTTGCATCGTGTCCTAAGATTATCCGGCGTAATAATCAAGGAATTTTGCTGCCGTACCATGAGTGAAGCAGGCGCAATGACATTACGCCGGAATGAGAGTATAGTTCCTAGTCATATCAGCCTAGTCTTAGTACACGATGCAACTACAGAAGAGTCAAGTTTAAAAATAGGTTTAAATAAATTTAAAAATATCGAAACTTTTTAGTAATTTTATAGTGCGACGCTAGCTGGTCTCATCGGATTCAATGATTTATGCTAAGCTATGCTAATTTTGGTTCATATGCTACATTGTTACAATAATGTTAATTTGAATAATTATTCATATTTATAATATGAATTTTATTATTTTATTTCATGATTTACTTTTTATTTACAAATATTTTACAAAACTTCTAGATAACAAATTTAAAAAATGTGACTATATTCGTACTGCCAGATTTATACCCCTTAAATCCCCTCAAATGTCCCAAAAACTGTATAATCATAAGTTAATCTTTATTGTTGAGCAATCATTTCTTTTCCTCCTGATAAAACTCTCCTTCTGATTTATTCCTCTGACACACAGGTAAATGGAAGGCACAGGTGCCTAAGTGTCCTTATTTTAGGAAATCATTTCAAGACAATTTACTGATGACAAAACACCACTCTGCCAGACTACAGAAAGTGAATGGCAGCAGTCAGTGTTTGCTTATATGCAAATATGTCATTAAGCTGCACCTGTAAAGAGAGTGACCTCGTATGAGGCGTGAAATTGTCCAGATGTGGTCATGTCTCTGACATTTTCTGTTTTGGGAGGAGAAGCACATTCTAAAGCTACCATAAAAGAAAAATGGAATCTCCTTTCGTAAAAAGGAGGACCCCATTATGTCTACAAGATTGACATATTCCTTATTTAGTAAATAGTGCTGTTCTGAGGAGAGTTATGAAACATGACCACAGATGCTCAGGGTAATCTGTGTCGATTATAGCATCACTCATCAGGCTTTAGAGATTTAGCATATAAACAATGGCCAAAAGTTTCGCTTGAACAATTTGCAGGCATTAATGTCAACTAAATATAAAGAAATGCTCTTCTTTCTTTTGTGGAGATGTTTTTTTATTTGCTTGTGGTTCATAACAAGGCACAGGAAATATGTGGGGTATTTGAGGATGTGGGTGAGAAATATAATGGCTACACATTTATTACAGTTTAAATTTCAGAAGACCTTCCTCCAGTAGGTGTCCCTGCTGCCCTGTTCACTAGTGCATTGATGAGATGTACACTATAATGTTTAATAAACACTGACTAATGATTGGCCCATCGAGAGTACCCACAATTCCCTTCTTCTTTCATAAATATAAAAGCAAATTTCAGACGACATAAATAAATTAATTTAGTGGTATTTATTTATTGGTTTACATTTATTTATTTATGGATTCTCTTATTTTTTATGCCAACTATAGCCCAAACACCTGTCTACAAATGCGTCTATGCCTCAGAAAGCCACTCTTGGGGGTCTGAGATTCAGTTTTTGTTGTTATTTATTTATTTAAATATTTGTTATTTTTCAGTATGTACATTAATTTTCCCTCAGTAAACTGGAGTTGGTTCGAGCTTTCAGATATAATGAGTTTGGTATCAACATGCAACATTGCTGCAACTTTCACACATGCAGACGTCTTCAAATAGTGCTTGGCATGATTATTTTATTATACTTTATTATACGATTTTCTGCTTCAAACAGAGCTTCTGTTTAATTGCATGAGGTGGCTGGGAAGTAGAGAGGAGGCAGTTGGTAAGAGACTTACCATTCTCTGCTGATTGGTTGTTGAGGCAATCTGTGTTCATATGCCAGTGAACAATTTAATCATTCGCACGGGTACATTTTTTGCTGCTCCCTACAACAAATCACTACAGCAACTCAGATCTGCTGAGGCATAGTTTTTATTTCTGTGTCCCTCTCCTCTTCTTTTAAAAGCTGTCTAAACATGCATAAAAAGTACACCGTTTTTTTTGCAACATAACTGCTTTTTCTCACCTTTCCCTCTTGAGTGCAGAGTTTGTGGCAGACCTGACAGCATCTGCAAGGTTTAAGGTGAAAAAAATGTTTGCAGTAGCCTACATTTTGGATGCAAAATTACTTTTAGGGAGACACGGTCAGAACAAATTTTTGTAATACACTTACGAGTGTATCATACTTCTCTTTTTTTAATCACATGCTTTAATTGGCTGGTTGTGTAAACGCAACAGTGTACAGTAAGTACATGCAGTGCATATATCAAATGTATTATTATAATTATTAAAAATGGTGTGGTTCTTTTTTCTAGTGCAGTATCGCAGAACAAGATGACCATATGGCAGATCTCCAGCATGTCTGAACATAACGCTCCCTCTGATTGTTCATGCACTTTACAACAGAAGAGATCTCGGCACAAATTGAACACAGATGTGCATTTAGATCCACCACAGTTGTCTCCCCTCTGCCGTACAGAAGATCAGGACAACCTGAACATTCTGTTTACAGAGTCATATGCTAGAAACTGCATACGGTAACTGGGTCAATTGGCGTCAGTGTCAAGAGAACAGTTATTTGTTTTAGTATTTTATTATTTGACTTATTATATCTGCATCACAGCAAGAAAACTCCAAAAACTTGAGGGTACAGATTCATTGGCATTCAGCATATATCTATTGGATAAATGTGAAAACTTGGGGTTACGTGTCTCCAGATTTTGTCCAGTAAAAAATAGCTCTGATGAAACATTTGTACCATTTAGGATATAGTCATTTAGTACAGCACTACACCCTGCATTCAACTGTGCCTCCAAAGTGCAGCACCCCACACAGCAGCCTCTTAGCTAGGTGGGGAAGGAAAACATCTGAACCTTTAAAAGGCCTCTGTATGACCAGCTCAACACTGGTTTCTTTTCATTTACCAACCTTTCATAGGCTTTTCCATGCCAGCCGTAGCCCCAAAACCTGTCTAAAAACGCCTTCTGTGCCTTAGAAAGTCACTCTTACTGGTCTGAGATCCCATTTCCTCCTGCTGTCTTTATCTTGATGCTGTTGTAGAAAAAGCCTTGGTCTCTCTTTCTCATTGTCACTTGTGGTGAGGGTTTGGAAATGGGATGAAGCAGTGTTGTTTGTTTTTTCAGTCCCTGGAGTTGATGAAATCAGTAGCTGTCATAGATGACTAGGCGGAGAATGACACAACTTATATCCTTGCCTGATATCCTTTTCCCCCCTTTGTGCCAGGATCAGTGTTTTGTTGTTTTATTATGTTAAATGTAGAGAATAATAATGTATTTTTTTATTGTGTGTTTACAGGTGAATGAGATCTACCATGATGAATCATTGGGAGCCCACATTAATGTTGTGCTTGTGAGGATGATTATGCTTGGTTATGCTAAGGTAAATTACTACTAAAATAAAAAAAACTACTAAAATCTTAATACGTCAAAAAAAAAAAAATGTTATAAAGCATAATAGGTTTACGCATTTATAGGTTTAGGTTTATTACGTATTTTTTAAAATAACTTAAATGTAATAAGATGTAATGATTCAACTTCAGCACAGGTCACTTAACACCACAGTTTTGAAAAATATGAAGTAATTAGCATTTTTGCACTGTCTGCAGTCTAGCCACTTCTGTCCAATTAAAAGATTCTCAAAACCTCACCTCACGTCACACTAATGCACACAACCATCCCTTCCATGCAATAGCACTCTCAAAAAAATATTTTGTAAGCTCATAATGCAGTAATTTCTGATTGTAATACATAAATAACTGAAACACAGTTTGTTCTTAAAAATACATATTAATTGGATTCATAATTTAAATGTATTAGGAAAAAAGCAGCAAACCACAAAATGGCTTTTCAGTTACCCTAACCATAACCCTACCACAAATACAAATGTTTGAAATTCAGCTGGGAGAATCTCAGCTACTTTCTTGACTATTTGTAAACAGGAGTTTATCTATGAGGTGTTAAATAAACAGACCTACAGTGATCGATGTAAGTCAGTTTAAGGTGCTTTATAGATTAATGAATGCTGAAAGTCTCCCCTAATGAGTCTCTAATCTTTTTCTCAGTCCATCAGTCTCATTGAGGGCGGCAACCCTTCGCGGAGCCTGGAAAACGTGTGCCGCTGGGCAGTCGTCCAACAGAAAGAGGACCCAGAGCACTCCGAGCATCACGACCATGCCATCTTCTTGACCCGGCAAGGCTTTGGCCCCACCGGCATGCAAGGTTTAACCTTTGGTCTTTGACATACCTCTGACTTTCAAACATTTTCAACCTTGTCATGTCCTTTAGCGTTTTCCACACATGAAAACGAACATCTTACATGTGTTCATACCGTGAAAAAGGTCAGTCTTTATCTCGCTCCCTGTCTAATACTCCCTTGAAGTCCCCACAGAATTCTGTCAGCACCTCATCAATGCTGTACGAAATACCGGCCTGACAGAATGCTGATTGGTGTACAAGACCTTCTTTGGACAGATTGTAGATTGGTAAAGAGGTTCACAGCATTGGAAAAGGATAGCAGAGAGACATGAAAGCACACTTACATAAGCACATAGGAAAAAGGGATTTTGTTGTCCAAGGCTGGAGGCGGCTGCTGAAGCAGCAGTCCTCTCAGAGCATATCTCCTTCAGCACTGACAAAGTTCACACAGTGCACATTTAACATCTATTCAACCTGACAGGAAAACTCTAGCTTTTCCTGAGAAGAGCACTGATCTCAGCATGAAGTGTTTATGCTGTCACTGCTACTCTCACATTTCTTTATCATACTATTGTATGTATTCACGGCCCTCGTTAATCATCCGAAAAGAGCTCTTTGGCCTCTCCATCTACCTGTAATGCATTCAGTGTCTGGCAGTGGCGATACTGAGCTAATCAGAGCTCATGTGCTTTATTGGCTTATTGACACCAGATATGAATGTAGCTTCAGAGCTGAGATCTTCAGTCGTGCATCTGTCACAGTTTTGTAGGCTCGCATCAAAGGATTGTTTCATTCTTAGCGGTGCATGGTGCTTGTGATTGAACAAACATAGCCAAAGTCTCTGAGGTCTGATACCAGTCACATTATACTGCTGCACACAGAATACTGCACAAAAAAGGTATTTTTTTAAAGCATCCAAGCAATGCTGCTTGCTTTGAATTACAATGCACTTTTCAGTGCCACTTGAGAATTCAAAGACTTTTTTTTACTTTTGGGGTTTTAGCTTTAGTGTATTCAAAAATGAACTAAAAAAGGAACTTCCAAATCTGTTTGAATTTTTATTCTGTGGAACATTGAAGAAGAATGTTTCAGTTTTTTTGTTGTTGTTGTTTTTTTGTGGTCGGTAGGGTCCAATTCTCTTTAGACTCCAACCTTCTTGAGACCATGTTACACAGAAGAAAGGCATACAAGTTTGAAATGTATTTAAAACATAAAGCTGAGTGAATGAAGACGACACAGTGTTTTATTTTTGGGAACTAAATATATTGATTGGACAACTCCCAAATTCAGGCCTTTTTGTTCAACCAGTGTTTCTGTGTTTTTGACCAGAATGCCAAATTAAAAGCCACCACAATCATCCGAAACACTTAACACATCAGACTGCCATTTGCCAAAAAAGTCCTTTTGCAAACTGAGAAATCTTCACGTCACATCACTCTTGCATTCTATCTAAATTTCATATATTTATATGTTTGATTGACACTGGTTTGTCATTGATTGCTCTTGACTGCATGCCAGATTGTGAGTAGGTTATAACAACTGCACACCTCACTGTATTATAATAGAACAAAGTGGCTGTGTTTGTTTAACACAATGAATTATGGTGTTATGACAGATGGCAGGTCATATTGTTTTAGCACATACGGTTCTCTCCCCTCTAATAATGTCATTTCAAATAATTACTGAGAAATAAATACATATTTACAGAAAAATACAATTTATATTGTTAGTAATATTTCAAGAGGTGCACTTGCTGTATTTTACTTGTTATTCATAGATCATTTTGTAGAAAAATAATTTTTAAATCTTGTCAAATATGATACTTCAAGCGTTTAAGAAATCACTTTCTTTGTGCATCTCTCAATTATTTTTATAGCATTTTGTTCTGTCTTACCACTACAATAAAATAAATAAGGACGTAAATAAAAAAAGGCATGTATGCATGTCATATTACTGAGAGTTATAGAGTGACAGCTAAATTTTATATGCATATATCAGAATTTTATCTTATTTTTTGACCATCCAAATAACAACATTTGCATCAAATTGCATATTTTTTCTCTGTTTGGCCATTTTGTATTGAGTATGAGCAATTATACTCTAAAAACTGTAAAAAGCTGAAGTATCAGATATGATTTTTTATTTGACATTTTGTCTGAATTTATTTATTATTTTGTATGTCAGGCTTTAAAGGGCAATTAAATGTCATATCTCTAGAGACCACACTAATACAAATCAAAGAAAACAAAAAATAGTCTAATTCTGATGGACAGCTCTTTGCAGAGATGTCATCTTCACTTCACACAAGTATTGAAAATACACCAAGCAGCAAGCTGTCAGAATATAGACCTAAATTATGACAGAATAAATAAACCCTAGTAACTGTTTCATCCTCTCTGTCTGTCTCTGTCACTCACTCACTCTCAGGATATGCCCCTGTCACCGGGATGTGCCACCCTGTCCGCAGCTGCACCCTTAATCATGAAGACGGCTTCTCTTCTGCCTTTGTTGTAGCCCATGAGACAGGACATGTGTAGGTTTTTAAACATGACCAGGTGCTTTTCAGCCTTTTCAGATTGCTGTTAGCTTTTTTAGCAGTAAAGTGTTTTGATATTGTGGTTTCTTATTTTTTATTCAAAAAAGTTTTGATACTGATTTTCTAAACCACAAGTAGCCTAATGCATGTTTTTAGATAAATTCCCATAACTAATGTAATTTAATGATTTCAAGGTAAGGACTTTATTCAAAGTAATACAGTGGAAATAAAAAATTCAACGTCTCATACAAGTGAACTTATTCTTTGAGGATATTATATAATTAAGAAAATGTGAGTAATCTAGATAGTACTTAGTTCTTAATTTCATCCTTAATAAAAAAAAGCAGTCTCTTACTGTATATTGTTCAAAATATCCATCCTGTTAAATTTGGAGCTCACGCTTAAGAGTCCTTGCGGCTTTAGCAAGCCTAATCAGCTTTGTCACGTCTGTTTTGTGGGTTTAAATTTCTCATTGACAACAGTTCCTTAAAGTCTGTAGGCATCTGTAGGCAACATTCAAAATGGTTTCAGAAAAAACTCTCCACCTACACAGAGATTAGTCATTGAGTCAACCTCCTTTTTCCTTCTTCTTCTTCATATTGAAACTATTGTTGAGGACTTCATCCTCTCAGAACATCTTTCCTATCGGTTTATCTCTTTCATTCATATTACGCTTTTATTGCATACTTGAAAAAAATCTGGTAAACCATCATTGCTCTACAGCATTTTACCCTCATCCTAATGATAGTCTTTGATTTAGTTTGGCACTAGCACAGACTGAAATAACATTTTATTTAATTCAAAGCGAGATGTCAGGGCCTCAGAGATCGCCTTTTTCTGGCAGGCAGCCACATAGAATTGATTCCCTCTCAAGCCTTTGGCCGTCATGTTGTCATATTAATCCCTGCACAAACTTATCCATCTGTTTGACATTTGTGATATACAGTGCCCTCCACTAATATTGGCATCCTTGGTAAATCTGAGCAAAGGTAGCTGTGAAAATAAATCTGCCTTGTTTATCATTTTGATCTTTCATTCAAAAAGATCTAAACTACCATTGAAGTAAATCAATTGAAAATGGGCATGAAAAACTCATGGTAAAAAATAAATGTTTGTCTCCAATACATGTTGGCCACAATTATTGGCACCCAATTATCGCTATTTCCTTTTCCCAAGATAACAGCTAAGATAACAGCTACTGTAAGAGTTTTTTCCTGTAACGCCTGAACACCTGATAAGAGAAAACAGACCATTCCTTCACCCAGAATCACTCCAGACCTTTATATTACCAGCTCCATGTTGGTTCTCCTGTTTAGTTCACCTCACTAATTTTCTGCAGGGTTCAGGTCAGAGGACTTGGACAGCCATGGCAAAAGCTTCATTTTGTGCTCAGTGACTAAAGCACCTTCTCATAGTTTGGGTTCCTAGAGGTGCGCGTCGGGTTGATGGAAAAAGAAAAATCCCCGCGACCACATCTCTCACCCTCTTGGGATCTTGCTGTCGCCCTACATGGCCTACAGCATGCTCCCTTCGAGCCCCTTCAGGAAGCAGATATAGAACAAAAATATCTGGTGCTGAAGGACGGCGCCTTTCAGTGCGCTGGTCTCTACTAAAGAGGATAGGAGACCCACAAATCGTTTCTGTCTACATAGAGTGCCTTGAGCTTGGTCCGGCTAAAAACCCGGCCAGTTTGTGCCCAGGGTTCCTACTGTGTCTTGGTGATTAGGTAGTAACCTGCAAGCTCTGCCCCGGGAGGAGGAAGACTCAGCCTTGAGTTGCTTGCCCTGTACGCGTTTTGGATTGTGCTACTGCAGACAGCAGAAAGGGAATGCTGTCTCCAAACAGAGGTTGCCTCATTGGGTGGTTAAAGCCATTCCCTTTATACCAGGGAAAGCCTCGCCTTAGGACTGGGAGCTCACTCAGAGAGTGCTGCTTTGTCCTACACGCCTCTTAGCATAGTTTAGAGCTGCGGGCTGGGCGACACCCAACACCTTCGCCAGGTTTTACGATCTCCGTGTAGAGGCCGTGTCTTCTCGCATCCTTGATCAGGACAGCAGGTGAGTGAGAAAACCGGCTGGTGCCGGCTTGCTGAGCCACTCCCACGGGACCTGCGCATATATATTCTCAGAGTTCACTTAAATGTGTGTAACCTGAGTCCTCCCTGCCCCGCAGTTGGACTAGAGCGGAGTAGCTCCGGCTGTGCTTCCTCTGGGTCTCCTTCGCCCAGAAGGCTGTGTTTCCCTTCAATTATATCCAAACTCATATCGATATATTGAATTTTCTTTTTCCGCATGCAACAGTTCATACTTCATGCGCTCCGCCCTCAACCGCTTGCTTCAGGACCACTGAAAGCAACTCTGTCGCCCCCCCCATTGGGCCGCAGGGGGTTGAGAAGATTACGTGCAGATTCCTCTTTTAACAAACTGGAAAAGCTAAAAAAGGTTTGCCAGTTGGCAGGGGGTCTCCGCGTAACACGGCCTCAGAGTCGTGGCCCGTTCCATAGGTGTTCCCATATGTAACGTCGAAGTGATTCGACTGAAAGGGTAACGTCTAGGTTATGAACGTAACCCACGTTCCC
>JAUMHR010000049.1:12034938-12051602 GCA_032361145.1 Enteromius fasciolatus
TGCCTTTAAAATTTTTTGTTTACATTCCCTTTTTTATCCTGCAAAATATTGTTTCAAATCTTTGTTTTGGAAAATGTTACTCCAGCTATGATTAATGACAAGTAAAAGTAGTAAACAGATATCTAGCTATGTGTCATTTCTGAATTTAGTAATTAACAATTAATTTATTTATTGTTATGCGACAAAATCCAATAGAACCCAATTATATTTAGTGATTCTGTCTTCTGACAAAAAGAGCAAGTGGATTTGCAGCATTCACTTTGATGTGTAAAGTGTAGCCTGGCTCAAGCTGTTGCGGTGCAAGTCACACCTGGTGTAGACATAATGTCTGGTGGCATGCAATGAAAGATGGGTACATACACCCTTTTTTGTTCTGGAATCGCAGTCGGCTCAAATGTCACTATGGAGTGATGTCATTTGCAGTAAACAGTATTCCCTTTTTTCCATTTTCATGTTAAATTCCTGGTTGTCTAGCAGTAGCACAAGCTCAAGAGTGTCACTGGCAGCCCTGAAAGGAGGAAATCAATACTTTTTTTTATTATCTCAAGCACGTAAGAGGAAAAGGATTGTCAGGGCTTATCTCTGCTGGTATTGTAGCTCAGCCAAAACAAATTTGTCTAGTCATTTAATTCACTCTAACTCTCTCCTAAAATGCCAAGCAACCAACCATGGGTGCTTTTCTCTCTTTTCAGTTTCGAACATTTGATCCATGCAAGCAGTTGTGGTGCAGTCATCCAGATAACCCTTACTTCTGCAAGACCAAAAAAGGGCCTCCATTGGATGGGACTGAATGTGCACCTGGGAAGGTGAATAATGTGTCCACATATTGCTAGGCCTACTTTGTTCTGTTGTTTCCAATTTGAGTCTGTCTCACTCCTTACCTTTCACAGTGGTGCTACAAAGGTCACTGCATGTGGAAGAATGCCAACCAAGTGAAGCAAGATGGAGCCTGGGGTGCCTGGAGCAAGTATGGCTCCTGCTCTCGCTCCTGCGGGACGGGTGTACGCTTCAGAACACGCCAGTGCAACAACCCTGTGTATGTTATCTACTGTACTCACAGTCATGATTGCTAATGAAGGTCACTGGCACCCTAGTGTACTTTTCATAATCAGAATTATCATATGGATGGTTGCAATGTCTTTGAAGTGAAAAGAACTAACTTTCCAGAAATAAAGCATACTGGCAGCAGGGGTCAACACAATTGACTCTAGCCAATGAGATAAAAGTACAGTCACAAATGTAGCATTCCTCTGATATAATGGTTAGTTTGTCTTTTATATCAGTATTAACTTGAATATTTAAAACCACATAACGTCTGCATCGGGCCTGCTCATTTTTCTTGATTTTAAACAGCATGAAATAGTCTGATTACCTGTTTACATTCATAAAACTCTTAAGAAACATCTGCACTTGGTGTTCTTTAATCAGTATAGCTGCCATCTTTGCTGCCTAAGTGTAATTTTCTTTTGGAGGAGACAGCGTTTTTGTGCCAGGCTGCTTCTTAATTAGCATGCATGCTATGAAAATGAAGGAAGCAAGAGATCTAGGGATTTATAATTTTTTTTTATTGCCAGCACATTCGTGTGCTAGTTGTGAGGAGTGTCAGTTAAGGACTTGTTAAACGGCATTCGAATTTAGCAGATGCTCTCATTTGCAGAAAAATATGCGTGATTAAAAATCCAAAGTTGGGCTTAGTAATGAACGATGCAGAAATGAAACTGAAATGTAATACATATTTCATATTCCATCCAAACTTTGATTAGGTTGTTTGTGCCAGACCTGTTTACTAAAGTGAACTTTGTTTCTGATTAAGCTTAGTTATTGACTTCTTTTTAAACCACATACTTTAATGTTTAATGCAATTAGTTGACCTTCTTTGAACATTATCTGTTATCCGTTAGTCCATCTAATGGAGGTCAGGACTGTCCAGGGGTGAACTATGAGTACCAGCTGTGTAACATAGATGATTGCCCCAAACACTTTGAGGACTTCAGAGCTCAGCAATGTCAACTTCGCAACTCCCACTTTGAATACCAGAACGCCAAACACCACTGGATTCCCTACGAACACCCAGACGGTGAGTTTGTTAGATTTGAAAGCAGTGTACTCTGTGGAAGTATATTTATATAATAGATACGTATATTCAATGTTGTTGTGGTGTTCCAGGAGCACTAAAATAGAGTGCAGTAGAATGCTTGTCCACTTTTTTAGCCACCTTGTTCAGAAAGTGTCTCTCTCTTAAAATAGATATTGTACTGATTCATATTATTTTGCTAAAACGCATTGTTTGGCAGCTGTATATAACTAAAGTCGAAAATGTCTTGTGCCTAACCATCCTGGTTCATGGCTCCTGCCTGTCTTTCCTTGTTTGTGTCACATTCAATTTTCACATTGCTCCATATTTCTTAATGGCTCTTATGTGTAATTCAAACAGTATGTATTGCCATACCACTAAGCACAAATTTTAATAGCGAAACAGAAATAGAGCAGCTTCTCTATGCCATATATTCATATATACAAACTGACACTCTATATTTTGCAGGAGCAGGGACAGCAAAATAAAAACGAGCTTAGTTGTCCACACACACAGCTTGTAAATGCGTCCTCTCTCCTGGGAGAACTACAGCACATCCATTCTAATTGTGGTCAGTTCCACTTTACTTGCTGTGTGTTCAGCAAAAGAAGGGAAGGCAATCAGAGTGCCCTCACATGTAGGGTGACAAAGTGTCATTTTGAGTCTATTTTTCATCAAACTTTACACTTACTTCTGTCCAGTGCAATGTATTTGTTATACTTTTGAGTGTGATGAAAAACATGCTTAACACCAGAGCCAGTGAAAAGCATCACTAAAAGCCACTTTCACTGCTTTTCATTATATGTTAATAACATTTTTATTATACAGACCTTAACAGATCACTAGTTCATAAACTTTAAAATGTGATTAATGTATTTAAATGTTATTTATATATAACAATTATGAATCACTTTTTTTGTAATGTGTAAAATAATGTTTTCTGAGATGCACATAGCTATCTTGTGTGTGTGTGTGTGTGTGCGCGTGTGGCCTGTATGCTGTAAGGTGAGGTAGAATTTTTCTCATGAATGTTAATTGTGTGCATTATTCAGCTGCAGAATTGTGAAGGTATACTTCATATTTATAAGTTACTTGGCCAACACTTCCAAAAGGTTTCCTGGTGTTGTATAAATTGCATTTTTAATATTCATGCACTATATGTTCATTTCTTTGCCTTCCGTGCCATGGTGTGTCATCATTTATTCTTGTCACTCCAAACCTGTATGACTTTTTCTTTTCTGGAACATAAACTTGAGAGGTCCTCTTGTTTATGCTGGTAGAATTTTCTTCCTTTTTTATTTTGATATTTTGACTTTTCTTTTAAACTTTTGTGCTTTTTATGTCTTGACTAAACATTTATCCTAACAGATGTTTATTCAGGTGGCAAATGTCATACCTAGTTTAAAACCTTGAGATCAACACATAAAAAAGGTCATTCAATTTCACATAGTTTTATTAGCTGAATATTGCCATTGATTTCCTATAACCTTATTTAAATAATACAGCAGACAACAGCACACATAAGTCCAGTTGTAGTTTGTGTTTTCTCTAATTAAATAGTTTTTTTTGTGGTAACACTTTATTTTAATAGTCCACCTTAGACATTCTACTGACAGTAAGTAACTTTACAGCTACAGTACATATCAACTAACAGTCATTAGAGTATTAGTAGGCTGTCTGTTTAATATCTTCTTACACTTTATTTTGAGGGGTCTACAGCATACAACATACTGACTCTCAGAAACTTTGCAAGTGTCTGTATATATATTTTTATTTTCAGCAAACAAAAGATGTCACCTTTATTGCCAGTCCAAAGACACAGATGACGTGGCTTACATGAAGCAGCTGGTGCATGATGGAACAAGGTGCTCTTACAAAGACCCATATAGCATCTGTGTGCGTGGAGAGTGTGTGGTATGTATCTGAGTTTATTTATGGATTTTAAGTATTAATTCATAGTTGTATGCTTTATCTTTTAGATTTTAAAACTGGTAATAGTGTGCTAAAACGTCATTAGCTCAAATTAATACAATTAATATTGCTTGTATTCTTCACAGTAATAATGATTCTCACAACAATGTGATGCCATCAAATTAGGCTCAGGATCGCCTTCGCTTTAAAATCTTTTCATAATTATTTAGTGTTCTAGAACAAGAAAGGCAGAATGTTTATATTTATATAACTTTATATATATATATATATATATATATATATATAACTATATTTATATATAACTTTAGTTTTATGCCTAATTATGCCTATTATATGTGCCTATTATAAAAACACCAACATTCAGTGTAGATGGGCATTACCTAGTATGACGTTAAGGTTCACATTTCTGTACTTGAATGTAGACGTATGTTGACAATTTAGAGCACACACTTCTGGACAGGCAGAAATGATTCTGCACATATTAATTTTAATTGTAAGTGCAGGTGAATCTGTCACAGTGTACAGCCTTGTTACTTCTGTTATAAATTTGTGAGTCTCTGTGGTTTGTCGCTGAGCAACTGTGTCTGACAGTGCAGTGTGTACATGATGAGTGCCACTTCACAATGAATGGTGTTTGAAGAATAGATCTCTGTGGATGGAGTTGATAGAAGTACATTGATTTTTGCAGATGGAATGGACAATGAATCGTGATCAGCTTTCGGGAGGAAATGATTGATAGTGTGTCAGATTTAGGGTTAGGCGTTAGGATTTATTTGCAGATATATATCACCTTTTAAAAAGTTTTGTTCAGCAAACTGCTGCAGTGTGTCTCATATTTGTCAATGTCATTTTGTACTTTCAAAAGAAAAGAACTGTTTCTTGGTGACATTTTTTTTCTGTAGCCAAAATAGCAATACTGGAGATACTTCAATAGTTTATGATATCATATGCAGACATATCCAGAGATGAAAGCTTGAAGTATTTCTGATAGCACCTTGCACATTTTTTGTCAGTGTGTCTTCCATATCCCCTTATCCTCTCTTTCTCTCACCCTGCTTTTTCTTCAGAAAGTGGGCTGTGACAGGGAAATTGGCTCCAATAAGGTGGAGGATAAGTGTGGTGTGTGTGGGGGTGACAACTCTCACTGCCGAACTGTAAAAGGAACCTTCACCCGTGTACCTAAGAAAGCCGGTAAGATACTTTGCTCTTCCTGGGCAACTGACTTGCAATATTTCACCTATATAGTAGACTGCAGCCCTGTCATTAAGCTCCAGAGTCTTCTAGTTTAAGGACACATCTGGAGTTCACTTTACTTTTAGGGGGAAAATTGCAAAGTAATAATGCTGAAATGTTTTGAGATTTGAGTTCTCTCTTTTATAACTGATATATGATGATGTATTTATTATATTAGATATGACATCTCAGAAACACCAATGTATTTAATAGTTTTATGCATGATTTATTAATAAGCAGTATTATTATTTTAGTATTCAAGGAGATGTGTGAATTTTTTTTTTAATAATTTGTTAGCACAAGACTTTGTTAGCTTATATAAGTTTATTTTTAAGTCTTTCTCTCGCTGAGTCTCCTGGTTCATTCAGTGAGTTTTGACTGTGGTACAACAAACTTTTTTTTTCACACTGGGATGTGTGATTTTGCATGCATCTCTCAAAGCCCCTCCACTCACATTTTAGACATTTCACTAAATTGATTTTTGAGATTTTTGTTAAACACATTCACGTGTAAGGGCCTTCTTTGCATATAAACCACATTCAATTGTCTATTACACACAATCAATCTGCTTTCATTTTTTATCAGACAAACTGGAGGTTTTGCCATCGTCTAAAGAATGCGATTCGAGAGACCAATCCACTTTGAGTGTATTAAAACAAGCCAATGAACATTGGCTCGTGCTAATTGCATCCAGTTGCAGCTGATCACAGCGTGAGTATAAATGAGCAGCTGGTGCAGCGCATAATTAGGTTTTCGCTGAGGAGCCGAGCTGGTGACCCGGCCGCTCAATGGTGGTTCTGCACCATTTGCGACAGGACGTGACGTCTCCGTTCCCTTCTTCAGGGAACGAGGGTTACATATGTAACTGAGACATTCCTTTTCAGTCTGTCACTCTGAGACACATTGGATATGACCGTCAAAATTGGGATCCCTACCAAAATGGACGCTTCCCCTTCTAGTGTCCTATGGGAGCCTCCCAAACCCCCTCTGTCTGGTGTAGGCCGGGGCTCACAACAAGAGGCCAGTTACTGTTATCAAAGCACTACCCATTCAGTAAGGAGGTCTCAGGATGTATACTCATATGGACAGTATTTCAGTGTATATGGAAAACTGGAGGTGATTGAACCCTCTTAAGGTAGCAGCAGGTCTTCTGGGGAAACACAAGCATTCCCCTTCTGCCGGCCTCCGTGACAGACAAAGGCCTGGTCTGAGGTCCTGAAGCTTTGTGTCTGATCAACGTAGCATCTTAGTGTTTGGACGGGACAGAGCAAAACTAGGGCTGGCATCTCATAACCAGTCCGAAGCAGGGTCTGAGTGTGTGCAACTCTTACCTACGTTCTGGCAGAAGTGTGGGTAGTCCGTTGGTTTGTCCTCCCAGTCTTCCCACTGCTGCCTGTGAAGAGAGGAGAGTGAGAGTGAAACTGGCCCATCCAAAACCCCTCGTCCCCTCTGGGGACCCAGAGACAGAGGAAACCGCTTGTGTGTCAAGATTTTGGTTGCCACTGGCAAGGATCCTCCACCCGGTGTGATCACCATGTCCCGAAGAGTAGTTCCCTTTATCCCTGGATCGCCCGTCGTCTCCGGGCCGCTTGCTACTCTGGTTGGGGCCTGGACGGGTGGGGTGGCTGCCCTGCGGCCAGCTTCACGGCACTGCCTAGATGGAGTCTGCTGCATTGGCTGCACAGGAGCTTCATGCACTTCCAGGAAGAAAGGTACCGGGATGGGGCCCTGAGAACCAGCGCAAGCCACCCCTAAGTTCCAGTCATCCAGCCTCGAGGGCTTGGGATGCGGTGGAGCTTTCTACTCAAGCTCGACCCCCTCGTCGGCCCGTGCAAACATAGCCATAGTTCTGGATTTCTGGATCTGGATCTGAAACAGTCGAACATCCAGTGGACGCCATGCCAGTCAGAACTTCACTCACCTTCCGATGCAGTGATCGTGGCATCTGATCATCGAGGGGAGTGCCACAGAAAACAGCTGGTACCCCCTGTGGAGGTGGAAGGAGGAGCCCTCAGAGGGGAATTCGGCAACATCACCGTAAGACCAGTCTGCAGTAACGACCGCATCCAGAAACGCATGGGTGGAAGGGGATCTTTAAAAAGACGTTCCACCCATGAGCTACTCTTTTAGAAAGCTCTTTAGTGTGCTAAAGGCATGCTGGGGAGATGGCCGCCTAAATACAACAGGGGGGTGGTGCAACCTGATGTGGCAATTCACTCAACACAAGAAACCGCTGACGTCGGCGTACACCAGCCACTTGATTCCTCGAAGTAGGAAAGGTAGCAGAACATCTGAAACGCTCGGCTTCGAAGCGAAAACCTGATTATGCTCTGCACCAGCTTCTTATTTATACTCATGCTGTGATCAGCTGCAGCTGGATGCAATCAGAGCATGCCAGTGTCCTTTGGCTTGTTTTAATACACTCGATGTGGATTGGTCTCTCGAAGCAAGATCCCAATTTCTTTGGTCAAATCCGACGTGGCTTGGAGTGACCGACTGAAAGGGAGCTGTGTATAGTTTATCCTTAAATTCTGCCTCTGCGTTTTGCAAAACATACAGAAGAGGATCATGGTTTTGTTGCAATTCTCACTCTTTTTATTTGTTCTGGTTTCTGGTCACACTAAATGCAGATCAGCCAGTCTCTTTCGTTTACACTGTGTAAAAGAGACATTGAGCCAAGTGTCATTGGCAGTGAATTCAGTATGAAGTGAACAGCATATTAAAAACCAGGACATTTTGTACCTGGGGATTCACAGTAGTTTTGTTATGAACAGCGCAGAGCAGCCAATTACAGAAAAGCAATCAGGTTTTGGGGGAAGGTGTGTCATTATTATTGAGCCAACAGCAGTCAGGGATGAAAGCATGGTAGTCATCTAATTGGGTTTCCTTAAGCAACCATTACTTTACTTTTTAATGATATTTGCTAGTTGTGCAGCCCTAGTGGGAGCTTGAGTCTTGTTCTAGAGTTCATTTATAAATACATTCCCCCACTCTGCAGACTGTAGCATTTTTAAAGATAATTTTAATTATATAGGATTATAAATTTAGTATGTTTTGGCACACTGTGTCAGTAGTCACAAGTGCCAGGAGTTCCAGCCTTGAAATTTCTGTTCCAACAAGGGTCTAAAGAATAATAATTTAAACTTGTGTTCAGATGGTCTAATAAAACTTGCATTTGGACTCTTTGATTCTTATTTATATTTTTACATTTTTTTTAATTAAGCAAACTGTTTTTGCAACTTAATAAACATAAATGGATTTTTTTTATTGCTTTTAATATGGTTTCTAGGTACTTCTGATTAAAGGCCCATTCAGATCTGTATTTATTTATGCATTTAAATTAATACATTTAATAAGAATGCATTAAACTGGTCAATAGTGACAGTAAAGACACTTAAAGCATTACAAATTAATTCTATTAATGTAATACATTCTGTTATGTACACTTTCTATATATCAATGAATCCTAAAATTCCACAATAACTACACAACTGTTTCCAAAATTGATAAAAAATAAGAAGTGTAATATTAGAATAGTTTCTAAAGTATCATGTGACATGAATAAAATATATTTGAAAATATGTTTGAATAAAAGACAGTTTTGTAAGTAAAAAAAAAATCTCAAAGGTAAAAAAATTAAAATTCTGTCATTAATTTAATTACTCACCTTTGTATCATTCCAAACCCATCTGTCCCTCCATAGACAGCAAAACAACTGAAATAATCCAGATCCAGAAACGTGGTAAAATGTAGTAAAAAGGGGGCAGTTGGATTTGCAACCCAAAGGTCGTGGGTTCAAGTCCCAGGTTCAGCAGGAATTCTGGGTGGGGTTAGTGAATAACCAGCGCTCTCTCCACCTTCAATACCACGACTGAGGTAAGACCCTTGAGCAAGGCACCGTTCCCCCAACTGTTCCCCAGGCGCCGGAGCAATGGCTTCCCACTGCTACGGATGTGTGTTCACGGGGTGTGTGTGTGTGGTTGTTCACTTCTCACTGCTGTGTGTGTGCACTTGGATGGGTTAAATGCAGAGCACAAATTTCTAGAATGCGAAACCATACCTGGCCACACGTCCTTTCCTTTCCTTAAAAACAATGGTAAAACAGTCTATGTGACATCAGTAGCTCAATAGTTGTGCAAAAAGATGAGGATACTTTTTTTGTGCAAAAACAACAACAATAACATCATATACTCAACCATTATTCTCCTATGACATACATCTTCTGCCTTTTTAGAAAGCTTTCCTCTAGATTATGCACATGCTTTCACAAGAATGTAAACAAGGCTGATTACGTCAAATATGTTAAAGCTTGCGTATATGGTGCGTTAAGAATGGTGAAAGACATAAGTCACGGGAGAAGAGTAAATTATGTTTGTTTGTTTTTTATTTGCGCAAAAAAAGTATTCACATAGCATCACAAAAGTGAGGTTGATACACTGGTGTCACATGAACTGTTTTACCGATGTTTTTACTACATTTCTGGATCTGGGATCATTTCAGTCGTATTGCTGTCTATGGAGGGACAGATGGCTCTCAGATATCATCAAAAATATCTTAATCTGTGTTCTAAAGAAAAAAGGTCTTGGGTTGGAATGACATGAGAGTGAGTAATTAATGACAAGATTTTCATTTTTGGGTGAACTAAACCTTTACGCAGAACACTGCACCAAAATTGTGATACTATTGAGGCCAGTTCTTTACAGCTGCATGAAACTGTGACTCTGTACAAAATCTGTAAAAATATTGTCACACTGCATATCATAACATGTTCTTGCTTTTTGCAAGTATGTTGATTAAGATGCCTTGTCTCAAAGTAACGATTGGGCCTGGTCAGTTCCTCCCCAATTGTTAAAAATCAGCTTTTATTCTTTGTTAATGTCCCAAGAATTCTGTTGTGTTGTCCACAAATGTGTTCCCTTTCTAATTGGCTGAAAACATTTAATTTAAGTTAATTTAATGGTGTCAGAATAGAAACAAATGGAGAAAGCATTATAGGACATAATTAATCTAATAATCCTATTTATTTCAGTTCATCACGTATTATATTTGTGATTAGAGAGGAACCCAAATGAACAAAGGCCAAAAGTCTGACATCTTTATTATGTTCCTGGAGGATGCTGTCAAGCCCTGCATGTACATCAGCTCTTTTGAATGCAGTGTGGGGAACTATACAACAGAAATTACTGTGCCTGCACTGAACCCAATATGACACCATTCCCTTATAAGATTAAAAAAAACAACAACAAAAAACCATACATATGCAAATCACGTTCTGAGGATAAATCTTCCTCAGAAACAAGCATTAGCCATGTGCCTCTTGCACAATGTTTCATTGCTGTACTTTCCGGAGCTGCTATTACACATGCGATCACAACAGATCCTCAGTATGTCTCCATATGACCTGCTGTTTATTAACAATGTGGCATACAGGCCTCTACAATGAAGATAATGCACACTCATGCTAATCCATAATGAAACACAGTCTTTGCACAGATGGCAGGACAAATGTGTCTATGGATTCATCTGTGTGTTCGTGTTGCTTCTGCAAGACATGGCATGTGGCATAATTGAGCTGATGCACATTGGGACTGTCTTGTATTTGACTAAATTCCTAGCTCTACTTGAGGCTTTCACATGTGCCCTTGTGTGTTATGAATGCATTAATTCCTTTAATTATGATGTCACATGCATTATATTTACTTGTGACAGTGAATGAATGTTTCATCCTGGCTCCTACCCGAATTTGCATGATGTTTAATTTTGTCACACAATATGTGTCATAATGGGTGATTGTGCACAATTTATGATGCTTTATGTCACAATTCCTTATACTGTACTACACTCAACTCATTTGCATGAACTAAATCAGCATTTTGACCTTTCTCTATCTAACTCTAACTTATTTTATTTGTCAATTGATCACTTTTTTAACAGGAAAAAAGTTAAGCAAGAGATCCCAAAAAGAAATGTTGGAAAACACAACCTGCAAGTATCTTGTATTGTCTAATCCTAGACTTCTCCGTCCTGTAGTATTGCTTTTCTTTGCATTAACTGTAGCTTGTAGATTTAAAGCTAGCTGATATAAATTTGACCGTGTCTGAAAAAAAATACTGTTGATTACTACAAAAAATATATTTTATTCCCGGCTTTGTTTTCATTAATGCACTTATAGTGGATGCCCATAGGGCAAATGTATTGAATAGTTTAGAAGCAGAAATGTGAAGGTCATGCTTTTCTTCAAACACTTGAATTATTCAAGTAAATTGATCCTTTTTATATATCGTCTTGAGAAACCTTTGATGCAGCATTATAGTCAAAATTCCTGTGTGATCTATAAACAGCCTTTTGTAGATTCGTTTTGTAGACAGATGTGTGTATATATATACACATATTTGTATATACTGTGCTGCAGATTTTAATTACTGGTTTGCTTTGCAGTACACTATAGACTTTAATTGTAAGTAAATTACTGTATAATTGTTTTCTTCTTTATAAGAAATAAGAAACTGATTAAAATAATTTTCTTTAGTGATAGACAGTATGTTACCAATAAGCTTAATGTAGATTTGAACTATTCCTTTAACTTGAAATCTTCCTTAAATAGTGTACTTGAAATTGGTTTGTTGTGCAAACTAAGTTGACAATATGTCAGTTGAAGAATATTATTGCATTAAATAATAGTTAATCAAATATTTAAATGACTTACTCAACCTTCTTCTGTGGAACACAAAGAATATGTATTTTTGTCCATACAATGAAAGTGAGTAGACTTGAATGTTGTTTGGAACCAAACATTTTTGAAAGTGTCTAATTTTTTTGTAATAATGTTAACATTTCCTTTAAATAAGGTCATGGCGAGCTTAATATATTTTTTTATTTATATAAAATGTTGTATAATTTGTATATAATATAAATCTAAAGAAAGAAATCTAAATAAATTTAGTAGGATTAGTACATAAATATGCTCTCTTTCTCTTTCCCTCACCCACCATCATCAAACACAATCCATTATTTCTGTCCATCTTCTTTAATCTCCTTTTCTCCTTCCTCAACCTTATTTTATTCCTGCTGCTTTTAAGGCTTGCACTCTAACCTCATCTAAACTCTATTAGGATTACTCAGCGGCCCCATCTTTCTCTGTCAGTGTCTTCCTGTCCACATTAATCAATGATAATACCTCCCAGCAGAGGTTGCCTTAAGTGACTCGATCCACCATTGCAACGATTAGACTCCTGGCCACTTTTTTTACATTACACCCATGTATTAGACAAGCGCCATACTGCTAGAGACTGGTTCAAAGCCTAGCTTTGGTGTAGAGGCATTTAACATATCAGTGACAAAGAGTGCAGGGCAAAATGACATAACAAACCCTTCTTATCCTAAAGGGAAAACAAGAGGAGCCTTCTTGCTGCCGAAAGGAGCTCGCAATGTGTATCTGAATGAAACGGAGGATTCTAGAAATGTGATGGGTGAGTTGTATCATGCTTTGCAGAGGAATGGGCATTGGTAGAGAAGGCAACATTAGCGTTTTTATGTTTTTGTGTTGCAAAATGACTCAAGGCCCTGCCATTCAGCTTCCTTCTTAATTAGACTTACATAACAGTTGTTCAGACTTTATTGTTGCCTGACATTGTTATTTGAGCTTCTGAAGGGTGTGTCATCTATTCACAAGGGTGAATGTATGAACTGGATGGATGAAGAACCTTCTGTCATGACCTTGCTTGATGAACAGTTGCAGTAGTCTAGAAATGCCTTCTAATGATGCCCGTCTCTGCAAAGATCAAACCGTAGTAGAACTTCTTAGCTAACTAATTGCTTCTGCCATCTCTCCCTTTGCCCTTTTTTCGCCATTGCAAAGGTTACCTAAAGATGTTTCTCATTCCTCCTGGAGCTAGACATGTGATCATACAAGAACATGAGGCTTCTCCTCAAATTCTTGGTAAGTGATATCTGTCCTCATGTTTTTCAAGCTTCACAGCAAGAAGATCAAATGCTTACTTATGTATTCTGTGCCCGTTCCCAGGTAACTGTGCATAATGGATCCATATCACTCTAATACATATCCATCACACCAATGTATTCACATAAAAGGTTGTGCATTTGCCTGGAAGTGCATTAGATATAATTAGACTCACTGATTTCACTGTCCACCACAATTTATCTGTGGCAGAACAGATGTTTTCATGCTGGGTTTGTTATGGAATTTACACTTGGTTTTAGATGAGTGTTTTTTGATTTTAGAGTAAAATAATGATTTAGATTAAGTTTCATAAGTAACTCAAACATTAATTTTAAAACTATTTTGTTGGTTTTAATGCAGAAGTTGCTTACATTTGGCACTACAAATACCCAGAGTGTTTTTTGATGAGCTTTGTACAGTAGAGAGTGCCACTAGCAATGGCAAAGCAATGGGTTTGATTTCCAGGTAAAGTAGGAACTGTGTGTGTGCAGTTTCAACATAAATGCATCTGGCAAAGGCATGAGTGTTTACAGGAAAGTTTCCTAAAAGGTAATGTTAACCACAGGCATTAAACACATACATTTAAAAGCACTATTCTAGAAACCCATTTGTAACCCATTCTTGGCTAACTTGCTAATTCGCAATGTGACAGAACAGCTCTATTTGCTATTGAAATATGAACATTACTCTGTTGCATATGAGATTTACCTTGCAAAAAAAGATTCACTTATTATGATATTTGTAGTAATGTTGTCAAAAGTAGCCTACCGACTGCTATATCAGTTGTGTACTGCAATTTTAAAACGCCAATTTTTCTTAGCTGTGAATAAATATAAATATAGCTGTGTAAATAAATAAAATTAAACTGCCTCTTTTACATCAACTTGCGGCTAACGCACCTTCCTCACGTTGCTCCAAGTAAAGCCGGTTCTGTAATCAGCGGTAAATTCCATCAGGTGCGTGAACTTACATTGAACCACATTCTCTACGCTGATGAGCTGTGCAAATTCGGGTTCATTATCAGCGTGGTTTTGCGCAGGTCGTCAGAGAATAACGGCTCTGCATAGTGAATGCGGCTCAATGTAAGTTCACTCACCTGATGGAATTTCCACTAATTACAGGCTTTACTGACGCATTACATATCACGCGATGATTATCTTGCAGCCCTCTGCTATTCTTCTACTGCTTCAGAAAGCACTTGCAATCTAGACGCAGTAACGTCATAGTGACGCAGTCCAATGCGTAAACTCCGCCTATAAAAATAGTTTGGTCTTTATACTGTAAAATCGCAATGATATTTAATAACTGATCGTGGGTCATAAATATCGTTATCGTGATAAAAATACGATTAATCCTGCAGCCCTACAACATTATATAATATCACAAGAAAAATAACAATTTCATAGATACATTAGTAGTACTGGTATCTGTGATACTTGCCTTCAATCATAAAAAAGATACCACATTAATTTGATGACTAACTGTTAAATAACTGCAATGCAAAAGTAAATTTAACAACTTTAAATGTTATGTGGAATTAATCGTGATCGATTTTAGAAAAAAAAGTGTGATTAATTACATTATTTTGTGTTCTGTCAGCTTATTTAGGGCAATAATATCCAAAAAAATGTCAAGGAATCACATGAGCAGGATGTTGAAATAAACAGAAACCTCACCTTTCAGAGTAGACATTAAAAAGCATGTCCCAGTCATGATGTGCATATTTGCTGTGCATTTCTGAATTTGGTTGTGTTGCACACATTGTCAAACATGTTTTTTTCTGAAGCACTTTAAACTCCACTGTACATGTTTTATTTTAAATATAATAATTTTGAAAAGTCCATACAGACAGCAATTATCACTTTGTAATGCACATAATTAAACAAGTAGCTTTTATTCCAACAATTTCGCCCTACTTATAAGTGCTTCTCCATAAATGTAGGAGTTTGAATAATACTCCTCAGCAGTTGAACTTTTAATTAAACCTAACCTTATTTTAATTAGCTAGATAAGATGTTCAATGCCTCACTACATTGACCTAGTTAACCTTCCAAGAGGTCTTTCAAAGGTAATACTGTTTCAACAATACATTCCTGGTGCTTAATAGCTTATTGTTACACATCTCAGTTATGCATATACTGTACTATTTAACTTAACAGATTGTAATAATTAGATAATAATTAAAAGTAAGATGCTATAGTTTAGCAATTTATTTCTAATTTTACAGTACTGTATATTTCTGTCTCCATTCATTTTCAAGAAATATATATTAAATAACTTACATTTTAATTTAATTTTGCTCTGATATGGTTTGTAATTTAGCATTTGTATTTTTTTTCTATCCTTTTTGTACATTCTTGTGTAAATAATCAGTTATAAAGTAAAGATTTTGTGGATACACAAACTCATCACAGTAAAAAAGAAATTAAAGGTCAGCTTTGACCTTAAAAATGACCTAAAATCAATATTAGAGCAAGTATATAACCAGCCAGTGTGCAAAACAGTCGCCCTAATTTTGCCATATTCGCATTGGTTAGCTTATAATAACGTTTTCTAATTAGAGTGGTATGGTAGAGCTTCACAATTAATCGTTAAAAGTTCGCAGTATCCCACACGTTCTTAATCCATCTTTATACGATTCAGCCAATTATATTTTCAAGGGCAGGAGACGAGCATATCTCATATGAAATGAGATAACACGCAATCACTCACATCACGTCAGTGACTGCAGTGGCCAGATGAGCTTATTACAACCGTTTCACACAGCATACATAATTATATATATAGTTTATAGTTTTTTTCCCCCTTGACATTATTACATTATTTTACATTAAATTTAATATTTATTTTCTTATTTTACTGCTCTTTTACTGCTGTTTGATAACCTAATGTTAAGGGGTAAATCTTTAAAATAAAAAAGTTCTCCAGAACCGTGAGAGAATCGTGATCTTTGTTCTAAACAAAAATATTTTTTATCTCATTTCATCCAGAATCGTGCAGCTCTATGGTATGGGTAGGTTTTTATATGAAATTCGAGCATGGCACTGTGTCAATACGTCCGTCTTTAAACATAAACAAGTTGTCCCAGCTACTAGGCTATAGAACATCTCGGTTACGTATTGTAACCCTCGTTCCCTGAAGAAGAGAACGAAGACGTCACGTCGGTGACCGACGAATAGGAATCTCGCTTCGAGATGCCAAAACAACTTTGCGTGTATGCAAACATGCTTATGAATTTCATTGGCATACACTGATTAGGATCAGCTGAACTCAAACGCAGCGTGAGTATAAGTAGGTCATCAGATCTAGCATTCATTAGGTTTTCGCTGAGGAGCCGAGCCGGTGTTACAGCCCCTAGCGGCGGTACAGCCCCTATGGTGACGGAACGTGACGTCTCCGTTCCCTTCTTCAGGGAACGAGGGTTACAATACGTAACCGAGACGTTCCCTTTCAGTTGGTCACTTC
>JAUMHR010000049.1:12051702-12062444 GCA_032361145.1 Enteromius fasciolatus
TCCAAACTAAATCTCTGAATGTGACTCAATCAGATCTCAGTTCAGCAGTCAGTGCTCTGGTGAAGCTGAGAACACACGACACACGACTGTCAGCTTGATTATGAAGGGAATGTGGCCTTGGCAGCTGATTGCTCTGAGTTGGACTAGGTCTGTTTCAGAGGGCAGACACTGTATTCAGTCGCAGAAAAACATCTCGGTTACGTATTGTAACCCTTGTTCCCTGAAGAAGGGAACGGAGATGTCACGTCGGTGACAGACAAATAGGAATCTTGCTTCGAGATGCCAAAACAACTCTGAGTGTATGTAAACACACCAATGAATTTCATTGGTGTACGCTGATTAGGATCAGCTGAAGCAGATCTAGCGTTCATTAGGTTTTCGCAGAGGAGCCGAGCCAGTGTTACGGCCCCTAGCGGCAGTACAGCCCCTATGGTGACGGGACGTGATGTCTCCGTTCCCTTCTTCAGGGAACGAGGGTTACAATACGTAACTGAGACGTTCCCTTTCAGTCTGTCACTTTGACGTCACGTCGATGACCGACGAATAGGGATCCCTACCAAAGCGCCATAGAGACTGCCCCTTCCAGCCCCTTCCAACCACCTGAGATCCTCTAGGTAACACTCAGGGGCTCCCAGCCCTCTAGCAGTTCTCAAAGATACATCGCCTCGAGGGCCTAGCGTCAGATGCTTCGCAACATCCGACTGCTGAGGGGATCGGAGGACTCTATCTACAGTATCTACTGATAAGGATTACTGGAGAGTATATATACCAAGCCGACCGAACAGGTCCTACTCCGGCTCTTCAGCTCTGTTAAAGGTGAGAACTCGGGTAGAAACCGGTTCAACACATAAGCTATAGAACCTAGCGAACGTGTTAGGGGTCGCCCAACCTGCAGCTCTTACAAGGTCAACAAGCGAGGTGCCTTGTGCCAACGCCCCGGACGACGCTACACTTCTGGTTGAGTGAGCGCGTACATTGAGGGGACAGGGTGCACCCTGAGCCTAATCTGCCAGGGTGATGGCATCCACTATCCAGTGGGCCATCCTCTACTTAGAGACAGCATTCCCCTTCTGCCGACTTTCATGACAAACGAAGAGCTGGTCTGAGGTCCTGAAGCTCTGTGTCCGATCTACGTAACACCTTAATACCCGGACGGGACATAGCAACAGTAATGTTGGGTCTGCCTCCTCCGAGGGCAGTGCTTGGAGGTTCACCACCTGGTCTCTGAAGGGAGTGGTAGGAACCTTGGGCACGTAGCCGGGCCATGGCCTCAGTGTTACCTGGGAATCCTCGGGCCCGAACTCGAGGCACGAATCGTCGACCGAATATGCCTGCAGGTCCCCTACCCTCTTGATGGAGGCCAATGCGAGCAGGAGGAGCGTTTTCATTGATAAAAACCTCAACTCGACTGCTGGCAAAGGCTCAAAGGGATCCTCTCTCAATGCTCTGAGCACAAGAGAGAGATCCCAAGAGGGTATAGATTTAACCTCCTACCCCCCTAAGAAACCTGATGATCAGATCATGCTTACCCAGGGACCGGTCATTGACCAGGTCTTGGTTTGCAGCAATAGCAGCCACATAGACTTTAAGAGTGGAGGGAGACAGCCTTCACTCCAACCCTTGCTGCAGGAAGAGAAGCACGGATCCAATCGGGCATGTTCGGGGGTCTTCTCCTCGAGAAGAACACCATACGATGAACAGGTTCCACTTCAATGCGTAGGCAGCTCTTGTAGAAGGCGGTCTCGCAGATGAAATAGTGTCAGCTACCCCTTGGGGTAGGCCACCGTGTCTCGTCCAGGGTCCAGACGTGGAGTTTCCACAAATCTGGGCGCGGGTGCCAAAGGGTGCCCCGTCTCTGAGTCAGTAGATCCTTCCTCAGAGGAATCGGCCCGGAATATGAATGGCGCGAAGCAACCCCAGATGCTTCTGACTCCATAGAAGGAGGTGGCGGACGAGCTGAAACATACGATGGCAGCGTAGACCACCTTGATGGTTGATGTATGCGACGGTCAAGTGTTGTCCGTGCACAGCTGGGCAACGTCTCCACCGCATTGCCAAAGAGCCCAGTCTGTGACACGGGATTATTCAAGAACCTAATCTTGTCTGCATCACTCACGTTCACCCAACACAGCCAATGGCGCTGCTGGACCACCATCGTGGACATGGCACAACCCAGTGCACGCGTCGTAACCTTCGTCGCACGAAGCGCGAGGTCTGTCGCGGCAGAAGCTCAGAAGAACCTCTGGATCGTGGCCACCCTCGTGCAGAGCTCTCAGTGCCTTGGCCTGATGCACCTGCAACAACGCCACAGTGTGTACGGAAGACACAGCCTCTCCTCAGGCCTTATAAATATCATCATTGATGAATGCCTACAGGCCTGGAAGGGGAGCGATGGGTTACCCTGCCAGGAGGTAGAAGCCTGTGAATACAGTTGCCTCCAACAGACCTCTCAACCTGGGGGACCCCCGTGTAGCCCCTCGCTACGCCACCATCAAGGGTGGTGAAGGAGGATGAACCATTTGATCGCTTTCTGGCAGTAAAAAGTGCCTTCCACAACCAAGTAGGCTCATCATGCACCTCCGGGAAGAAAGGCACCGAAGTTGGCCTCTGTACAGGGCACACCTCAGTACCAATCATGCCACCTCGGAAGCTCAGGACGCTGTGGAGGGTTCCACTTAATCCCGATCCCCCTGGTGGCCCGGGAAAGCATAGCGACCAGTTCTGAACCATTATCCGGTATGGTTAATTGTCCATCGGACACCGCTCCAAACCGAATGCCTCATTTCCAGGACTGTACTCTCCTTCCGATGCAGTAACCGACATCTGATCATTAGGGGGGGCTCCGCGAACGCTGCCAGCGTGAGCCCCAGAACGCGAAAGAGGAATAGGAACTCCCTTCTATTGGTCATGTAAGTAAGCCTTACCCGCAACTCCGAGAGTAGTCATCTTACCATATGAGAAACATGAACTATCCACGAACGCTGCTTAAACATGCTCAATGCCCAGGCATGTAAACAACGTTTGTGACTGTCCGCTGAACCCAGGTAACGGCCACATCCAACAACGCACTGATGGTATGACATTCCTCGTTAAAGGAAGTGTCTTTAAAAAGACGTACCACCCGTGAGTACTCGTTTAGCTTTGCCCTTTTGTGAAAGGCTGAAGCAAACAGGGAAGATGGTCGCTCGGTAAACAAATGCAGATAGTGCACTACAAATGTTACCGTCACTCGACTGGAACCACTGTCGCTGCAACGGCGTAACACCAGCCTTTCTCCGTCGTTTCGCAGAGTAGAATGGCTCCAAGAACATTCGCATGAATTGCTCGGCTCTGAAGCGGAAAGCTAATGAATGCTAGATCTGCTGACCTACTTATACTCACACTGCGATTGAGTTCAGCTGATCCTAATCAGCGTATGCCAATGAAATTCATTGGCGTGTTTCCATACACGCAGAGTTGTTTTGGCATCTCAAAGCGAGATTCCTATTCGTCGGTCACCGACGTGACGTCGAAGTGACCGACTGAAAGGGAATGTGAGAATCCTGGAGGTGGAAGACCATATAGGCCCAAGCTACAATAATGAAATGTACTATTTGGATGGCAGATTGTAATGCAGAAAGGATTATGTGTTTATAAAACACATGTGAATGAAATGAAATTATATTTATATTTTTACATGTGCTTCTACTTAGCATGGGATTATACAAGATTTGTAATTTAAAGACAGTCAGTTCAAAGGCAGCCTAATTTGTTTTTGTGTTAAAAGAATTTGAAATTTGAATGGTGTGACAATTAGAAATTAGACTTTATATAAATTGAAATCTATACGCTAATACATCATAGTCACGCAATGCTGATGTTGTTAACGCTAATAATTAATATAACAATAATAAAATGTGCATGGTTTTATGTGATACGAGCTAATTAATCATTAGATTAAATCACTATTAGTAGCGCAAATTATTCACAAAACCACTCGCTGGATCCCTGTCGATCTTAAAACAACAGCTGAAAACTCATCTCATTTGACACTACTTGACTTTATCCTAAATAGAAAAAAAATATATTTTTCTTTATTTATTCCTTACCTTTGAACAATGCCTGAGACTGCTATTATGCGCATTTCCATCTGTCTGTTTGCCTCTTTAAGATCAATCACTTTATGTATTCCCCATCTGTAAGTCACTTTGAATAAAAGTGTCTGCGAAATGACTAAATGTAAATATAATCTTTTTCACTCAGTTGGGCTGAACAAGTGGCAGACTTCTTAATTGTTCGGGTTACAATATATGGTGAAAATTTGTCATATATTCCAAGACAAAGAATCTTGTGATTACTCACTACAGGATTCACTCCAATGCGATGACTGAAAGCCACACATTCACCTAAAAATTTTTAATTAATCTATGCTAGAGCCGGAGTACAACCCCATGCAATAAGAAATATTTTCAGGTTTTCAAACAGAGATGGCAACAAAGAGGCAAAACTTATGGACTGCAGCTTTAACATTACAGGCAAAGCACTATAAAGCATTATATTTAATGTTCTGGAACCTAGTCTTATTTTTCAGATTACAAGTGACATTTGATGACTTGTAACAATGGTGATTGTCTTGTGTGTGCTGCTTTCCTTGTAATCACCATTGACATTCAGTTGAATGACCACCTAATCGCTCTCATGCTCTGAGCTTGTACTATGTCATTATGCACTGTATGTCTCACAGTCCTCATATAGTTCAATAGCATTTAATATTATCATCATGCTTCTGAAAAATTTACTTAAGCTTTTTGAGATTGAAATTGCACAGTAAAAAGCTCATTGTTTTGATAGTTTATCGTCTGATTCGATGGCTGATACAACAGCTTAATTGAACATTGTTTCAGATCATTCTGTTAACTTCTTATCTCTGAACTGTTGAAGAGTTGTAATTAATCACTGATTGCAGCTATCAAGAACCAGGCAACCGGGCATTACCTTCTCAATGGCAAAGGAGAAGATGCGAGATCTCGGCACTTCATCGAGATGGGAGTGGAGTGGGACTACCTCATGGAGGATGATGCTGAGACTCTTTACACTGATGGTCCTCTACATGATGCAATTGTTGTTCTGGTAAATAAAACTTTCTAATTTTAGGTTTAAAATAAGATATGTAATAATGTGAAATATTCAGTAATCCTTGAAATATAGGTGATACTAATATTTGTGTTTTTATTTATTTATATGTAGTTTAAACCGATACTCGATATTACATATTAAATCTTTTCTCACTTCTTTTATTCTATTTTTGCCATCATCTGCTGTTTTAAAGTTACTATTTAATAACTATATAACTATTAACTATTTAATAATTTAATAACTGTTAAAATTTATACTTTTTTTTATTATTATTTTTTTTTAAACATTCTAATGTTGTGATGCCTACATTTATTTGTAGCATCTAAAATTATAGATTTATTAATTTTATTTTACTTTATTTTTAAGGTTAAGATTTACATAATACTCTTATGAGCATTTATTGTTATTGGACATCTGCATAATGTCTTTATGCCAATTATGTTTCCTCCTTATGTTCCCTCCATTCACTTTCTTTACTTATGCTAAGAGAAACATAATTCAAATCAAGGTCAATAGTCAGTTACATGGCAACAATATACTGTATTTCCTTTTTCCGTTTTCTTCATTGAGTTCAAAACTCAATGAGATGGAATTGTTTGGTTGGCCATAGCAACCATTGTATAATTATTTTTTTTCATGTAGGCAAAAAAAAAAAAAAAGAACGCCATTCACAAATGTTCGAAACAAAGAGTCTACTTGCTTTTCCTTTCCTTTCTTTTATTAAAACTGTCTACATTTTTTGATTTGTAAGAAAGAATTATGGAATAAGTATCGATTATGCTGAACAGTCCATCATTTTAATAAATATGTTAATGAAAATGCAAGGATCGCTAATCATGGCATGCCTTGGCAAGAAAATTAGAAGTATGAAAAAAAAATACAATACTGCATAGTGTGAGGTAGAGTAAGCGCAGTCTTAGATCATTGTGTGTTTGTGTGGATACATGCAGTGAGCCTAACACTTCCCCCAAACACAGTATATGGTGTTGTTCATCATGCCTCACCATATATATACAATAAGTATTTGATCACCCTGTGATTTTGTAAGATCTCTTTCTAAGAATCTAAAAAGAAAAATCCGAAAATCACAGGAGGGATTTTGGCTCACTCTCCCATACAGATCTTCTCTAGATCTGTCAGGTTTCGGGGCTGTCACTGAGAAACACAGAGTTTCAGCTCCCTCCAAAGATTTTCGATTGGATTTAAGTCTGGAGAATGTGGCATCTGTAGAGTGCACTTGCAGCTATTGACCGTTGAGTGGGGCTTTAACCATAAGTTATTGAGCAAACTCTTCAAAGCACGTTTTCGCAAATAGTCATCAGCTTTGCCTTGCTGATGTGTTATATTTGACGGCAGCAGTAGGCGGAAAATGAAAGGAAAAAAACTAAACAAACAAACTGTAGTTAATATTCACAAATTACAATTTAGTAGGCTACTTATGAAGTTATTTTTGTTTCTTAGTACAAAAAAAAAAGTAGTTTAGGCTACTTTTCATCTGAGCTTTAAAATTGGTAGCCTATTTTAGTAGTCTAGGAAACATACATAAATGTGCAAAATAAAAATATTCTCATTATTAATATTCGTAAAAATTAATAAAAAAAAATAAAAAAAATAAATATTTAAAAATTTATTTAATTAAAACATCAACAGCGTATATTTTTGCCACTCACAGACTTTGTTATTCGTTACCTGCCCTATTTTGACAGAGAAATACTTGGAAAAAGATCTACACTCCTTAAGAAAGTATTGCATATTTTATGAATTATTTACTTTATTTTAGTAAAATGTGAGACACTGTATTTCACTCCCATTATTTAGACCTAACTAAAATAAGAAACAAATTAATTAAACCTGCCACCTAAAATATTAAATCTGATAAAAAGGGACGAATAAATAAAACAGCTGTTTAAATTCAAGTTCTCTCATATAATCAACAAAGTGCACATTATTATTTGTACAATGTAATACTTATTGTATCTTTACTATTTAATGCAAATATATTATGCGCCTTGTAAGATATTAAAGGAAAATTAATTAATTAAATTAATTCATTCATCAATTTTGGGGAATAACCTTACATTTAAAAATTTTCCTCTACATTAGTTCTAGGGTTAGTCTATGCAAATGAGCTCAAAGAGTCATTCGATTGCAGCTTATCACAAGTTTGAAACATGAAATACACTTAGTTAATTAATATGTCCAGCATCTTAATCAATAAGTATATTTAAACAGTTACTTTGATCTGTGGCCAACAAACTAAAGAACTATAGGGGTTTCCTCTCTGAGCAGGGTAGCTTAGGATTTATTGGCAATGTTGACTTCCAAACACAATGCACAAGGCAGTTAGTTCTTAATAAGTGAAACACAATTTATTTGTTGAAAACCTAATCTACTACACAAACACTACTACCTAGGATTAGTGCGACACATTCACACACACATTCACTCACACTGCCTAAAGATGGGAAATAAAGTTACTGAGATGATCAAACATTTGCTAGTACTCATCTCAAACCACCACCAGCAAGTAACACTTTAACAGAGAATTTGTCCTTAGCTTTTAACTTCAAATCTCAGTGGCACCGTCAGCAAAGAAGGGAACAGTTTGTGTTACCAATCAGCAGATGCTCTCATCTGAAGCAGGTTTCTGGGTGTCCTTGCTCTCGCAGCGGATGGGTTTGGAGAGTTCGTTGAAGTTGGCTGTTTGGATCTTCTGTAGTTTGTAAACAGTTCTTACGGTGTGGTCAGGGAAGGAGGAAGCGGAGGCGTCTGGTTCTTGACAAAGAGTGACCTGCTTGAACTTCTCTAAGTTCTAAGTTTCTTCGCGTTGCTTTGCGTAGCTGCACTGTGCATGCACAGGGACATAGTGCTCCGGCACCTCAGCCATCTGGGTCTTCAGGTCAACCGAGAGAAGAGCAAACTCTCCCCGGTGCAGAGGATCTCTTATCTCGGTATGGAGGCAGACTCGATCGATATGACCACCTGGCTCACAGCAGAGCACGCGTGGGCCATGCTGAAATGCCTAGATACGTTCAGGCACAAGAAAGCGGTTCCTCTCAAAACTTTTCAGAGGCTTTTTCACGGCAGACTTCTCCAGCCTTTCCAGCGCTGTCGTAGATACCATCACTCAAGTGCGAGCCCCCTCTACGAGGCAGGGTTACGCTCAGAGATGGAGTCTGTCCGTCGAATGGTGTTCCTCCCATGGTGAGGACCCACAGAGATGTACGATCGCAGTTGTGCTTTCCTTCCTGCAAGAGAAATTGGAGCGCAGGCTGTCCCCTTCAACTCTCAAAGTATACAGTATGTCGCTGCCATAGCCGCATATCATGACGCAGTGGAGCCCGCGTCCCTCGGGAAGCATCAGCTCATCGTCAGATTCCTCAAAGGTGCGCGTCAGGTAAACCCCCCGAGACCACATCTTTTGCCCTCTTGGGACCTAGCCGTCACCCTAGCCGGGCGGCAGCTCGCTCCCTTCGAGCTGCTTCAGTCAGTAGAAATTAAATTTCTTACTCTGAAGACAGCGCTTCTCATCGCATTGCCGGCAGTACGCATTACTCTTTCCAACAGTTTCTTTGTCTCTCGTGCAGAGCTAGTGCGTCTTGAGAAAAAACAAAAAGCGTATTATATTGCATCTCATACTCCAAATGAGTGTGCCAAAAATTGCAAAAGCCAACCCAATGGGGACATTTGTCCATAAACAGACACTATGGAAAAACCTGCTCTGCAACTTTTAGCTGCACTCTTCATCTGAACGAGCCAGAGATTCACACCTTTATAAACCCTCCACCAAAATCCCCCCAAAACAGAGTCCGTTCAGTCTCGTTACTGTTGCTGAGTGTAAAGTGGTCAAATTCTTAGTGTAAAAACCCTTACCCTCGCTAGGGTTCTAACCGCTAGGGTTCGAGCCCGACGTTCTCCCGGCCCGCTCCCTGGACAGCATGCCAAACCCGCTCATTATTATTATCATTTTATTGTGTGAGGAAGCGTGAACACTTGAACTGAAATTCAGAGAAGCTGCTGTTTGGTGCAGTTTTTTAATTTCATTTATTTTGTTAATTTATTATCTCATTAGAAAAATTCATTTGGAATATGGGCCTTTGCATTTCTTTTAGGATATATGTAGCTAGGTTTTTCTCTGTTTGCATTTATTTGTTTATAAATATATATTTTGCTTATGGGCATATTTAGGCTATTGTTTTTTTCTGTTCGCTCAAGCTCTGCTTGTGAGTGATGTGAATCCTCACATGATGTTTATGCTGCTTTTTGCTTGTAAAAACTTATGTGACAATTCTCTTTTTTTTAAGGATGATGTCATCACGCACAAAATGTTATTTCACCATTTTGAAATACATTTTTTTACATTTTTTAATTTATTTTTCTAATGATTTAAGGATGTTATATTACAATATTGTTGTTGTTTAATTTGGTTATTTTATCTCTATTTAACAAAACAAAACTGTAGTCAGTTTGGTAACTTTGTGTCACCTGGCGATAGTTTCGTGAATGACTTCAACACACGACTGAATTAAAATTAAATCTGGGGCCCCGTGGCGGCGGTACATGCAGCGGTACTAGTCATTTTGGTTGTCCACCTACTGTAGCCTTGGAAACGATGGTCCCAGATCTCTTCACGGCATTTACCAGCTCCTCCCGTGTAGTTCTGGGTTGATTCTTCACCATTCTTAGCATCATTGATACCCCACGAAGAGAGATCTTCCGAGAAATTTGTGCTCGTACCACGGCGGATTTACTGTTTAAATGAAAAAATGAGAACTGTGTCAGGCTGAAACAAGCTTAAACACTTGTGCTACACCACATTGCGCCAGGTGCGTAATAGGGCCCTTGGTGTGAAACGTATGACTGGATGTGCTAAAGATGCTTTTCTGTCATATAACACATGCACACTTTAATGAGCAGACAGATTAAGGTGTTTACATGCCTGACTGAAATCAGCGTAATGGTCAAAAATATAAGTTGGCTGGTTTATGCGTGAAGAAACATGACACTTTATTTGAATATATGGTAATTCTTCAACTCCCCTAGAGTTAAAAAGTTAAAATTTACAATGTTTTATATATTTAGCTGATCTCTGGGTATGTAGTTTAGCATAGATCATTAAATATAACAATAATCTCATTCCAGCATAATAACTTTGCTGCCATACCATAGGTGCAGCAGGTGCTTAAGCAGTGCCTAAAAGAAGTCCCCAGCATTTTCAGGCTCTGTGTAATATCATTTTGCCAAGTTCCTTGATTATTATGCTGGAATAGTTCCTAGTTATATCAGCTTAGAAAATAGCAACTTTTCAAATTTTCCGTCAGTCTTAGTACACAATGTAACTACAGAAGAGTCAACTTATAAATAGGAAAAATGTTGAAACTTTGTCATTTTGTCATTTTTAAGCATGATGCTATGTAGTGAGTTCTATGAATACTACATCAAATTAGTTGCTTGTAGCAGTAACAGAGACCTTCAAATCATTTATTTATTTTAATATATTTATAAGAACAGTTTTATTGTGTTATATATTTACTTATTTGTGGTCATAGCTTTTTCACTAGTTCCCACTACCTCGGCGATAAAATAGCTTGTTTGGCGAACTGTCCGGGGGACAGGCAGGGAGCCCG
>JAUMHR010000049.1:12062544-12074266 GCA_032361145.1 Enteromius fasciolatus
AGCGACAACAACAGACCGCAAAGAATGATGGGCATGCTTGGGCTGATGGGAATTGTAGTTCCCGCTACCTCCCATTCGCTCCATTCGCCTGAGCAAACTTTTCTCAGAAGACCTATAATTTTATCGAGTCATGCGACCACAGTATTATCGGAAAAATGTTATATTGCGGTACGACGGTATTTGCAATACCGTTACATTCCTAGTAACAATTAGCAACACAGACATATGTGAATGATTGTTCATAAATAAACTAATGTTTTTATGTCATAAACATTTTAGGATTTAGGAATGGTAAGTTACAGTTTCTCTTCAGTTATAGTCTTGCTTCAGGCCAATCTTAAAATTTAGCTGCCTCGCATGAACCTATTTCTGGTCATGCCACAACATTTCAGCTAGATTAGGTTGAAGGCCTTGACTTCGGTTCTTATTCTTCCACTTTGCATATCCACGCAAATATTTCCTTGTTTAGGATCTTTTGTGTGATATGACCTACTTTCTGTAAAGTGTAAGCTCATGGAAAGACACATTGACATTTTCCTGTAAAATCTATTACTGCAGTCTATAATTCATCAATTCTTTAATGACGACAAGCCATCTGGGTTCTCATATTCTGAGGCTACAAAAACCCCAAACCTCCGATATTACTACCACCAAATGTCATTATTTGAATGAAGCATTTGGTTCTGCTAAAAAATGATTTGATTTGAATGCTGTGGTTTTTCTCTTTGATATCCTTTCTTTCCCGACAAGGTGAATTCACAAACACTGACGTCAGCTTTAGAAGATATGTGGAGATCTTTAGACGTGTTTTTAAGCCTTGCTTGCTGATAAATTAATAACCTACGCAGAGCAAAAACAATGTTAAATTAAAACAATACAAATTCTGTATCAGTTTACAGTTACTAACTGGGACACAAAATACACTGATGTCTGGAATGTGTTTAATCACATCATTTTGATTAGTTACTACTAGTTACTTCAAATTTAAGCAAAATAAATGCATAAATTGTTGCATTTTAAATGGTTCACCACCTTTTTCCCACCCTCAAAATTACTTTGAATAAATTGTGTGTCCTGGCTTCTGAGTGCAAATCTAACTTGCATATTGGTGTTATATCTGGCTTGACACATTTTAAAATAAAAATCACTATTAGAATATGAATACCTAAAGCAAGCATGAAATTTCAAGCTATAAGAAGTAAAATGAATGCAAAATTAGTTGTCCTTGAAACAGCTCCACAAGTGTGTGGAGTAAAGCTTGTCATGCTTGTTTCGTTTTCAGATTTAATTAAACAGATCCTCGTCTGAGGCATCTCACACAGAGGGCAACACATGAATCTGCATACTCTTACATATGCATGAACAAATGCTAGTTCACTGCGTACATAACCAAATGCTTGTAAATATCACTTTGCCATTTCTAAATCTTTTGTCCTGTTTTTTCATCTCCGTTAGATTATACCTAAAGACAATGAGACAAGGTCCACACTAACATACAAATACATCATCCATGAAGATTCAGTGCCTCTTAACAACAATAATGTCATTCAGGAGGACACATATGAATGGGCACTGAAGAGCTGGTCACAGTGTTCACGGCCATGTGATGGAGGTACAGTAATATTCACTTTTTAACGTTTAATTGTAAAGCACTTTTCACAATACATGTCATTTGAAAGAAACTTTTTTAGGAAATCAGTATGCTAACATTAATATTATCTTAATGTAATCTTGCCTTGTTTGAGTATGTGTATGTATTGTGAAACAAGTGTTTAATCTAAAAAAGTTTAATTCCTCAAAAAAGGAACATTTCGATGTTTATCTGCTTACTCTGGGGGCATCCAAGATAGGTGACTTTGTTTCTTCAGGAGAACACACAAAATATTTAACTCATACTGTTGTAGTCAAATAATGGCAGACAATGGGACATTGAGAGTAAAAAACTAAACAAAAACAAAAAAACTAAAACTAAACGATCAGTCTGTGCAAGAAACTGAACAGTATTTATATTGTTTTTTTATTCCTTTGGATTCACATTGACAACAGCCGCTGTTTTCTTCTGCTTGCTTTATGGCAGATCACAGACTTATAAGAGGATTACCACCACCTATCCCTTAAATGGACCGCTGAAACTCTATCTGTAATCTCAATTAGGAGTTTAAATGGTCCGTTTGAGAGATAGAGGACAGTAATGCACTTATAAGTCAGCAATTCAATGTAATGAAGAAGACAAATGCTGGCTGATGTGAGCATGCTCAGGACAATTGGACATTGCAGTGAATCAGACTGATCATTTTGTGTCTTTAGACCTCAGTGTATCATCACAAGCTGCAGGGTTTAATTCGGTTTTGTCTGTGTATGTTTTTTTTTTTTTTTTTAAGAAAAACATTACATTATACTGTATGACTGAAAGACTGCAACAATTTAAGTTAAAAATCTTGTGTTCTTACAAAGAAACAAAGTTAACTACAACTTGGATGCCCTGGGAGTAAGCAGATAAACATCACATTTTCATTTTTGGTTAAACTATCCCTTTAAATTAAACTTATAATTCAAAAACTAGCTATGTTTAATTATATAGGATATGTTTTCACTTGCTCCATTGTATGCTATAATTCAAATCAATGTTATGCATAATTTTGACATAACCTATGAATTTATATTTAGTTCATTATAAATGATTTTTAGCTTATTCTTTTTTACAAAGAAACTGAGATGGATAAGGGATTTTGTTCTGGCAGTCTTCATTATTGATGACTGTTAACAATCATAGACACATCATATGTACACATCATATTGCTTTTCATGCTTTCATTTCATTTCATCTTCAGGACACCAGTACACCAAATATGGGTGTCGTAAAAAAGGTGACAATAAAATGGTGCACAGAGGCTACTGTGACGTCAAAAAGAAACCCAAACCTATTCAAAGAATGTGTAACTTACAGGATTGTACGCAACCACAGTAAGTCGAAATTGAACTGTTTTTAACACTTCTCAAACTACCTAACTGTAACATACAATATACAAAACTAGATTTTTCATGGAATGGAAGCTAGAGTATAAGCTTGTCATGGTGCAGTGTGATTTCTTATTTCATCATATGTAACTCAATCTAAACATCACTAAATAATGTGTAAGCAGTCATGCTTACCTAGTCTTGCTCAGAGAGCTCAGAGCTGGATTTTGATTGCTTTATACCATTGAGAGGTCTTGTTTCAATCATTTCTCTTGTCAGAGGCTATGAAGAAATCTCAGAGTGTGATGCGTGTGGATGTTTTCAATAGCTGGGGATAGCTTGCCTTAGCCTTTAGCCTAGGGAATTTGTAGCCTTGAAGGATTTTGAACTTTTCTTTCTTGCACAAGTCACATCATCTCTGTGCCATAAACATCTTTTCATTTAAATATGCCTAATAGGGTATAAAAGGCATATAATGTATTTCACAGCGTCAAAATCCCACTGCCTTGCATATTAGCTTTGACAGTTTTTCAGTAATCTGGTTTGAAGGGTTTAAAGAAAAAGGTTTGACTCTCTCAAGTCGTTATTCTGCTTTTTTCAGCTACAGTATAGCTGCAACTGCCACAGGCTCATTTGATTGAAATATCAGCAATGAGAATATTTAATCTGAAAGCAGCAGTTTTTTAAATTGATACCCAGAAAAGGATTAATTCATAAATGGAAATTTAACATTTATGCAAATTGTTTGATCAATGGTTTCATGTCCACAAACGCTTTCCTCCTGAATGTCTGTAAAATGTTGTGGCCATCACTTTGATTTAAGAAGTGTTAGTTAAGGGATTTTCAAACATGCTGTCACAAAATGGTGAAGACATGGCTTATAAATGCATTAATTAGGCTATGAATAAATAATTTAATACGATCGCACACTGGTTTAATGAATAAATCTGACATTATATTTCTCATTATAACATACTAAAAACAAAAATGTTGGGGGAAAACTTAACCTAGATAAAATATGTCCCACCCATTACCACTGTAAATGATGCCAATAATTACATTCTTTGTTGCTGTGCCAACGTTGTTACATCTCCATATTTCATCACCAAGTCTACAGTGGGTACGGAAAGTATTCAGATCCCCTTACATTTTTCACTCTTTGGTATATTGCAGCCATTTGATAAAATCATTTAGGTCTATTCTTTTTCCTCATTAATACACACACAGCACCCCATATTGACAGAAAAACACAGAATTGTTGATATTTTTTCAGGTTTATTAAGAAAGAAAAACTGAAATATCACTTGGTATCCTCTTATTTGAGGCTGCAATATACAATTTGAAAGGACATATTGTGGTATATGTTTCAAACAAGTAATCACTTCCTTTAATAAACTAGCAGTAGAGGGACTAGTACTGTAGGAGATAATGCTTAATATTTTAGAAAATGAACACAATTAGCATAATGTCCTTAAAAACAAAAAAGGGAAAAAGACAAATGTAGAAATATAAATGTGTTGATGTTAAAAACAGGAGGTGCTTCAGAATCATATGTTTTTTCACAAACTGATCTGTTGCTAGAGAGTCTGCTGTGACACATTTCTATTTCGATTCTGATATTTCTTCCATGTACCCATCAGTTACCACAGGACTCCTCCTCCTTCCCATCTGCAGAGGATGAGATTGCGCCTGAAGTTATTCCTGCATTTCCTATTTCTCATTCCCTTCGCATTGGCTTCTCTTAATTTCCCCTTTTATCTTCTTCACTCTTGCAGCTGTCTCTGCAGGTGGTGGCCATTTTAGTTCCCCTGCCTTTTTTGCTTCTTAATTAATATGCTTTTCTGCTGTAAAACCTTTTAGAAATAATTAAACATGGTAAAATGTGTGAACTAAAACACTAATTTCTTATTGCATAAAGTGTTAATTAAATTAACTTAAATATTCAATTAGCATGCAAGGAGTGGAGAATATACAGCATCTCATATCTGTGTCTACATTCTTCCTGCTCTGCTGTGGTTTTGGTGGCTTGTTTTATTAACAAGCTTGGAAGAATATCTGCGTTCTGTCCAGCAATGTCTTCAAACTGTCAAAAAATCTCAGCCTTCCCATCCATAGTGTAAAGACTGCGGCGGGGACGTTCGGATCCATATGCATAATTTTATTCATGGTCAGCAGGCAGGGTCAAAAGAACAGGCAAACAGGAACAATGGAGGCAAGGCAGAGTCGTAATCGAGAACAAAAGCAGAGGTCGAGGCAGGCAGCAAACAATCACAGAAGACAGGAACAGGACAAGGTCAAACAGTACAAAACATGGGTAAATAACGCTTAGTAGAGCACGCCAGAGCAAGTCAATACTACGCACAGATGAACAGGAGAATGCAGTTAAGGGAGTGACTGGGTGTGGTGCATTTAAAATTGAATGTACTACCTGACCATTAAAAAAGTACGTTCTATATAGTATGAATGGGGGTAGTATGAATGGAATTCGGACGTACTACTGTACATCCGCCATATTGATGTTGTCACGTGTCATGCGCCGTCACAACAGCGCAACAATGTAAAGTTTCAATAAGTAATCCGTTTATTTAGATTGTGTTAAACAAGTGTAATTTAATCAAAATAAACAATGTTTTTTTCCTGAGGTACTTATACTTGAAATGAGCCGTGTCTCAACTTTCTGCCATTTTTCGAATATGACGCCTCCTCTCCCGGAGCCTCATGGAATAGGAAAGTGTCCATGGTATGCCTACTATAGAATTCGGCCAGAAGCAGTAGTTCATCTGAGTACTTCTCGCCTACTGAATTTCGAATGCTATGAATTCGGACATACTACTCGCCTCGCATACTGTTTTTCGTGTGCTTTATAGTGCGGAAGTAAGCGATTTCGGACGCAGCAAGTTCAGTTTTGATCAGCTTACTTTTATTATTTGGAAAAGAGCAGTGTGGACATCCTATCATAAAAAACTCATTTTGTGCACAATGACAGAACAAATGACATAAAGGTGTCAAAAGACATGAAGGTGAGGACATGATGACAGAATTTTCATTTTTAGTCTTTTTTTTAGTTTTTTAGTCTAAACAGTCTCCACTTGAGGGCTCCACTGAGTTCCTGTTCCTTTCTTTTCAGCCACAATATTCAACAAGTGACTGGAGTTTCTGAAAAGCACCCTACAGTAAATTAATTTGAACACTGCAGTATTGTCCATTATTCCTGAAAACCATACACTTCCAGGGTTACATAAATGCATCACATCCTTTAGCTTTTAATCACATCCTTTTCTTACAAATGTATTTACCTGAAAAAAAGAATTAACCTTCTTGTTACAACCTTCTTGTAACATGTTGACTTCCTGACCATTTTATGTTTATTGTATTAAGCTCATCATCGCATTAAAATCACATTAACTGCAAAAAGCACTTTGCAGTATGCATGTTACAATGATGTGAGATGGCTAGAAGATCATTTAGAAAAAAGGACAATTAATTTTTTTTTTTTTACAGTATACATTTACAGTAAAATATACATATAAATCATAATGAAGATTGTTAACCTTTCAACGCAACTACTTTCACTAAGCCAATGTCAGTATACTGTATGTTCAAGGTGTATTACATAAGAGCAGTAGTGCTACATTCTTTAATTATGCCGGTTCACACAGGTCAATAATGCCTCCACTGATGCACCACGTGGATGGGTTAGAAAGTCACAAATGAGGCACAAATGACCTTCTGTAGTGCTCTTTGTTATACAGGCTGGTTCAGCTGCTAAAAATTCTCCTCATTTCCAGAAGCATGCTGTGAAGGGGGTGGCAGGTCAATTATAGTAGACTAGTTCCTCTTCAGGAACTCCAGCAGCGTCAAACGAGATGCTATGGGGAACGCCTCTAGCGTGACGGCTCTGAATAGTATGTGTAATCAGTCCTTTGGATGAGCAAAAAGTCATAGGCGGATGACGTCATTATCCAGGAAGCATAAAAGCACATGGAGTGCAGCCAGCTTCATCTTTTTGTCATTCAGCGAAAGCGCTCTGTGTGTGTCAGTCTATTTGGTATGTGCCTGTCTATTATCACTCCTTATCTAAAAAATACGAGTAAAGGCAAGGGCGAGACCGGGCAGCATTTCGTCCGTGTTGCTCCCTTCCCGGAAAAAAAAAATGGGTGGGGATACACGCAGTTTGAGTGTTGTCTGCTCGAGAGTGAACCACATACAGTCAGCTCCCGATGGGGCTGAGTGCGAGCGTCTGTTTCGCCGTGTGCTTTGCTCTCGGAGGGCTCTCTTTGAGGAGAGAGCCTTCACCGGCATTCCTCATGGTGCCAGCCCCGCTTTCACCAAGGTGGATGCGGCAGCTTTGCTTGGGGAATCGCGGTGGAGACCTCTGTGCCCTGGAACACTGGCAAGGTTAGCAGATCGATCTCCTGAGGGCACTGAGGAGATCCTCACTAAGAGTCGTAAGAGTGAGAGAAGTTCGGTCACATACTGTCAGGCAGCTGTGTCCAATGGTATACCTCTTGGCCTGCTGTACATGAGATTCCTACAGTGGTGGATCAGGAACAAAGGTGTTCCCCTGAGGGAAGCTCCTTGTCGTCAGGTATGCTAGGGATGGATGCGTCCCTCACTGTTTGAGGAGCAGTCATGAGTGGCCGCTCAGCCCATTGTCTGTGGAGTGGTCGCCATCTCACTCTTTACATCAACTGCCTGAAGATGCAGCCGTTTCGTTCACAGAAACACATCCTCCCAGACATGAGGGATCAACATGTGTTGGTGCTCACCGACAAGACATTGGTGGTCTCTTACATCACCCACCAAGGAGGTCTGTGATCGCACCCCTTATACAAGCTGGTGCACCACCAGATCCTTGTGTAGGCCCGAGACAGACTCCTCTCACTGAGAGCCATCTATATTACCGGGCACCTAAACGTGGGAGCAGACATCTTGTCGAGGCAGGGGCTGAGGCCCAGGGGATGCTCCACCCCGAGGGGTATGATGCCATGGTACAGTGGTGGCCGAGGCTTTGTCTGTACACAATTTCCCTGATCGCTCTGCTCCCAGGAGTTCTGGAGAGAGTGCGCCTGGGATGTGGTCAGTCTACTACTTGTAGCGCCATTCTGGCCGGGCCAATTATGGTTCTCAGACCTGATGGCCATCCTACACAGCTATCCTTGGGAGATTCCAGTCAGGAGGGACCTCCTTTCACATGCAGGGGGCACCATCGTGCACCCTAGCCTGGAGTTGTGGAAGCTGCGAGTGTGGCCCCTAAGGGGGCACAACTCATAGCCTCAGGTCTCTCTACAGAGGTTGTTGAGACCATTCTCCAATCCAGAGCTCCATCCACGAGGAGAAGCCTTTCACTTCTTGATGTAGAGAACGCCAGCAAGACCCAGTAAACTGCCCAGTTGGTACAGTGCTGGAGTTCCTGCAGACCAGATTCTTCACTGGGGTCACCCACTCCACCCTAAAGGTTTACGTGACGGCAATATCGGCTTACCACGCCTCTCTTGGTGGACACACAGTTGGTAGAGACCCCCTGGTTAAACGCTTTCTCCATGGTGTGCTGAGGCCGGCTGCACTCTGCTGTGCTTTTATGCTTCCTGGCCAATGACGTTTCTGAAAATATGTTTATTTATTTATTTTTTTAATGATCCACTAAAGAAAGTAAGTCACCGAGGGTTAGAACTATAAGGGTCAGTAAATTATGCCAGAATTGCCATCTTTTGTGTGAACTATCCCTTTAAATGTTGTGAGGTAGTTTTTGTTACATTGTCAGCATTGACTATCATGTGTCATGTGTTCTGCAGTAGATATATTCTGTATATAACTTTATAATTGGTCTTGAGGTTTATGAAGCAGTTACAGATGCGTCCCACTTTAAATTCATCAGGCTGAGCATTTACATTCTATGATCACATTCTGTGTGCTAAATTGTCCATCTGATTCATTTTGTCTGACACAGATTTGTTAGCAGCTGGTCTGTCTTGAGACAAAGAATAATGAATAGAAGCTCTAGCTTAAGCAGGAAATGTGTTGTGCAGGTGTATAGTCCTGGAACAATGGGACAGACTTTTGAATGATAACACTAAATCAAATAGATAAGGATAATTGAAAACTGTTGGGAAATTCAAACTCATACAGGTCTGAAATAACCTGAGGAAGAGTAAATGATGTCAGAGGTTTAACTTTTGTGAACCATCCCTATAAATCAATAGTGAGATTAAAAATCTATTGGGATAATTGTTAAGACAGTATTCCCATTTATAGGGTTTAGATAGGTAAACAGTTTTTGATACATCACAATTTAACAAGTTTTTTTTTTTTTTTCTGACAGATGGATCACAGAGGAGTGGGAACACTGCACCAAAACCTGTGGCACCTTGGGATACCAAATCCGTACTGTGCGCTGTGTCCAGTTCCTTCATGAAGGCACAAATCGCTCCATCCACAGCAAGTACTGCAGTGGGGAAAAGCCTGAAATCAGGAGGCCATGTAATAGAGTGCCCTGTCCAGCCCAATGGAGAGCTGGGGCCTGGTCAGAGGTATGTTTTTCTTAAGATAACATGTTTTGTTTTGTTGCTATGAGTACAAAACTGCAAGCTGTCAAGGTTTTTGCGTGTAGCATTTTGTGAAAGTTAGAAATTGGCTCAATTATATAGTTTTAATGTAACTGGGCTTGAAATTATTGTGAGGTTACAAAATCTCATTTGAAGAATACATTTACCACATCAGATGATTTTTTTTTTCTATTGAGAAATGCCTTGGGAAAAATAAATGAGCACACATTTTCTTTCACTTCATACCTTTTACCTTGAAATTAGAGATTGCCATTCTCCCCCTCTGATAATATCCGAGGTCTGACATTTCGATAGATTTTATGTCAATATTGATTTTAAAATAAATTCACACAGAGGGATTGTTTGATGAAAGTGACCTCATTAGCCAGCTCTGTCTGAATTTGAAGCTAAAACCCAGGCTATGAATGTTTCATGAGTGTTTTGTTGAGCTTAAGCTAGCATGCAGCTAGTACTGTAGGCACAATCTTCTAGTGAGCAAGCATATGAGGTATTGATTTTGACCCCAAGCAAATGGATTTAACACTGTGCTCTGTCTATGCACAATGTTGTTAAATCAATCAGGGTTACCATAAACTCCTACTGTAAACCAGACATTAGGTGCATAACAATTTGCATATGCACAAAATGACATTTTGTTTTATAAACTGTGCATTCCAGCTCAAAATTCCAAAAAGACAACGTTTACTGCAAATACAAATGCATTTATTTAACCAAAATGTAAAACAAATATAATAAAAATGTTTGTCCTAAAAAGCAACAGTAAGAGATCTGTGTTGTCACTTATCTTTCAGTGCTCAGTGTCCTGTGGAGAAGGAGTGGCGCGACGTCTGGTCACATGTCGTTTTGGAGATCAATGCACCGGGGAGAAGCCAGAGTTGCAAAAGCCCTGCAGGCCAGGACCCTGCCATGGTAAGACAACATGGACACACCATTGCAAATACTGAAACACAAAGCAGAGGAAAAAATCTGCACTTTTCAGGCGATATTATGATATCTTGAACGGCTGAACTGATCCTGTTGTTCATTTAACAAATGCAAGGCTGTTGAGAGAGAATGGAAAATATTGCACAATGCACAAATTCATCTGCATTGATGACATTATTCATGGTGCTCTTAATCACAGTTAATTTCCCAGAAGTCTTTTGTGGTCTGTTAACTTCTCACCTTCTCTCTGGAGAAGCTTGTTTACCCTGTATCAGTTTTTTATTTAGATATGCGTTATTTTTGAGAAAGCTATTAATGAGGTTATTAACATAAGCTTATTCATTATGCCTACAAGCTTGAAATGAACATGAGGTTTGCCAGTTTTTTTTATACATGTATAATGTACTATTTTTCAACATTTCTTCATTTAATGCAGTTTTAAACCCCATGAGCTATAAATTGTACATTTATCTTTATGTTTAACGCAACATGTTTGACTGAGATGACGTATAGTGCCTACACACAGCTTCTTTACACACATGAAAGCCTGATTTTGTTCAAGAGAACACTACTGCTGCTCTCCTTCAATCTTTTACTGCTAACGCTCAGTTGGTCAGCATTATTTGTTACAACACAGTGTGTCATGAGTCCAGTAAGAGTGTGAGAAATCAAAAATAAATCTCAGCAGACATCACTGTGCATAGCCCTTTCTTTATGTCTGCTTGCATGACGCTTACCCTAGTTTCTTTTGAATGGCTTGAGCCACACCTGGATGACATCCATCTCAGTGGAAATGGCACTCTAGCGGAACACTGCTTAACTTTTCAGCTGTGTACAGTATAAAGCCAAACACCTTAGGGAGCTTGAGGCATTTTGCCGCTTTTCAGCAAAATGTGGTTAATCTGTTGACAAATAGTCTGTAATCCAACTTCAAATGGAATAGCGTTTTTCATGGCTTGAATTAATTGAAAAAACCTCATGACCTCTGTATTTTTGAGGGCTTTTGCTTTTGTACTGAATAGGACAATGAGAGGAGAGAAGAACGGTAAAGTACAACTGAGGGGAAACAGAAAATACACAAATCTGAGTCAGCACCCCATGTTTTAACAATGGCTTATCACTAATTATCCTCATTTAATAACACTCATTTTGTTAAAAAACCTGTATGTCTGGCCAATTGGCCTGAAAATTGGCCAATCACAAGGCCAATTTTCAAAGCAGGCTGCCACTCCCCCACCTCGCAAACTCAATACAGAGAACAGCAAGACTCAAAA
>JAUMHR010000049.1:12103155-12113984 GCA_032361145.1 Enteromius fasciolatus
TTTTCTCAAATCTGTCACATGGGTCCACTGCTGGCTCTGACATGAAAGATGACAAAAAGAGCAATTACTGCAAATAATATTTGATATATATATGCAGGAAAAAACATGTAACATGGGCAACACTAACGCATTTCATTTGTTCGCTACTGTTTGCCAGCCCTCTCTCCTGGTTTCCTGGTGTCTTTATTAAAGTTTGAAATTCTCCTTAACCCTCTATAAAAAAAAATTAGCCTGCTCTTTTGCCATTTCGTCAACCAATCGAAGGGGTTGTGATCAGGGTTTCTATTATCGATACATGCCGCCCTTTAAAACCTACGCACGAGCGCCCAATAATCTTAGACAACTCAATCCAGCTATACTTATCAACAACAGGTGCGTTCGGAGAACTGGAATAGCGAGCTCATACAGTAGTTATAATGATGATTTGATCTTGGATGTGGTAGCGACGTACAAAGAAAGGACCCAAGGGTGAACTCAAACAGACAGGTATAAATACACAGAGGACTAATGACATCATGGAGGACAGCTGAGGAAACACAGGTGGGAGCAAATTAACTAATGATTATATACAAACACAGGAAAGAGCAAATATGGGAAAGCACATGGACATCAAACTGAAATCAAAGCAAGAACACATGAACACAGAACTAAACAGGCAGAAAATGTAACATCTAACAAGTCAGTAAGAAAAAAAATTTGACATTTTCAAGACTTGGCAAGGTTAGTTGATACATTCATCCTTTAAAATGCTTGTTCTATAGAAAGTCATGGGGATACTGGTATGTCACATAGTGTGACTTTTTAAATATACATCTAATGAATATTTAAAAAAAAAAAAAATTATAATAACGATTCATGCACAAGTAAAATATTTTATTACTTTTCCTTTGACATTTTCTTTGACCATGTGCCATTGTTCGTCTGTCAACCTACAGGAGCAGTCAATACAATACTATCCAAATTTGAGGTTTTGTGTACTGAATGCTGATTTCTATAAAGCATATATATCTCATACACTTCAAAGAATGCTGAGAGACTCCAGAAAGTCAGAAATTTAACAAAACGTATGTCTTGCTTAAGTACAGTATTTCTCATTCATTCTGAACTGATTGTAAGTATAATTCTAAACAATAATCTGAATATATTTCGTGCACACAAAGCCTGAAGCGTGCACTATATTTTATATCTGAAATTCCCTTTCCATAGTCTAAATCCAGCATGAATGGTGCTTATCTCCTACTTTTGTCCCACTTGGTTGCAGAGTCTCAAAGCCTGTTAAGGTTCTGGACGTGGTCATTTAGACAACAAAGAAACTGCCACTCTGAAATCTTGGCCTCGGACTTGAACTGTTTGTTCTGCAGAATAGCTACAGGAGTGAGTGACTGTGACATCAATCAAACATTCCCTTCGCAGGATGCTCCACTGATCTCTCACAGGAACAATCAAAACCTTGTCAGAGTAATTGGTTGTGGAATTAAAAGACAGAATAATTTAGTACATAACAAATCAAATTCTCACTTGAATGCACAAAAAAATAAAAGTCAGGAAAGGTCAGTTTGGTCAGTTTTCCACACAAGGCTACTGTATCATAAAGCTTTAGATAAACCAAACAAGTTTAGACTATTTTTCCGACACCTTTGTGCTTTGTTATTGGTGTTTGATAGACCCTAGTTGCCAACCTTTTTCATTTCAGTTTATTTAGTTTATACAAGACTCATCTGGGGAAGCTCTCCTCAGGCTGATACTAGATGTGTTAACTGAAATCATTTAACAACATTTTAAGAACACTGCCAAGTAATTCCATATTTTTCTTAATTTAGGCAAACAATAACAAAATGTCTCACTGGTGTTTTCCCTTAAACAACAACAACAAAATATATTAATAAATGATTAGAAGTGAAGAAGACTATTACCATTATTAGGACATAACCCTGAACCAAAAATTTGCCTTCATTTTATATGTAGAACACCACCTTAGATAGGACACAACCACAATCCCTGGCTTAGGAGGCTAGTGCCTTATCCATTAGGGATAGTTATATTCTATTTGTAACTCTAATTATTTTTTAACACAAAATAAGCTATTCAAAAAACAAACAACAACAAAAAACTATATTTTAAAATAATACTTTTTGAAAAATGTTTATTTGTGCATACAAATAAGGTCAGTGTGTTGGGTCCCACTTCATACTGGTTCCTTAAACCTGTGTACGTACTGGTAATTAGATGTACACGTACGTAGTAGTGTAAGTACACATTGGTACTGTACCTAGTAGGGGTGTAATGATTCACGGATCGATTAATGGTCATTTTCTAAATTATTTAGTCATTTGAGAGTGAGTGATGCACCTCAATATCTTATTATTAAGATATTTTTGATGATATCAGAGAGCCACCCGTCCCTCCATAGACAGCAACTCAACTGAAATGATCAAGTGAACTAAGACAATTCTAATGGATTAACCATGTATAGATGTTACTCTAATGATACACAGCAGCGGCCAGTAAGCTAGGCTTTACATATAAATTGTGGTTGGTGTTCAGAAAGTTACACTTTATATTAAGTGGACAGTTCCAGACTTACCATGCAAGTACACTGGTATTACAGTCGTGCACCAACTCTTCCCAACTTTACATATCCCTAAACCTACCTGTTTCCAACCCCTGTTTTAATTATTCTTATTCTGTTGTTACAAAATATACACTTAGCAAAATGAAAAAAGGGTTGCTTTTTACACATTTGTGCTTACATCTGAGAGTTCTTAAATGTGTGTACAGTAGTTACAGAAATATTATATCAGTAGATACTATATGCACCAATGTGTACTTACACTGTGTACTTACATACCATGTACGCATCTAGTTACTTTGTAATTACACAGGTATTAGGCACACAATATAAAGCAGGACCTTTTTTATTATATTATTATTATTTATTTTCTGAAATAGACAGTTTTACCCTGGGAAATATTTATTTCTAAAATTAAAATTTCTTATAAACTCAAAATAAATTACCAAAAGTGGAAACATGTCGAGACAAATAATTGTGTTTATATAAAGCTAATCATGAATTCAAGGCATGAAAAGGAGGCAGTCCTGCTTCCATCAATGATAAATTACAGTCCACCAGAGACTTCTCTTACAGGTGTCTGAAAAGCAATTATTTCACAGGAAGCTGCAGCTCCGTGTTTAAAAAACAAACAAGCAACTTTAGTTTTCCAATTCAGTGGTCTCACAGCATACAGTAGGTTCCAACTTAATATCTCTATGACATCTATATACATCTATAAAGGATTGCCAGTAAACTAGTTACCAGTCCAAGATGTGGGCAACACAGGGCAACACATTAAAACCATAAACTCACACTGAATTAAAAAAGCAAAACAAAAAAAATAAATAGTGTTTAAGAGATTATTTAAAAACAGTTAAAGACTGTGCAGGTTGTTCCACAGCCAAGGGTTAGCAACCGCAAAGGCTCTATCCTGTATCAATACTTAAACCGTGATTTGGGGGCAGAGAGAAGTATTTGAGCACTACACCTCAGATTTTGTGTTCATGATTTTAAATCAGTATTCACACTCAGGATCTAATCATCCAAACATGAGAGCTTGGGAATTGGTTGTTTGGACACAACAACTGTACTGCATCAGACAGAACTGGATGACAGTGGATACAACGTTTTTGTTTTTTTTAATTACCACTAGTCTCCGCAATCTGAAGACTGGGACGAATTAAAATAATGTGCAGCCTGCAGGAACCAAGACTTTTTTATACAGGTTTCTGTGATGAATATAAAATCAAAGGAGTGAGTAGTAAAAAAAGTAATTTAAATGACTAGCGACCAAGTATTAATCAGAGCATTCCTGGATGATTGTGGATAGATGACAGGAGTAGAGGCTTTGTTCAAAGAGCAAAGATCATCCCTAGAGAATCTGGGAGAATTGGTCAAAGCCACTGAGCAGGTAATTTGGAATATCCAAGATAACCTTTGGAAAGCACGACTGCAGTCTGGCAACAGAGGTTACTAGCTCTGTACTTTAATATCCAGGAGTAATTGGCGATCATAGACCAGTTTGACACAGATAGAAAAACGGAGACAACGCAAATTAGTAGAGACACCAGACAGCACGCCACACACACTGGCACCATCTTTGATCTTAGATTATTATCAAAAGTGTATTGAGTACAAGTATTTGCACTGTATGTACATAATTTATATTTGTAACGTTTGCTGGTGTAAATGTGTACAATTGGCGTAGATGCCCTCCTGGGCGGAGCAGGCGGTAGGGACGCCCTCCAGGGCGGAGCAGGAGATGGAGATGCCCCCCAGGACAGAGCAGGAGAGGCCCCCCAGGGTGCAGGACTGCAACAAGGAGCAGAGAGAGGTTAATTGTGGCCTTTATTGCCGGGATCGTACCTGCGTCTGGTTCGTGGCAGCTGGTCCCGGTAGCCGGGGCAGGTCCAGACGGGAGTTCCGCTGCCTCCTTGGCCGGTTCAGGGCAGGACAATAGTTCAACGGCCTCCGTGGCCGGTTCAGAGTGGAATGAAACTCAACAGCCTCCATGGCGGGTTCAGGGTGGAACAGTAGTTCAATGGCCTCTGTAGCTGATACAGGACAAAACGAGAGTTCAGGGACCACCGGGTCTGGTTCATGGGAAGGCACAAGTTTTAGGGTCATGACAAAAGCAGTTACAGGCAGGCTAGGGGTAACTGCTCCCGAGTGTCCATGGGGCAAGTTGACACCTCGGGCGGTTGTGCAATAACCAGTGGAACCTCCATACCTTCTGTAGGAGCCACAGATACCTCCGGGGTTTGTGCAGCCACCAGCGAAACCTACAGAGACTCTACTGCTGTGATTCGGGTACTGGACTGAGAAATGGCTCTCCTGGCCGTGAATCAGGAACTGGACTGGGGAACGTATGGAACGGCTCTCCAGGCCGTGACTCGAGAATTAAACTGGGGAACGGCTCTCCTTGCTGTGACTCAGGAACTGAAGGCGCATGTACAAATTTATTTTCACCCTCCTCTTTAGCTCACTGTTGCAAAGGTTAAATTATACTGAACTGAATCTGACTCAAGAATATAACAATATGAATGGGTATAACTGAATTATTAAGAATTCAGTTTGTGAATTCAAGGAGAAGGTTGTCAGTTTAACATGTCAGTGAGCGTATTGGGCAACCTAGTTTCTGTCCCAGAGGCTAATTCAGTTTGATATCTGCATTTTTTTATCGTTTTGATCTTTCATTCAAAAAATTCTAACTTACCAAGTAAAACAAGTGATGTTGAAAACTAATTTTGGGAGGAGTTCTAACGCAGCCACGGCTGGCATCAAATTACTCAATCATTCTATTTCCGTCTCTTCCAAATAATTCTATACGCCTCCTCCTTAAATAAGCTTACTTCCTCTTTTCTTATGCCATTATGCATCCCTCCTCCACCCCTTCTCCACCTTGTTCCACACCTTGGGTGCACAGGGGGCACGCAGGGTTCGAGCCAGCTCGCCCCCCAGACAGCACGCCAAACATGCTTATCGTTATTATCATGGAAGTGCAAACACTTCCACATGAATTGAAAATGGAAAGAAAAACTCATGATGAAATAAATGTTTTCTCCAATACATGTTCCAATTATTGGAACGTCTTTTTCCCAAGATAGCAGCTGTGAGTTTTCTCCTGTAATGCCTGAAGAGTTTGTAGAACACTTGATAAGAGAAAAGAGACCACTCCTTCTTGCAGAATCTCCAGATCCTTCAGAATACAGTACCAGCTCTGTGATGATGCTTCTCCTCTTTAGTTCACCTCACTCATTTTCTGCAGGGTTCAGGTCAGAGGACTGGGACAATCATGGCTTCATTTTGTGCTCAGTGACTAATTCTTGCATTTATTTTGATGTATGTGTTTGGATTATTGTCCCAGTGGAAGATTTCTAACAGAGTCAGTCAGTTTTAGATTTGTTATCTGTTGGTATTTTATAGAATCCATGATGCCATGTGTCTAAACAAGATGTCCAGGACCTCCAGCAGAAATATAGACCCACAACATCGAAAACACAGCAGTATATTTCATTGGAAACATGGAATACTTTTTATCTCTGTGTTCACCAAACTCATCTTGAGTGTTTGCTGCAAAACATTTTTTTTTAGTTTCATCTGATCATAGAAGCCAGTTTCAATTGTAGTTCCAGTCAACTCTGACAACTGAACATGCTGGAGTTTTTGTATGAGCAAGGAGAATTTTTCTTAAACCCTCCTGAACAACGTGTGCTGATGTACAGGCTGTTTGACCATTTTTTTAAAGGTTTTCTGACCCTGAGACTAAACTATTTTCTGCAATTCTCCAGCTGTGGTCCTTGAAGAGTCTTTAGCCACTCAAACTCTACTCCTCGCCATAAAGTATATTAGGAGTATAGAGATGCACGTCCTCTTTCAGGCAGCTTCATAGCATTATGTTGACTGGAAATTCTTAATTATTTCTTAATTATTTCTTAATTCTTAATTATTATTATATATTTTCAATGCTCTAGCTCTTTTCTTGAAGCCACTTTTTTTTCTTGTCTAGATCTTTCTTGATTTGAGAACTTTTAGATATTTTGGCTGAAAACAAAAATCTAGTCTTAGAAAGCATTTTTTTGCAGTGTAAATTGTAGTTGAATTAATTTTTTTTAATTTGTTTCAATGACAACAACATAAACAAACTGTTAGGTTTCTATTTGTCTTTAGTTACATTTTTCATTGTCTTCATGTTTTGATTTATTTTTCATTACTATGTGCTTTGTCCTTATTTGGTGTTTCCTGTGTTTATGGGATGATTAGGAGAGCCGATCTGGATTCCAGTTCCTGAGTTATGGTCAGGAGAGCCGATCCCGATTTCAGTTCCTGAGTTACGGCCAGGAGGATATTTACCTTATATACTTTCGTAAACGCCTCCCCAACATCCCGCTGCCATGGATGTTGTGCTCTCAATCTACAAATAAAAGCTTCTTGAGACAATAGTAACAACATTCATATTCAGAAACCATGGTTTTCCCATTCAGAAAACCCTTATAAGGTTTCAAAACCTTAAAAATTCTTCTCTTCTTAGTCAGTTTCACTGCTCCTATTATTCTAGATCTATGTCATTTCTTTCGAACTGCATCATCATGAGGAAGAATGCTGTCCTTAAATGTAACCATGAACTTTAGTAACCATGCAAGAGGGACTACAGGATGTCAACCAAACAGACGTTCATCTGAGAAACCCCAGAGGCTTAAAGAGAAGCAATCTCACAACTGTAGTCATGGTTACAGGGACCAAAATGAGATTGTATCCTAAAGCCTACTAATCTGGTTCACATGGTCATGACACTACACTACAATTAGGCTCTCAAAAATGAATAAAAAGTCTAATTGTATAGAAACCTACAGATATAAGACTATCCAAAATTGCAAAACTATGGGCAAAATCAGTATCACAATTCAGTTTTAAACAGCTGTAGTTCAGAAGCATGCTTTTTACTAGTAACCATGACAACAAATGCCAACCAGGCATGACCACAGGGTGAATTTATAGCAAACTATAAACCCTCATGCAGAATAGTTTTCAAGGAAGAGAATAAGAAGCCTTTGGCAAATCAGTGTTTTCTAGCTCTGGGTTTCCACAAACGGGCTAAATTTACAAGATAAATGGAAAACCATTTTGCATAACAAAGCCCACAAAGATAAATGTTGCATTTGAGATGTCCCTTGTGATATGAGCACAGAATAAAATACAGTGAGGGACAGAATAAACATATTTCTTTTTTTTTCTCACTGTATAGCTGTAAATCTTTCAAACTATTTAGATTTCGAGACTCACTCTGTGCTGCAATCAGAGCATCAGGGCACATCGATCAATCTAATAGTAAAATGGGAATTTCTTTACAAACACACTGAGGTTGAAAGGGTGCCATTTACTATCCGCATACTGTGGACCATTCAGCTTGTTTTTGCTTGACAAAATAAATGACTTCTATTTGCGGTGAAAACAGTTAATAAAAAATAGTAAAATACCAGGAAAAGAAAGATATCAAGGTGCAAGGTCTAATGTAGGCCATGATAAATGAGACCTAAGCTTTCAATTTCACCTGTGGCAGTTGATTAAACCTTTTTTTTTTAAATTTTGTGGAATTTGCTTTTAGTCATTTATCCCTGTCTGATGCAGTGCTGCCTTACAAATTAAACAGACCCAAGTGTATTCAACTAGACACATTATAGTGTAAAAGTGTTGGGAAAGGTGTTAACATTAAGCATCTATTTCTACTTGAAAACCCTTAATGCTTTCCTGATGCAATCATATTGCAGTACAGTTGAGAACAGTCATGTTAACTAATATTTTTGCTATGAACATTGTTAAGCCAAGCCATGTGGAAAGGAAATGTTAAATTGATTTTCAGCATGTCAGACATATTTACTCTCATTAATTGTTACCAGATTAAAGTTGTTAGACAACGGATCAATATGTCTGAGGTGAAGAAAGGTTCCCATACCTTTTCCATATTAATTATGTGGTAATTAACTAAAACTTATTGATCAGTTTTAGTTGTTTCATGTTCACATTCATACTGTATACTTTGTAGTGAAGAAATGTAAGCAAATTTCGGCATCATTCTTCTCATCCAATGTAACCATTTTTTCCCCTGAAATGCATACCAAAAGATAAATAGCAGGACACAGATACATCAATTTTATAATATGTCTGTTTATTAACACAGCCAAATAATGGTGGTTTAAATCAAGCTGAAACATACCATAATATTTGTCTTTGCAACCATGTCGCGTGCACTGTCAGTTCCAATGGTTGTCATTTTGCCCCCACTTACGTGCAACAGACAGGAACTGTTCTTTACAAGCCTCCGCAAAATGATGCTCCTCAGTTTTTAATACAGCCAGCGTAAAAGACTTCAGTTCCCACCTGTCACTGATGCAAAGTGCAGTTACTCCCAGGTAATTGTTGTCCCACTTTCCTGCGTGACAGCCTGATAGCCAGCTAGTTAACATTAAGTGAACATTGCAGCATGTCATGAACCGCACGTACCTAACGTTAGTTAACTTATCTAGCGCTTAGGGATAGCTCAAACTGCTGTGTTTTGTGTATTATATCATTTTTATCTTACCTTGATATGTTTCATCAATTTCTGAAGGCCATTATTATATTATTATTTAATCTTTCGGGAGGCAGAGTAAGCATTTCATTCTATCTGAATTGTCTTTCACTCCGACAAATGCAAACATGGACTCTAACTAGGGCCACGGATGGTCTTCTGATTCGCTCAATGATGAGCCAGCTTATTCAAACCTGTGACAGAGCCATCTACTGCTCTGGCAGTGATAATGTGGGTTTGGAATGATTCGTAACATTTTTATAATTGTAACGAGTAACGATGCAGCACATAAAAAATCCATCGGAGTAAAAGTATTAAAATCATCGAAAATATGTACTGCAGTAAAAGTGGAAGTATGAGAAAAAAACAATACTCCAGTAGAATACAGTTATGGCCTTTTAATACTTAAGTACAGTAGTGAAGTAGTTCTTCTTCGTTACTATACATCTCTGTACACAACCACAATGATAAACATCCACAAAGTATTTTTAATAAATTAAAAGAAAACTAAGTTGCCCCTTCTGAAATCAAGCCATTTTCAAATGCATGTTGGTGTGGTGTCACACCCACAGAGGCCACTCCCAATCAATCAATTGATTGACAGCAGTGTGTCAAACAGACTGAACTGGTGTCTTACCTCAGACCCGCCCAGAGTGAGCCATCATCAGACCGAGACGCAGAGACAAGCAAACTCCTAAGCGATTGAGATTTTGTTGTTGAATGTATTAATGAACATAGCAGTAGTCATTTACCCCAGACTTGACTGAAGACGCGGAAGATTAACGTTACGTTTGGTTCTGAAGGGAAACGCGCCCTTGATCAAGCGGAATGCGTTTATGTTCGCACAAATCATTCATGATCCAGCTTCACCTACAGAAGCAGTGAGAATAATGTCTTTTAATAAATCATTGCAAATCGCCTTTCTTACTAATGTGCTAATTAGCAAGTTTCACTGTGAATACGGCTAAAAAAAGATCCTAAGAGAGTGCCTCGGAAAAGGTGTTCTGAGTATTGTCTGTGTGTGCAAATCGATAGATGCAGCTTTTCACATCAGAGCTGCGAGTAGAATTGATTTTCACTGCCAACGGTGCTTAGTGAAAAACAGAAATATCCCGGTACACAAGGTGGGGCTGCGCAACATTTTATGCTTCTGGCACTCGTTTGTCACACAGAAGAAGAAGGGAGCCAGAAGATGCTCTTGCCAAAACCATTCACTCGCTTCTTTGTTAACTGGCAAAAATCATGGATATTTCAAGCAGCAGCTCCGGCAATGGAGATAACCAGACCAGCAGCTGTACAGTCATCTTGCCAAGGGACATCTTCTCTTCTTCATCTACTTAATTTGTTTGCTCAGCAAGATCGGTTTGTGCTTGAGTACCACCATGCCATGTAATGTAGCTTCAGCAGCTTCAGGCACGTGAACAAAGTCTGCAATCTCATTGGTGGGCAAGTTTTTAACACGTCGTGGTTTTACGCATCAGTGTTTCGCTTTGGTTCACATTAGTGCCCTTTAGTTTAGTCTCGAGGCGTTAAACATCTGGGATGTTCGTGTGCGATACTCGTCCCGGTGTGAACAGGCCTTAAAACATGGATCATTTTATACTATAGTGTATCATTGTGACAAACATAGTGATATTACAGTTTTTCTCAAATGCTAAAACACAAAAGCCAATCCTCTAAACCAAATGACCAGTTGTCTAAACACATTTA
>JAUMHR010000049.1:12138543-12153396 GCA_032361145.1 Enteromius fasciolatus
AACTAAAGATTTGTGTTGGTTTAGCTTATTTTATTCAAGTAAACTGAGCAAACAGCTAGAATCATTTTTTTGAGTGAGTGCTCCACACAGAGATCTGATCTGATCATCATCCAGTCTGTCTGGAATGACATAAAGTAACAGAACAAACTGAGACAGACTCAATCCAGAAAAACTGTGCTTCAAATAACCTACCTGCAAAGCTACAATACTGTTCAAAGTTTTAGAAAAATGCTAAAAAAGAGAAGGATGCTTTCACAAATAATGCCATAAATAGATTTAATTTATCAATTAACTTTTATTTACTGAATTAAATAAATATTAGGTATTACAGCTTTTGGTAAAAGAGCTTCTGTTCAGTTTTATTCAGGTAGCTTTTCGGGTAGGTTTTTTGGAGAATCTTGGAGACTTTTTTTGTTTTGTTTTGTTTTGTTTTAGGTATTAGACATATTTTGCTGGTTTGTTTTACCTTGAATATGTCAACATTAAATGAAATGGAACTTGAATTTTCATTACATTAAATCAGTAATGCTCTACAACCATATCTCCCAATAGTAGTTATATCAAGGGATGAAACCTTGGGAGCACCAGGGACCCATTAGGCAGCTGAGGAACAGAAGACACACTTGTGCTTCCTCTGGGCTGCCAGCATGACTAATATTAATATTTTTACTGGCCTTATTTGAATATTGTTTACTGACCCTATTTAATGGGTGCTTTCTCACAGACAAACACAAAGGGCAAATTCTGTTTTCATTCATTAACTTCAAAAACACAGGTTTTTTGTTTGGTTTAACCAAATATTTTCATTAATTTCAAATACATTCTGGTGTTAAATACCAAGTGTAATGCTAGCTACATTTTAGTCTGATGTAGCCTGGGTTTTTGTAAATAAATAAGCACTAATACTATTTCATCTCATCCCACTAGGGCTTACTTACACAAACAGTCCTAATCACAAATAAAATTGCATTCAGTGTCTAATTAATTCCATGGGAATGTGTCAAGTGCAAATTACACTGGCACTGAAACGCTATCATGCTACAATTGGGACAGTAAGTGAGAATAAATAAGGGGTTAAAATCAATAATGAGAAGTCTATTACAAAGCAAACAGGTGTCTGCATTGGCATCACTGTAGATTTGTATGCAAAGATTAAAACATTATTTATTTTCAACATCCTAATAGCAACCAGTGAGGCACACATGGTAAATAACCATCTCACACAGAGATATTACAGAGAAACCCAGTCATTATCTCTGAATAGCACACAGAAAATAATAGCTATCTCAAATAAATCTGTAAATTGGATAAAAAAAAAAAACCTGGCAATGAAATCCAAACTGATTTCAAGGTGCTGAAAAGTGATTTGTTTCTTACATAATGGCATTCATCCTAGTGAACACTTATCTTCCTCACAATATTTTAAAACAACGTTCAGATGCACTTTGAGTTTTCTAAGAGATTTTCCACCTAAACAGATGTCAAGTTGGGTTCTAATAATTAAAAACATGGTGATGGAAGTAAAGACAGCCCTGATATAAACTGAGGTAAATTTGCTACACACAAAACATTTTGGTTTTTCAATTTTATATTATTTTTATATTTTATTTATTATAATATTTATTTTATTATTATAGACCATTAAAGTATAGTGAACTCTAATTTTGCCAATGACTTTGTCTCTATGGAAACCGTCTTGGTTACGACGGTAACCCTAGTTCCCTGAAGGAGAGAACGGAGACGTTACATATGGGAACTCACCTACTCCGCCTCTAGCCCTGACTGTGTGGCAGGAGGACCCAGGTTCACCGGAGGGAACAATCTGAGGGAATAGCGCACAGATCCCGTAGGAGTAGCACAGCAAGCTGACACCAGCCGGCCTCCCACTTACCTAATGTCTATCTTAAGACACGGGAGTACACAGGCTCGACGCGGGGATTATCTTGCAAAGGTATTCGGTGTATGTCGCCCAGCTTGCAGCTCTACAGATATCTGCTAGAGAGGCGCCGTGAGCCCACCAATAGGATGAAGCAACACTTTTTTTTTTTTTGAGTGGCTCTAACACCTAAGGGACACGGCTCTCCCTGGTTTTGTCATGCATCTACCACCCAATAGCCAGCCTCTGTTTGGATACAGCCTTCCCTTTCAGACAAGAGCACGAAGCTCCGGGTGAGGTCCATGTGTATTTTTGAGACTGGGACACAGCAACTCTAGGCAGGGTCTGCCTCCTCCTGGGGAAGAGCTTGCAGGTTCACTACCTGGTAGGAACCTTGGGCACAGGGGTCTTAAGAAGATGTGAGAAACAGCCGGCCCTCATTCCAGGCATACTTCATCAGCAGAGAAGGCATGTAGGTCCCCTACCCTCTTGATAGAGGCGAGCATGGTGAATGAGCAGCTGATGCAGTGCATATTCAGGTTTTCGCTGAGCAGCCGAGCCGCAGCCCCGGCGTACAGCATGATCCAGGGTCGTGGCAGGGGATGTAATGTCACCGTTCACTCTTTCAGGGAACGAGGGTTACCTTTGTAACCAAGACATTCCCCTGCAGTCGAGTCACTCCAACATTTCATATGGAAACAGGGATATGATGAGCGTAGACCACCATGACAGTTAATGTTGGCTACTGACCAGTTCAGGCTTGTGGCGCAGCATCGGTCAGAAACGACGCACGCACCGAGTGGATCGTCGTAAAAAGGGCGGACGCCTGGCGAACTGAATCGCATAGTCGAGGCGATAACAATTTACATAATATATACACAATGACCTGAAGGATATGTGTTCACTCAAAGAAAGTTTTCCTGTGAATTAATTTACGTAAAAGTCATCAGAGAACCTGTTTTGCCTTCTTGAGGTGTTAGCTGCCTTTCGGGGTGAGGGTCCACAGACCCTCATAATTGCAGTTTGAGTTACCTATTGGGCTGGTAAAGAGGTATTAAAGATTATTTGTTAAATGTAACAAATAGTTAGCACCTGATTGGTTTAAATGCTACAATAATCACCAGAAAAAATAATCATTTGTAGGGACAAATTAATTTCTTGCAAACCTAGCAACAATCTCGTAGTGAAGATGCCATGCGATTTTGTTTTAGATTCCCACTCAGAAAATTATCAGTGCCAGTTCTTTCTTTAGGCTGTTTCAAGACAGCTCATAAACATGCCAGAAAGATATACATGCCTGTGGAATTCAAGCAATACCACAATCTGTTTGGAATAAACAGACTCTAAAACCCCAGTTTATCTGTATATGTCTTGTTTATATCACCGTGCATCATTCTTGTGGCTATCATTAAATGTAAAGTCAAATGTAAGACTGTATTTCATAAATTGGTAACTCAATGTCACATCAATCAATCAATTTTATTTATATAGAGCTTTTAACAATACAGACTGTAGCAAAGCACTGAACATTATCAAATAGGAGAACAGAGTGATGGTAATGTATAATGACCAGATTAAACTATTTATTTATCAAATGCAGAACCGGTCTCTGTAATAAAAACTAGAAATTATCACTAGAAATTAGGTGCCCCCAAATTTTTATAGTCTAACAGCACGCACAAATGAAAACTCTGGACCGACTTGTATTCAGCTTTTCATACTGGTTGTTTCTCAAAGCACTGTCTTAATGTGAACAGCATCCTTTACTGCCAAATACAGCATTAACTCATTGTTAGCTTAAACCTTCAGGCTTCTCGGAAAAAAAAGATGCCTTCTCTGGTCAGTATAGCCCTAAGGAGATCCACAAATGTCATTTGAAAATTTAAGCATGCAAGACACTGCGAAAACAATGCTCAGCTAGAACAAATAGCTTTAAAGAAGATGCAAAGATTGCATGTATGGTTACTGGCATTGCACTGACCTGTAATAATGTTGTCAAGAAGAGTTGTGGGCATGCAGAAAATCCCAACAAGAAGGTCACTGATGGCGAGGTTGAGGATGAAAAGGTTGGTGACAGTGCGCATGTTTTTGCTCCGTAACACAATAAAACACACCACTCCATTTCCAACCATGCAAACCAGGAATATGAGCAGGTAGGACACTATGAAGACTGCCGCTACAGATGGCTGATGCAGGTAATATCCAACGTATGTTATGTTGTTCTGAGGTAAGAAGAATTCATTGGAGCCATTGACAAAAGTCCAGTTTCCATCACCCTCAAGAGTAATGTTCACATCCAGTGTTTCGTTCATTTTCGATCTGAGAATAATAGAATAGAGTTGAGAGTTGGGCTTTATTCACACTCTTTCCCTCATTCAATATCAAGCCTTTGTCTTTTCTTTTTTTTGCATTCAACCTCTCATGTAGCTGCTACCTAACAAATCTGTGTATCTGTATCTCTCCAACTTCCAAATGTGTAATTAACTGTGCATAATAAGCAAATGATTAATGAAAAACAACACCCTACCATTAGCCTACTTTTCACAAAGTAGTTTGCAGTTATTGACACTCTGCAATCATGTTTGCCTCCATAATCATCAAAAACGTATACGCACATGGGATGACTTTGCGTTTGATACAATGTAAATAAATTATTTTATTGGCTGCCACTAAGATGCTCTGAGTTTACTTGAAATGCAGAATTAACTGAGTCATCTAATTGTTAGATACAGTCCTCATGGGTCAGTGCAGCTTGCCGGTTACTGTTTTTATATGGCATATGAATGAAGTTTCGTATTTATTTGTTAACAAAATCACCACACACCTCACAGATGTTAATAATAAAATACAATAAATCACAGTTAAATATACCTTTCAAAAGCTAAGAAATAAAGAAATAAAAATGCTGTACTCTTAATGGGCTAAATACCAGAAAATCATTATAAAGTATTCTTAAATACTAAATTGCACAACAACGTCTATTAATATTATACATATCTCCACTGTCATTCAATCCTTTACAACATAATTGGCATATTGTACCATTAACGGTTAACAAATGCAAGCAGAATACCTCTTGTATCCAAAATACAATAATACAGTCTTCCTTACCTTTTTTTACACCCAGTTTCCCTACAGTGCTACCTGTTCCCAGGTAAAAACGAACACCTCCTTGTTCGCCCGTTCCTCCACGGAGAGACATAAGGAGTCTTTGGAAAGCTTTTAAACGCGAGTTAATTTTTGCAAATGAATTTCATTCTCTTCTTAACGCGAACTCCGGCATCTTGCGTGTCATAATTTGTAGTTTCAACAAGTTCCCCATGCGAAGCGAAGCTGCCGGTGTCCCTTCCACACTCTTAAGCGGACTGTCAGTGAACAATGTGCAGGCGCGAGAGAGGGAGAGAGAACTGAGAATTGAGACTAGCGGAGTGATGCTACGCTTTTAAGCGTCACGGCGCGCTCAGGGATGGACGCAGTGTTGAATTGTGCTCTGGGCGCTACATTAAGCCACGTCCAGTGTGGTTTTTAGCTCCAGACAGCGGGACATTGAAAACATCACCACCAAAAGGTAATCAGTGATGCACAAAGTATCTTTATCATTATTATTTTGCACTGTGACCTTTGTTTTGAAGCTAATTGCTATATTTAATCAGGCCGCAATATTTAGAGCTATCGATTGTAATTTAATTTACAACTGTGTTGAAGCTCATATAGGCTCTTTATAATGATGTTGTCAGTAGTCACCTTTCTGGCATGTTGTTTATACTAACATGGCTAAGGGTACGTTAACAGTATTTTCAGCAATAGAGGGCACTATTCACTAGTTTATGTGTACATGGCACCTATTCCTCCCAAGTTTCCTCGACTGTTTAAACGGATAATTCACCAAACAAATGTAAATTCTGTCATCGTTTACCTACCATTATGTTGTCCCAAATCAGTACGAGTTTCTTTCTTCCGTGGAGCACAAAATAATTCTTGTGCTTTTGTGTTCTAGGCAAGAAAAAAATCATGAAGAGAGTTTTCAATTCTAGTGAACTAAGGAAAAATGGAAACAACTGTAAAATGATATTTGAGAGAATGAATATAGGGATAGAATCTGCACTAAACAGACATGGGCACAAAACGTTGCTAGATCAGTCACAGTAAGAAACTGATGAAAAGTGGTGACTGAGAGATGAGACTAAATGAAAGACTGCGCTCTGCGTGTCAGTGAAGTGAAGTGAAGTGGGCTGAAATTGGCTTCGAAGGCTGGAAGACAGGCAGACACATCAGCTCTCCCTGAGGATTATGTACGTATGTGCACATAATATTTCACTTTACATTAATAGCTGTCTGAACATTATTCCTTTGATTTTTAGATTTTAGTATTTGTTGCCCAATTTAACAATTAACTCCTTTTACAAAAACTTTTTTAATTTTTTAATTTTTTTTTTTTATTTTAATTCTTATTTACCTAATCATAGCCTATTGTGTGTGTGTGAATTGTTTTATAAAAAAATAATGGCTTAGCCATGTTACCATGTCCATTTGTTAATGGCATTTGCAACAATGTTGATTCATATAATCTAGTGAGTATGTTAATATATGTCCATTATTATGCATGTACAACTGTATAAATATCACTTTTGTCTTGTTTCTAGGACTCCCTATGAATGTACCAGTGCTTGCCTATCTGGAGTAATATGGAATCTGAAAACATAAATCATTGATTTATTCAGGTCTTCAGATAAAGTTAATACAGTACATGGTTTCATAAAGATTCTGCTTGATTTTACAGTATGCATTCTGTAGCACTCTAAAAATAGTGGCTCATTAGAGTAGTAAGCCCTGTAATGGCTTTAGGTGCAGTAGTGATGCAGTTAGTGGCATGATGAGTCATTTAAAGCATTTAAAGGTATGTTTAGCAGTAATTTACTTAATTAGAATTAAAATCAGGGCTATTTTTATGGTGAAATGTTTAGATTCAACAGAGAATCTGAACAAGATCATCTTTTCTGATGCAATGCTGTGTACAGTATACCATGCATCTCAAAGAGGCTAAAATAACAGTTTAATAGAATGTAAAAGCTGCAATGGGAGACTTAAAAATCTTCTTGGAACAGATTTCATGTTTTGGGAAAAGAATATAAAATTGCAAGCATTTACATGTTTTTTTGAATGTGTGTGTGTGTTGCTTCCTTGAAGACTGGTTGATAGGTTTGTCACAGTGTTAAAAAATGATGCAAAAATTGCAGCTATGAACAATGTACACATGAAAAGATACTTGAGGCACCCCGTGGTTCTTCAGAACCCATACGGAGAACCTCTAGGCACTCTTTCAAAAAGGCCATTCTCTAGGGATCTAAAGACATACAGTAAAGGGTTCATACAGTTGCCCCATCATAAAGGCAATCACAAATACATACTGAAGTTCTCTGAATACACAGGATATAGCTTCAAAGAATGTCTAGAGGTTCCCCAGAGGATTCTATACCCAAAGTGCCTAAAGTATCTTCAAATTTTTTCATTGTACAATAAGAATGTCTTTCCAATAGCTTTATTTGTTTTTTTGGTACGTCCAATAGGAGATGCATCGATACATGACTGAAAGCTGCTTTTTGTGAGAAACCCCAAGTGATACTTTGAGTTATGCTTGTGCAACTCTTTCATAATGTGTTACATATATCCATTGATGTTCTATTTTTTAATTGGGTATTACTGTTCTTAAGCTGTGCACTGAACATTACAATTCTAAATTATTCATTTTATTGTACCTTATGATTAGACAGAGCTTGAAAGGCAAAGCTCAAGCTTTTTTATGTTTTTTTTTTTTTAGGAGCTCAGTATTTAATTTCATTCATGGATAACATCTTATAATACTAGTTCATCCTGCATTCATTATTTATTCTATAGTTAAAAATCAAAATATATATATAATTGTCAGATTATATACACTTGCTTTACTTTAATGTCCACCATTTTTTTTACATGATTTTAGCAAGCAAGGTCGAACTACTAGAAATCTCATTTTGATCAAACCAGGAGTGGGTGTTGGACATCACCTTTTCCACAAAGACTACAGAATGCGCACACTCACTGACTATTTGTCTCCTTGGGAACTATGTTCCTGCCACGACTTGATGAGTTTTATTATTATTAAGCACCCATTGTCAGATCTCTTTTATAACTGAAATTGTGCTGTCACAACCAACCTGAAGTGACACTTTTTGTTTGGTCTTAATAAGTCCGTTTTAAACTTCTGTTTAATGTGGTGTTTCCATTGTTCTTCTAAAAAATCTTTAATTGCTTTACATGTCTGTCACTTTATAAAAACATCACTCTGCAAAAGACCCTATAATCTCAGAAAATATATTTTGGTGCAAGATAACAGTGATCAGTAAAACATTCACAGCTTGAAATAACAGCTTCCAAAAACAATCTTGTTTCATTTAGCAGGAATCTTATTGTAAATTAAAAGGGAAAATTAAACATTTAGCTACAGGTATGGCTGTTTTTGCTCATGATTTCACAGATCTTAGGGCATCTGCATTGAGCCAGGTTGTGAAATGTGTTTGTTCTTTTGGATATGCAGACCTTAGATTAAACACTTCATGGCACAATTTATAATTCTGCATGTTGTGCTTAATGCTCCCTGTTTGACAGTCCTATTCTATAAATGTATTCATCCCTGCTGAGTCATTATAATGGATAAGACGTTTTTCCAATAGGTTACCTCACATTCTCATTAACACATTACATAGTTTTGATTCAATCATAGAAACCTGTAGGAATAGAGTCTAGGAAATTGATGGAAAAGTGTAAGGTCTTTGCACAATTGTATCACATCAGTCATTAGACTATTGGTTATTTATTAAACATTAGTCAACATTTATAGTGGATCAAACTCTTTCATTAAATACTTATCTTATGACAACTTTGATCAACTTTTTTGATCCACTTCAAATGCTGACTGTGTGTGTGTATATATATGGGTTCTAAATACCCCACATCATTATGCAACTACCAAACCTCCAAAATAAATCTAACAGTTCTTTTACTCACCTCAGGCAGTAACCTTTTATTATTTCTATTTTGTTTTTTCATATTTAGACACATTTTTTTCAACCCCATAATGGACAGAAGAGAACTGATTTTAAAAAGATTTTTGACAGAACATGTCATAATTGAATTTACCTACTGCTCTTGTGCCCCTCAAAAATATTTGTAATTTTTTTTTTAAGTTTAACTAAACCCATAATTTTATTGTTTCAGTTCTTAACATGTCAGGAAATCCGCAATAAATCCTTTAATTTTTAACTGCCGTCCCAATTTTTTCGCAGATATATTAATAAGACAAGGTATGACAGTGTAACGTTTAGTCTTCACAGAGATGAAGGAGAATGCAGAGTCAGAAGTATAAAACAAAACAAAAGACTTTTAATAAGAGAAACCAAAACGTGGAGCAGTATCCAATAATATACTTTAACAAAGCTTCAACACAGACTATTAACGTGGGTAGACCGACAGACATTGAATGACAAAGGGAGAACTAAATAGGGCAGACAATCACAGATAATTGACAAGACACACCTGAACTAAATACATGATTAACAGAAACATGGTCACAGAGCACATGGAAACATACAGAGCACATGGGGAGAATAAACAAACAAACAAACACCACATGACACAGAAACACTAGAAATAAACAGAGAAAACTCAAAAAACACAGAAAAACTGAACTAAAACAAACTAAGAATGTTACAGACAGAGACAGACAATACATTTGAAGGGATGATAAAGAAAAATGTTGAGAAATAGTAATTTTCCATTTTAATTTAATTAAATTTGTGACAGGGTTGCATAACAGTCATGTCACTATAATATTCCTCAAAAATACTAACCATTTTCTGCACAACTATTGAAAAGACGTGAATGATGCCATTTCTGGTAGATGATTTCAGTGGAGTCTAAATTATTATGCGTGTAGAAAGGTTAGTGTGAAAGAGTTGAGTTCAGACTGAGAGACCTAACTTTTGCTTTTATTTGAAAAAGAAAAAAGAAAGGAACATAAATGCTTACATTATTGCAAAAAATCACAGATACTACACACATTTTGTTAACTTGTTAATAATAAAGTGCAAACTCAGTTAAGCGCCTCAGGGACATGAAAAAACTGCTTGATTTAAGTTAGATATAAGACATTATTTTATGCTAATTGTTATTACAATTGGCGTACCAAAGTAAAAAGCTCATAAAAATTCAGTTTGGTGAGTTTAGAAACTCAGGGGGCGTGAAATATCACGGAATCTTTTGAATGACTCATATGTATGCATGTACTCCAAATCAAGACAGACTAATCAAGTCTGAAAAATCTTTAATCATCAGATGGTTAACCTTCATATACTTTTTCGTACAACAATATGCATGATACTCAATAGGTGTGAAGTTCAGTTGCACATTTGCTTGATTTAACTAATTACTATGATATGAATAATGAATGAATAAATATAGGTACATTATAGAGGCCTGGAGTTAAAGAACAGCAAGAGAAATCTTTGGAGTTAATGCTTTTCCAAACCTTATTTGTGTCTGAGCAGATGTGTGCATGTGTGGTTTTTGTGTTTTTTTAATTCTTCTGCAGTTAACAGTTTGTTTTGTTTGTTATTTCAAGGCCAAGAAGAACAAATTCGACCCTAACTAAATAATAGTTTATTCAATGAACAAGGCTTCCGAGTGCATACTGCAAACAATTGATGACTCATTTCCACCAACCATAGTTGAGGAACAGACCTCTCTGTCCTTTTCAGTTTTAGATTGTATTAATGCACAGTTACAGTAGAGTAATACACATCAAAAAAAGAACAGGGCTGGAAAGTATTTAGTATTTAGTTGTGGTTTTCTTCACATGTTTGTCTTAAGTGTTGTGCTGATATATTAAGCCTGTGTAATTATTTATATGACTAACAATTTATTTATGCACCAGGTGGCTGAATCAGGGCAAACCAATTATTAATAATATCTTAAAAACACTGTCTAATGGAATTTTTGTCACCATTTTATTACTGTAATATAGTAACTTATTTACTTTAACGTGCCAAAGTTCTGATGGGCCAGATACGAGAATTTTACAGAATATTTTTATAATGAGGTTCAGTAAGTTCAGCATTTTCAGTTACCCTTAAGCTTTAAAAGTCAATTTTAGGCATGCAGATGCAGATAAAGAAATATGTTGTGTATATCCTGAAGGCTTGACTCACATCTGTTGATTGGATTCCTGAAACCTACTAAATAGATTCTCAACCAGATGAATTTAATTGCAGCAGTGGAGCATATTAAGGGTCAACAGTTAGACCTGCCATTGTGTATTTAAAAGCGGTGATTTCCATCAATAAATTATCCAGTGATATTTTGAGCTGTTAGTTTGTGAGTGATAGCATGCTGAAAATGAATTTTAAAATATAAAGTATAATATTTGCACATACAATATGAACCAAATCAAGCTCAATCACATTCTGTCAGGTTTGCACCAAAGTGTCAGAAATTCATCTGAGATCACTTTAATACAGCTCTAATTATTTGCAGTATTGGTTACAAAACTATTGCTCAGAGCAGCATATGTCATTATAATTTAAAAATAAACAGAACAACAACAACAAAAAAATACAGTTTTACAGTTTTTTTTTATTTATATGATTAAAGGGAGGCAAAGCTGTTTCATCTCTGTCAGATGCCAATGAGATAGCCTCTTTCCTAATAATCCTTTCCTATAGTCCTGGAGTTATGAACATGTAAATGAGAATGAAAAGGCATATAAACAAACAGATGATCGCACATGAGGGTGGGTAATCTACTATGCCAAGGTGTCAAGCTGCCATCTGGCCTTGATCAGAGCAACCTCAGTAAGATTTAACAGTTGCTTCTCTTTGAAGAAGATGATGTTATGAACGAGATAATCTCATGCTCTGTGCAGCTACATGATGAGTAAAAAAGAATATGCCTGAGACACATTTTGATCATTTATCATTGGTGTTTTACACATACTGTAATAACAGACAGTTTAGTTTAAATGTCCCACTTTACTTGCATTAAGATGTTGCTTCACGTCTAATTGGTTTAGCTTAAACAAGGATCACTTCCTGCCAAAACATTACGCTCTATTTCTCCCAGAATTCTTGTTTATAACTTCATACAAAGGCACAAAGATTCACCCCGTCAGGCCTCCGTCCAGTCCAAGGAATCTTTTGTCAGAGAGAAAATCCAATGATGAAAGGAAACTTGTGAGCATGATTTTCGTACTGTTTATGTCAATTAAAGTGAGCGTTGCCTGAGCAGGTTTCACTGGGAGCTCACTGAATTGTTTACGATTCTTTTATATAATTTTTCTCCCCTTTACACCAGATAAGCAGTGATAGGTATGCAAAGGACATTGGGTTGGGTGAATTTCTGTTATTATCTGACTCAGTGTGTCTGTTTTTGCATGGTGTCCCATGAGTCTGAAACATTAAGAGGATTAGTCTTAATTTTCCCATTGAAATCCTGAGCCTCAAACTTCTGGGTGTCCAATATATTCTATTACTGTATACATAAACAGAGAATCTTTGTATGTCAATTTTGATAGTTTTACCATGTATTAAAGATCATAATTGCTCTGACAAGTTAAAGCAACTTAAAAATAAACAGATAAAGTACAACAAGCCTTTAGCTCTCAATCTACCTGACAGTGTGATCTGTCTCATATAATGCTGAAGGCCCAGTTGTTTATTTTGCAATAACATTCAGTTTACCAAATATGCAAATAAATGGACATGAAATATTAATTTGATTTAAAATAATTTATGTAAGAAGAAAGAAAACAGAACGCCACCAGGCACATAAAATTAGCGCTTAAGAGACTGGTTGCTTTATGTTGGTGAAATACAGTATTTAGTATCTGTTATGCAAAAATATTGATTAAGATCGAACATTTCTTTGACAGTTCAAATGAGCAGTAAGCTCATGTGTAATTATTTTATGGCCTATATGACATTTTAAATTTTAAATATAATACATTTAATGTGTTTACTAGTGTTTGATTTCTATGAATCTTTTCTATTGCTTGAGTTAAAGCTCACTTACATCTAGCTTCTCTTAGGCATGTGTGTAATGTTCCATGTCTGTCCTGTCCTTTTTTCCTCTGTCTTTGTATCTTTTGGTTCAGTCCTGTTTTGGTATTTCCTGTCGTTATGTTATCATTAGTTCATTCTGCTCACCTGTTTTCCCCAGCTGCCCTCACTTTAGCTTATCAGTTTTTTATGTATATATTGCTGTCTTTTGAGTTCAGATGGTTCGTTGTTGAAGTCTCTTGAGTGTCCCAGGTTTTGTTTTGTTGACGCTGCCTCGTCAGCTTTTGTTTTGATCGTGTCTTGGTTCTATTAAAAGTTTGCATCGAAGCTCTTCGTCTCCTCTGCTCTTTGAGGCGCGGCACACATCACACCACAACGGGCTCACACATGACAAAACAATGAACCACCTACTGAAGATGGCATTCACAGACGAACTATTTGCTCTTGTGCGCCGAAACCCGCCGTTCGAGGACTTCGTTAATGAATACTATCGACTAGCTGAACGGTCTTGGCGATTCGGTGCTCGCAGCTGCGTTCTACAGCGCGGCTCGGGGACTTCTACCAGTGGAGCTACCAGATGTAAGAGACCTGCCATGGAGGTCGGCGGTGTTTTTATGTTTGGTGACAGTATGCTCCCGGATGTGTATGTCGCCGCGCACGCAGGAGCAGCCGGAAGAGAACACGCCCCGTCACAGAATGCGCACATCTTCGCGGACTCCGGTCCAACCCCATTGCTCTCCGTGACGCGGAATACAGCTCTGGTTTCGCCGTCAGAAGAGCCTGAATTCACGACGCCTGAGCCAGAACTTGAGTTCACAGTGCCAATACCAGTGCCGAAACCCAGAAAGCACCTGATGAATTCACGATGTCAGAACCAGAGTCCGAGTCCACAGAACCAGAGCATGAATTCACGACGCCTGAACCAGAGCCCGAGTCCGGCCCACCAGAGTCGGCTGCGCATCCAGTGCGTCCTCCAGAGTCGGCTGTGCCTCCAGTGCGTCCTCCAGAGTCGGCTGCGCACTCAGTGCGTCTTCCAGACCCTGCACCTCCAAAGCGCCCTCCAGATCCTGCACCTCCTGAGCGCCCCCCTGGTGAGCTTCCCAAAGAAATATGGGCGCTTGTCATTTAAGCGATACATTTGGGTTTTTGTATTAGTGATGTTATGTGTGTTTATGTTCAAGTTAGTTTGGGAGGGTTTGGTTTATTTGCAGCCCTGTTATATAAAAGTGTAACTGTTACCATCATGGAGAGAGATGTATAGGGGAGTGACTTGTTGATATTGCCTTACATAAGGCAGTTATTACTCTGTGATCAAATATAAGGTGACAGGAGGCAGTGCTGTCTCCTGTTGATTTATTCCACCTGTGCATTACCATTAAAAAAGGGACGTGCAATGTCTAAACACACGAGAGTACTTGTGACCATAATTAAGGCACCTGAAGGTGCAAGCACCCTGCTCTCATGTTGTCAAGAGAAAATTGTATAGATTTGCTTAGCTCCAGTTTACCCACTTCTCAATAAACAACAGCCAGTCGTTACATTACTATAAATCCGTTTTTTTAATTATTTCTCCACATCACAATCTATCAAAAAAAAACAAAACGAAACATAACATAACGGCATACAGTATTGTCTCAAGCATCAAACAATTATTACCACATAATTTTGATATCTGACAATTCCATATGGATAAATTTTGAGATCATAATTTTTTGGCAGCGGCTATTTATGCCAAGTGCACATAGCATTTTCTGATATTTATAACACTTATTGTAAGTGACAATTATGTAAGGCCCGCCCATTTGGGCGGAATGCAGCGTGTCTCGCCCTCCCGGCTACGACAGAGAATGCACTCCTGGGGAATTCCTGATTTTGGGTTTTAAGTTAGAT
>JAUMHR010000049.1:12169349-12180772 GCA_032361145.1 Enteromius fasciolatus
GCCATTGACAAGGCCATGGTTTGCAGCGATAGCAGCCACATAGACTTTAAGGGTGGAGGGAGACAGCCTTCGCTCCAGCCCTTGCTGCAAGAAGAGAAGCACAACTCTGATCGGGCATCTTCGGGGGTCTTCCCGTTGAGAAGAACACCACTCGATGAACAGGTTCCATTTCAGCGCGTAGGCAGATCTTGTAGAAGGCACTTTTTGCAGAAGAAATCGTGTCAAATCGTGGGTGTAGGTCACTTAGAAACTCCCCGTCAGTAGATCCTTCCTCAGAGGGATTGGCCAAGGAGGGGCTGTCACAAGGAGCATGAGTTCGGTGAACCAGGTCCTGGTGGGCCAATAGGGGGCTACCAGCAGGACCTGCTCCTTGTCCACCCAGACCTTGCACAAAAACTCTGCTAGAAGGCTCACTGGGAGAAACACATACTTGCGTATGCCCTGTGGCCAGTTGTGTGCCAGGGTGTCTCTGCCTAAGGTTCCCTCGGTTAGAGCATAAAACAACTGGCAATGAGAGGTTTCTGGGGAGGCGAACAGGTCTACCTGTGCAGCTCTGAACTTCTCGCATATCAGCTGAACCGTCAGGGGATGGAGTCTCCATTCTCCAGGGAGCACTGCTCGAGACAGCTCGTTGGCTATCTGGTTGTAAACGCCTGGAATGAGAATGGCGCAAAGCGACCTCAGATGCTTTTGACTCCATAGGAGGAGGTGGTGGACACGCTGCGACATGCGACGGGAGCGTAGACCACCTTGACGGTTGATGTACATATGCACCAGGAGCCTCTGAAACTGTTTCAGTGGAACCGCCGTCCTGCGCATGAACGAATTCAAGCAGTCCAGCACCGACTGAGCGCGTTCCTCTGTGAAGCACGCTGTTTGTGCGACAGAGTCCAACTCCATACAGAGAAAAGAGATACTCTGTACCGGACAGAGTTTGCTCTTCTCCCAGTTGACTTGAAGGCCCAACAGGCTGAGGTGTTGTAACACCAAGTACCTGTGTTCGCACAACTGAGCTCTGGACTGTGCTAGTATCAGCCAATCGTCGAGATAGTTGAGAATGCGAACCCCTTTCTCCTTAAGCGGAGTCAGGGCGGCCTTCCTGGCAGCCTTCCTGGCGGCGTAGATCTGCTGGGCAAAAGTCTCCACCGTGTCGCCAAAGAGGCCGGTCTGGGACACGGGGGCATTCAAGAACCAAGTCTCGTCTGCCTCGCACATGTCGGCCACAGATGGCGCTCTTGGACTACAAAGGTAGACATCGCACGACCCAGAGCCCGCGCTGAAACCTTCGTTGCACGTAGCGCAAGGTCCATTGCAGTACGGAGTTCCGGGTCGTGGCCACCCTCTTGCAGTGCCTTCAGTGCATTGCAGCAACGCTATGGCGGGCAAGGAGGAGGCAGCATCCCCACAAGCTTTGTAGACACCATTGAAGAGAGCCAATGAATACCTACAGGCCCGGGACATGAGCACCGGGTTACACTGCAAGGAGGTAGAAGCTTGAGGACACAGTTGCATCGCAACAGACCTCTCCACCTGGGGGACCCTCGTGTAGCCCCTAGCTGCGCCACCGTCAAGGGTGAAGGAGGACGAGCCACTGGGTCGCTTCCTAGCAGTGAAAGGTGCCTTCCACGACTGAGTGAGCTCATCATGCGCTTCCGGGAAGAAATGCTCCGGAGTGTGTCCCTGTGCACCAGCACGGGGAGGATTCCACTCAATCCCGACCCACCCAGCGACCCGGGCAAACATAGCAACTAGCTCTGGATCAGTGTCAGGCTCGGTCGAACGTCCAGCGGACGCCGCCCCGGTCGACACGTCATCTCCCGAACCATACTCTCCTTCCGATGCTGCAACCGACATCTGTTCGTTGGGGGGAGCCCCAAAGGTGCCATCTGGGACCATTTCCGGTGAACCGAACTGCCCCGATGAGAACTCCAGCAGTGATGGAGTGTGGGCGATAGGGGGCGCTCTCTGAGGAGAGATTCCACCTGCCGCCGTAAGACCAGCCCTTCCCGCCCCAGAAGAGGAAGCTCCACTGACACTGCCAGCATGAGCTCCAGATCACGGAAGCAGAACGGGGACCCCACCACCTTCAAGATAGTGAAGCCTGGTCCACAGCTCTGAGATGGTCATGCTACTGCAAGCAGAACATGACTCATCCATGAAAGCCATCTTAGCGTGCTCGAGGCCCAGACACTTTAGACAGCATTCGGCACCAGGTAACGGCCACACCCAAGAACGCACGGGTGGTATGACATCCACCGCCGCTGAAAACGCTGTGACACCAGAACTCTCCGTCAGGTGAGTAGAAATGCTCAGGAACTGCTGCATGAGCTGCTCGGCTCCGAAGCGAAAAGCTAATGAATGCTTAATCCGCTGGATAATGACCTACTTATACTGCTGTTATGCTGCAGTTAGGTACAGCTGGATGGTAATCAGCATATGCCAATTTCATTGGCGTGTTTATATACACGCAGAGTAGATTTGCCATCTCGAAGCGAGATTCCTGTTTGCCGGTCACCGACGTGACTCGGAGTGACCGACTGAAAGGGAACCCTACATAGATATGTTATTTAAAATTGTTAATACAGTATAATTAGAGGTCTAAGGAGAGAGTGTGTATTTAGAGAGCGCACAGACATGTTTGCTGAGATAAACATAAATAACATATTTTACCTACCACCTCCGACAGCAAAACCTCACGTTCATTAGGTTCTTTTTTTTTTTGTAATTTGTTTCGGTGCCATAACTGTTTTTTCTATACAAATGCCTTATATGGGGCTGATTTGGGCTTGTATTATGCAAATTACTAACCTTGTGCACACAGGCACTCATTTAGAAGACTCCAAATTCACTAACTGAAGAACAGGTTTAAGAACAAGCTCATGTGCATACGCACGTGTTGTGAATTAGTGCCCCTATTGTGCCATTTTAAAGGTTGCTAATATTGTTTTATGAGTCTCTTAAAACAGGTTTACATGTATGCAAGGTCAAAAAACACTTAAGTTTTCTCCAAAAATACATTTAATTTGACCCCATTTCTAAATGATTCATAAACGACTCATGTGAAGCAGTTTAAAGAATCAGTCTGTCTAAAAGCCTCCTTTCCGTGAGCCCTCACTGCTGTGATTGGTCAGATGGAGAAGTCCTTTATGATTGGTCTACCACTACAGCGGTCCACAGAGCTTGTACCAAGACTATACTTTCTGATATTACTAGAGGTGCTTTCTGGGAGAACACGTCAACTAATTAGCAAGGACTACCGTGGAAAGTGCTCGCAATTTGATTTTTGTAAAGGCGTTGTACACTGTGTGATTTTTGAGGTCGTACGAGCTCACATGCGATTTTTTTTTGGTTATCGGTGAAAATCATCTCTTATCGTATGGTCGGGGCTTATATGGTGGGTAAGAAATTACAGGACAGAGTGCCAGAGTGCCTTACAAGCACTTCACAACCTCACGATCATTCTTAAACATGTCAAAAAACTTCGGGAGCTGTCGGTTGAAAGCGTGACGTGTGTGCTGTTGAACGAGCCGATTTGTTGGCTCAACTGGAAATGACCAAAAAACTAAAAAAGAAAACCACAGAAGAAGAAAGATAAATATGGCAGTGCCACAGAGAATTTTGACTGTCGAGAAAGATGACAAACTCGCTGAACTCTGGCAAGAACAGCAGGTGCTGTATGATATATCGAGCAGCATTTAAAATAATATAATAAATGGTATTAATCCATAAAAAAGGAACTGTCAATATTGATTTTATTCTCTGCTCTTCAGCCAAACTGTTTGCCATGCCCTTCGTTTTCTTTTCTTTTTTGTTTAAGCCATTGCTGCCACAAAGAAAAGGATCTCTTCCTCAGAGTCCATGTTTTTGGCATGGAACTTTGTGAATGTGATTGCCTCGGAAATCAGCAGGTTTTAAAATCATGCCGTGTACCACTGCGTCCATAAACAATGTCAGTGTGTGTGGCCATAAGGTTTTCCGACTGTCCGAATTCGCACCCTGTATGGCCGCCTTTAGCGAATCCGGCACACCTCTACGTTGTGAACTTCAGCACTGTATAATGCATAACACTGCATAAACATCATTGATCATCACTTAAACTAATAAGACAGACAGACAGACAGTCAAGCTGCATCAATCACAATGTTTAGACTACATTAGGCCCACAGCTGAACAACAGAACTACAGAAGTAAGTTAGCCAGTTACCAAGACATGTGCAGGGTTGTTACACAACATAATGGACACAAATATGTATGTTGAACTATTGCTAGAAAATACCATCATCAATTATTAATCATACTTACAGGTAGAAGTTCAGAGGAGCAAGCCGGTCCAAATAAACTGGGCACTGATTTATCTTTTAAGACCAAGCGTCTGGTGATTATCACGTTGTACTCCAAGATTGGAAAAGCAGTCATCAGTAAAATGACGCGAACACAACAAGACATTGTACTGCTGATGTGTTGCTGAAAAAATGAATGTTAACCACTCATTCTTTGTAGATTCATCTTTCGGAAGGGCATATAAAACAAATTTACTCTCACAGGATATAGCATCTTCTAGACATGATGTAATCCATGTGGAGATTGTACTGTTTGTGGCTGGGCAAGTTGTTCTTGACGTACAACATGGGCGGACATTATGCAAATATGTTACTTAGTGACGTGGATCCGTAACAGAAAAAGATTTGAATTGCTGATGACTCGTTTTGATAGACAATACATTTATTTTTCATGCACTGTCGGTGTCACAACTTTACAACAGCTACATGACACACTGCAGGAAAGAAAAGGCATAATAGGGGCACTTTAAATCATAACAATACATGGGATCCAGTTCAGGAACAACGTGTGAATGAAATGTGTCGTGCTTGTTACTTACCATTGCCTTACGTATGTAAATTATGTCATATTTATAGGTTGTCTGGATATTATGGAAATCTCTTAGGACTGTCCTTTGAAGAGACATCAGCCATATCTGGTCGTTTTCAGTCTGCTCTGGAAAAATGCTGTTTACAGCCACAACCTGAATGTATAATTGAAGAGGTGAGGAGAGAGGTCAGAGGAGGGGGTGGGCCGATCGATGCTGTGTGCAGGAAACCACAATGAACCGCACAAAGGTTCAAACGTATCTTGGGACAATTCTTTTGACCAGTGATCTTTCTGGTGGTGCATTTCTCCTGTTCTGCTTTACAAGATATCTTATGATATGAAAATAAATGAATAAATAAATAAATGCTTTGGTAACTGATAAAAAACATACCAGGTCACCATAATTCTAACATTTTTTTTATTTTACTCAGTAGCTGTAAACCTCTTTTCATGGCCATTTATTTGTTATTATATAAATTTTTTTGGAGTGCAGCATTTTTAGGCTATCCATACGGTATATCATTTTTTTCAAAGCTGCGGTTCTTGTTTAATTTAGTGTTATCGTTAATGCAATTCAATTTTAGTGTGAATTTGACAGAGCTCTGATATCATGTGAGTAAAAACCATTCATTCTTCTTTTTTCATTTTATAATAGCTAACAAGCTTTCAGAAAGTTCTCTGCGGTAAATCCGAACTGGATGCCATGTCCGAGGATTTCCGGGAGTGCTGCAGTAAACCCGTCCTGGATACTCTTCCCTGTGTGGATGACTTAAAAAGGCAACCCCGTCAATCTCCAGACACAGCCAGTCCTGTTTCATCACAGCTCTGTGACGAAACTCAACCCCATGGGATTGACAGGTGCTAATTTAACATTCATCAAATATTCAGGCGTAGGGAATCAAGCGTGTCTTAAAGCAAAGGTCAACTGGAAAATATACATCTGATAGCCGGCTTATTTCATTATGATTTGCCGAAATCAAATGTTTCGTTGAAGACCTTGCAATCACTGCACTATATTTTGATCTGCCTTAATGTGATGTAAATGCTAACGTGATGCTGAGTAATGTAACTGCCATATTGCTTGTTCACCATGACCCACTCTGGGCATAGTCACCTGGGTTCCTTTTCCCAAACAAAATGGAGAGCTTGATTTTGATCTTTAGCTAGTTGGTTAAAAGGCAAGAGTGCAAATAGTCATGAATTATTCATGGGGTCGTTCTATATATGAGAATATTATCAGAATGACTCTCTGAATATGCCTCTTGTGATCAAAGATCACCTTCTCGCCAAATTCTGAAATTCAGTCATCAGAATAAAGGTAAAACATTTGACTTGCACCTAGAGAAAGCACCATTTCATTGGTCTGCTGCAGTTCTATTACAAGCTCTTCCTGCCTTTCTCATTTACTGAAAATGTAGCTAATATGCACAGCACAACACGCTGTGCTGAACAAACCATATAAAGTCACTTGTGTGCCTGGGTGGACAAGAAAGAATGAATTCTTGCTGAGGGGCAGACAGCCGTGCACAGAAACGTATGTTTAATTTATCTTGAACTGTAATTAGATGAGTCACTCAATTTGAAATTCGAATGTGTTCTAGCAAGTTCTGCTGAGTTTACCTCAGGGCCTGCTGTCATTAAAGGTGACATGTTCACAGTGCTTCTTGGGCTAATACCAGGTCATTTGTTGTAGCAAAGTGTGTATGCAAGTGAAATTAATGTGAGACAGGGTGCTCTGGCAGAAATATGAGAAGAACAAGTTTTCAATAATATCAAAATAAAGGATATTTAAAAGCACACCAGCTCCCCGGTAAGACACTCATTCCGAAGTCATTACACTGCCCAACTCTACCCTCTAGTGATGGAGCATAAAACTTTCAAATCTTCACCCTTTAAATGCATAAATACATCATTTTAAACAATAGACATGCCAACGTACAACTTAATAAAAACTCCACAATATTAAACATTAGGTAAGCATTAGTAAATAGTCAATTTATCCTTTTATAAAGCATCATTCCAATGTTAATATGCATAAGTAAGCAGCTGATAAATGCAGCTATAAATGTATTGTACTTGATTATATGATGCACAATAATACTTTATTAACTATGAATTTATCATTTTTAAATGTTATGTTATTCACAAACTAGTTATTTAGGAGATGTCAGTGGTTCATAAGATCATTTAGAACATGTACGGAAATTATTATTATTATTAAATTAACTATTTAAATGTACATAAATACATTTAATTTTTTAGACACAAGATAATAGTTGCTCTGTGTGCTGTAATTCATGATGCTGTATTCAGGTAGTTATAAAACATTTAGTAGTTGTCAGCTGTCTGTTTTTGTGAGCTCATCTAAAGTAAGGATTATTTATATATAGTATTTACAAAGCAGATTGAAAGGCTAATTTATTTTCCAAACAGAAAAGTTAAACACAACACAGAGGGTTACAGAACACAGAAATAAAACACTTGAAAAAAATGAAAAATAAGCTTAAAAACTTATTTTAAAATATTCAAGTGTGCAGTTTCATTTTTTGCATTTTAAATAAGTTCTGAGGCCTTAAATCTTCTTTGTATTTAGAAACTGCTAACTAATAACTATTAATGTTGGGACAATGCTTTATTCAGGATGAACTGACTGCTCACTAATGCTAACCAAATGACTCATTGGGAGCAGTTATTATAAAGTGTTACCAGAAAGCACAGAAACAAGCTAAATAAAGCTCAATCAACAATCAAGCTCAATTGTTCTATCAACAATAGATGCATTTCATAAATGTTTAGCAATTAAATATAATTAAATATTTTATGAATAAAATAAACCTAAAAAACAAAATAGAAGTGTTTCATTGGAAACTAATTAAAATGTAAAAAAGTATAAATAAAACACATTTAGTAAAACTAGAAGAGTTCATTTTAGTTAAGTTTTGTATGTCCTTGTATCCATTTTTTGAAAAAAATAAAAAAAATTCACCATATATAAATAAATATTTAAAAATAACACTGATAAAATAATAATAATGGGGTTTGGGAAATGCCTCCTTCCTATAAAAACTTAGCCTCCACATTGTTTGCATACTACTTGTCACTAGACTAAAGACAAAGCAAATAATTAAAAAATTAATTGGGACATATTGACTCTATGTTAACCTTTGCTTTTTCTATAGAAAATAATTATGTTCTATTAGAGGGATGTTAAGTGTATAAACATCTAGAGAAACATTTCTAATTCAATTCATAGACTATTTGAAATACAGTGCTGGTAAAATTGATAAATACATATAAATAGGGCAGAAATCCCTGTTGAAATATTACAGCAGAAACTTAGTGTGAAAAGACCAGAACCTCCTGCGGAGAACACTTTCAAAAAACACTGAGATCTCGCAGCCTCTTGCTGGTTGACTATATATTTCTGCTCGCAGCCTGCCCTCAGAACATGCGTTTATAGTAGTTTCCACAAAATCTAAATAAACTCATGATGCATGGCACAGCAGGGGAATCACAGCATGTATCCTAAAGTCAATGTATGATTGAGATCAAAGGCAAGTTTGTGTGTATGTGTGTGTTTGTCCAGATACTTATTTCAAATAGGAGCGAAACATGCCTCCATGTCTCTTCCTATGCTGACGACCGTTCTCGATCGAATCAAGAGCATCGTATCTGCCTGCTGCTCATCTGCTGATGCGACAGCATATTTAACAGAGAAGGTGAGGTGACGCTATTCCTCTTGAGACAAGCATTACCTGGTTCTACTAACATGCAGGTGGTCTTGGTTTCATAACAGGTTGATTTGAAGCCACATGCTCTGTGCTTTGCAGCAGATTTTCTGTGCTTTGAATTACGCAACCAAGCCATTCTTCAGATTTCAATCGTTTTTCAAGCTTATTTGTCTGGAAGACAGCTCAAACCTCGGGTAGATGGCTATTGTGAGAGGCTTCGATCTTTCTAATGCATGTCTAGATGATTTGCAGCACAATGCTTCTCTTTGAGCATCTTCATTTTGTTGCGAAGCCTCTTCTCGGTTTTGAGTTTGGGATTGAATTGTTTGAATGAGAATAATAAGAGAGAAATCGCACTGAGCTGAGGTAGAGGGCATTGCATGAGGAGAAAAACAACCTTGATGTAATCCTATTTGAATGCTGTAACCTGAGCTCCATAAGAACTATTTTTAATGCTTGAAGTTGATGTCAAAATCTCACAGGTAACCCGATCTAAAGCGTGTCACCGTTTGGTTAATTTAGCCTTTCAGTTTTCCCTCGCAGATCCTCCAATTATCTGCTCGCTCGCTGTTTTCCACATACAGTAAATGGTGAAGTGCGAGGAGCTGCTGGTAAGAGAATCTAATTGAAGGGTCTATACTCAAACTACATCTGTACTCAGAGAACCAACGCACGTCATTAGCATGCACAAACAGGTTTTGCTCGCCAACTGAGAGAGGGTTGCGAGATTTCAATTAATTTAGAGCGACAGGGTGCTCTTTGTACTCGCTGGGTGCTAACCAAGCCTGAACTGTCATAACAACGACACGGTACTCTCTCATCTTCTCTCCCGTTGCTTGACTTTGAACATTGATGAGGAAAATATATAGTCAGACTCGTTTTTGATTTTAAGGGTTGGAGTAGTGGTCAAAATGTTCTTTCACTTCTTTTTTTTTTTCTCTTTCTCAACTTTTATCAAATAGGAGAGTACATTGAAAAAGACTACGGCACTTCTGTCCAAGTTGGATGACACTTGTTCGCAGTACTTCAGACTGGACCTGCCTTCGTTCAAAACTCTGTAAGTTACGGTTAGACTAGAAAAGAACATGTCAATTTGACAGGGGGTTTGAAAGGAAGGAGCTGGTTGCAGAAGACTCAATCATCAATACTTTATTTCCTGCAGGATGCAGAAGGAGGTGCCAGGGGAGGAAAGTGAGAAGCGAACACAAACTTGGGTGGACTTGGCCACATCCTGCTGTCCCAAGCGCTCCCCGGCACAACTATGTCAAAAGCTGGTGAGCACACTTACTCACACTCATGCATACTAACCATCATGTCATTTCAAACCTTAATGAGCATTTTTCTTCTGTTGAACACAAAATAAGATCATTTGAAGAATGCTGGTGAACAAACAGTTACTGTTTTTGTGTGTGTGTACTATGGAAGTCAATGGCTACCATCATGTTTCATTACCCACATTTTGTAAAAATAAAACCTTTTGTGTTTAACAGAACAAAAACGCTCATAGGTTTGGAATAGCTTGAGTGTTTTTCATAGACTATATAAGCAGATGAGGTTGCAGGGTATTTGTATTAATTAATGGACTTTACAATATATAGTTATTAAAATCAGGTTTGAGTAAAATTTGTGTTTTCTTTTTCAGACAGAGAATGCTATTAAATATGACGAGGACACTGTTTAAAGTCTCAAAGGGTCAGCAATTATACTGGACCAAGAGATGTTCTAAATTCCCTCTCTAATTGGAAATGTCATCCCTCGCTATCTGAGATGTTTTATTCTCTTTTAATAAACTTTCCACCCACTTCAAAGAGTTTTGTTTGTTGTCCTCTGTTCACTTTGCTCTTTTAGCTCATGAGGCTTGTGGCATTTACAGTGTGAATTTATTAGGCTCCTGTATGAATAACCTTTACCGTAAACATAACAGTGTCTACAATAAGATGTTTTATCACACACTGGAAATACTCTTCAAATTTACAAATGCTTTCTTAGCAAATGGATTGACAAGAATTTATTTATTTTTTTACACTAAATTTCGATAAATTTTTTTTAAGAAAGTGTGCTTGTAAATAGAATGTAAAGCACATTGTAGTAGGCACCATTTGATTATGTGAAGAATTGTATTTATCTTTTTGTCAAGTTTCATATAAAATCCACAAGTTAACTTAAAATCTCATTTGTGTAGATGGGTTTTATATTCTTCTTTATGCATTATATGTGATGTTGACAAACAATTTTCTGGAGGAGCTCTGACTGACGCAATGATTAGCTACAGCTGTTACCAATCCCCTAATCAGTCTAATTTTCTTTCAGCCAATTAAATTCATAAGCCTTCCCCTTAAATAGGCCGCATTTTTCTCCCTTCCTTATCTCGTTATGCATCCCTCTTCCACTGTTATTTCGCATCTTCCTCCAGGGGGATTCAAGCCAGACGTCGAGCTCAACCCTGGTTAGGGTTCTACTCCCTAGGGTTCCATCTTCTAGGTCCACTCCCTGGACAGCACCAAATGCGCCTTATTGTTATCATAAGGAAGTGCAAACTCTTGAATGGTAGTAAGAAAAATAAAAAACAATCTGTAGTAGGAAGAAAAAGACATTAGGATGGCATTCGCACATGGGACAATAAAGGTAAAGTGCAGCCTATTTTAAATCTGAAACAATGATCGCTGATGTAAGGCCCGCCTACTTTGAAGCTGGTGTCGCATGTCTCATCTCCCGGCCGCTACAGAGAAGAGCTCCTAGGAAATTTCCCAAGCCTAAGGCATACATCTGCTTGGATTACCATTTGTTTGTTAGAAGAGAAAACGCCTCTTTGGTATGAAGCCT
>JAUMHR010000049.1:12182395-12194033 GCA_032361145.1 Enteromius fasciolatus
ATGTAAAGCACCTTGAATTACCACTGTGTATGAAATGTGCTATATAAATAAACTTGCCTTGCCTTGCCTTGCCTTAAAACGGCAGTTTTGCCAGACTGACTTTGTTCGCGAAATTGAATGTAGCGTCACAGGAAGTATGGACGGCCAGGCTAATCCAGCAGGTATTAAAAGAACATCCCCGATAGGCCATTTTCACGGGTTGTTTTTGTTTCGAAGTGGAACAAAAAGGAACACTAGAAAAACTCTTGGACTTGGTTGTAGACATTGTTGTGATTTAACCGGATATGCCAGACCCCAGCAAGAGAACGCTTTCTAGGTTATGAACCCGGAAGTGTGAAAAAGTGCTTCCATTAGCAAAGAAACGTGAAGCTGCACATAGTATCTGCTCGAATGTAAGAGCAGGACCACGATGGGTGATGTTAGTAATGTAAGAATGGATTAGATTATGGATATATGTAATTGATAGCAACAAAAAACTGTAATGCTCAAACAAAAATGTAACGTTATGGAGAAAAGGTAAAAAATCCACTCTAGGTCTCAAAATCCTTTGTCCGACGTAAATGTAATTCTCTTCGAATTAATACAGCATCCTCATCTATGGGATCTTCCAAAAGAGGACAAGCCATTCTTTATAACTTTGTTCTTTGTGTGACCGAAATGTGGCTTGCTTTTTGCCCCACTGTAGGAAAGTTTTTAATGAGTCACTTTATGCTGTAATAATGCATTTTAAAGGCAAATGCATTGGACAGTAATATAAGTTGAATTGCGCATTAGGGGAAAGGGTTTCTTGTGACTTCACAGGAATCTAAACGGCATTACTATTAGAGTAGCTGACATCAAACCTTTACTTCAAAGTCTTCATCTCTTTTTACTTTTCATCTTTCATCTTTTTCCTTAAAATTCTCTTAGCTGCAAATTATAGCTTCCTTATCTAGTCTAGACCACTGCAGTACTATCCGTACATTTTCTCATAAAATGTTCCAAAAACTACTCCCTTTTTGAAATGATAGCCTTCATTTACCAAATCGTGCGTGACTGGACCTGTAGCAGTGATAATTGTGAACACTAGATGGTGACATTGTGTCATCTTTAGTGAAGTCAGGACACAACTAGTTCCAGTTCATGTCATAAACCACTTACAAAAATGGCCTACAAAATCTCCAAGATGCTTCAAGAAACGCAAGAAAATATAAAGCTACAGTAGCTAGTGTTAAAGATTTTAGGCACTTGTGCAAAAATGCTGTAAAATGAAGATGCTGTCAAAAAATAATGCAATATATAGAAGTCAGATAACTAAAAAGAGCATCCTTTGCGTTTAAAGCAGCTTTTTCCCAAGGTGCACTTGGGCATAGTTTTTTCAGCTTTGCAGGAAGGTTTCTTGAAGCAATTGAGACGTTGCCGTTGCCTTATTTTAAATCTTTTTGTTGATGAAATACTAATGTTTTATGGCTGGGCTGTAGGGGAGTCTAGTAAAGAAGTACTCTGCATTTACAAATAAAGTGAGTATACATATAAATACTTTAAATGCAGCAAAATGATTTATACCTTGTGTATCAGATACAATCATATTAAAGGTAACTAAAATTACATGAAAAGAAACGAGGAGACCATTTAATAAATTCTGTTCATTTTTAATATTCATTTTCATTTGAAAAATATAAATTCTAAAATAATTTCAGCTGTTTTGTTCTAAAAATTCACAAAACTTGATTAAAAATGTATCTTTGTTACACACTCTACAATAAATGTTTAGCATGGTTTAAACGTTCAAGAATTTCCCCAGACATGCTTTCACATACATTTCATCTTTAGGTTCCCCCAAAAATATAAGTTAAAAATCTTTTACATACAAGGTTAAAAGAAGTTGATTTTGAAAATACAGTATGGATGCTACCTGTATAGATCTAATGATTTTTTTTTTAAGACAGAAAGAAAGAGGAAAAATAATGACAAAATAGCAGGAATCGACAAAAGATATTGAGTTCTAGAAGGATTAAAGAGAACATGTTTAGGACATGCACTGTATGATACAGCATTAATGCCATCTTCATTTAAGTTCATTTTTACAAATGACACAACTTGCAATATGACATTCAGTGACCAGACATCAAGTAAATAAAGCACAAATAAAAACAAAGTGATCTGAATTACATGAGACAATCTTAAAACAAAAGGAATTTCACGTATTATTGCAATTCAGGTTTAAGCCACTTAGGTAAATCATTTGCAGGACAGCAGACCCTGGAGTACATGTAGGTTTGCACATGTACACAATGGCTTTTTAGGGTTTCCACAACCAGGTGATAAAGCAAATGCCTTAAGATGCTAAATGAATTATTAGGCTTCCTTAGATAACCATGGTTTTTAGTATGTGTCTGGATAATATTGTTAAAGGAAATTTAATACCACATATTATAGGAAACAATATGAAAAATAGCAGGTTCAATGCCAACGAATAACATTAATCATCATTAAAAAGTTAATCAACAGTTAAATATTACAATTATTGTCACAGTTGTTCTCTCTCATCAAGTCATTTGTTGAAAAGTCTGCTCAAGATGTACGTTAAAAACAATATTAAGATCTCATGCTGTGCAAATACAGTAAAAATGGATAAAGTTAAATTTTTTTACATAATGCCTACCATGTAAAAGACAGGTAGACCAGCAAAAAAAAGGAAAGATGGTTTAAAGTTAAGTGAATTTGGTAAAAAGATTTATATTGTATTTGATGAATAATGGAGTGGAAAAAGTGTAAAAACAGTTGTGGAAAAGTGTAAAAACAGCTACAGCATTTCTCTACAGCTCAGCACAAAAGTCAAACAATGAACTGAATTGCATAATAGTTTAGCGATTACAACTTTCTAACCGTAATGATTAAGTAAGTGGACTTCACAAAAAGGATCCTTGATGGGGGACAGTCTTTTTAAAAGATCCCTTGGCAAATGGCTTTCTGCAAACTGGAAGAGTTAATAAAACCTATGTAGCAGATTGGAGGAGCTATATGGACGTCTCAGATCCTCGACTCCTCCAGTAGTAGCCATTGTTGTCATCTGGGTCCATATCTATTTTGATCAGAGGCACGTTTAATGGCAGTCTCTCTGAACTGAAAAAGACAGACTCAATCAGTCAACTTCTGAACAGGCATTCAATTTATTTCCCAGTAACTACCAAGAGATCTTGTTAGAAATGAAAGTGGTTTTTAGTTCCTGCGTACTGATCTTGCATTACAGTAATGTGCAGCGTTTTTTATGAAGTATGCAAAATCTGAACACATTAGCAATATGTATTTATAGTAAATAATTGCATCCAACAGCTTGAGATGTGTACCTTGACATTGGGCTGGTCTGAAAGTAGTGGCGCTTTTCAGCATGATGTATATCGGTCAAGGAATGAAGGGGACTTTTCTCCTGCAAGAGGGACACATGGTCCATTATTAACACGTTCTGCTGAACACAAGCACTATATACCACCTTCACATGCAGATTCATCATACACCATCAACAGCACATGCAAAAAAAAACAGAATCACTGAAGACTAAAGAGCTCCAATGATTTCCTATCGAGTGTGTGCTGGGATTATTTTTAATTAGCCTTTCATTAGATGATTAGATCTCAACACAACTACGAATTAAGATGTTAAAAGTTTTAGTAGAAAAGAAGCTTGTTACATGCTAAAATTACTGAAAAAAGTTAGATTTTTATTTCTCAATTGTCATCCTATCATTATCAGTAAATTAGCTTAATTTACTCTCCCTCAGGTCATCGAAAATGTAAATGAGTGTAACTTAATCAAAACAGAATAAGACAAATGTAGTTCATGAACAAAGACAGATTTATTATCACTTATCAAATGGGCCCTCTGCAGTGAATGGGTGCCATCAAAATGAAAGACCAAACAGCCGATAAAAACATTGCAATAATACAAAAAATATTCCACATGATTCCAGTCCATTAATGTCTTGGGAAGTGAAAAGCTGCAGGATTAAATCCATCAAGGAGTTGTTGTTTTTTTACCTCAACCATTGCTTTTGGATTAAATATGCAACGAGTCTCCATTATATATTGCTTTATTCAGTGAAAAAAAGTCATTCAAACTCATCTGAATCAGAAGAGAAATATGCACAGATCAGGCACTGTCTACAAATGAAAACAGTCCAAAAAAGATGTATTTTGAGATTAGAAGACAGGGGATGGACTTTTTGGACTGTATGGGTTAGGGACTCATATTATGAAGTGCTAGTTTAAAGTTAAAATATCTTAAAAATTGATTTGTTTCTTATGAGCCTTTCACTTTTAAAAATGTTAACTTGTGGACTAGAGTACTTGCGGATTATTGTGATCAGTTGTTTAGACTCTCATTCTGATGGCACCCATTCACTGCTAAAGACTCATTGCTGTGCAAGTAATGTAATGCTACATTTTCTTCAAATCTGTCCCGATGAAGAAACAAACTCATCTACATCTTAGATGGCCTTAAAATTGCAAAAGTAAAACAAAAAACGATTATGACAGGATGAGAAGAGGTAATGAAGCCAGCAGTTGCCATAGAGAACTGACCACACAGGCATTATGAGAGTGAGACAGAGGAGCAAGTAGTAGCATGCACCGCATTTGAAAGGAAGAGAAAGCAAAACGCTCATGCTGAATCATTCAAGAGGTACAAATTGAGGTGAGGCCCCAGGTCCAGTCTACTCACTGTCAGAGGCCTTATCTCCTAAAAAAGGCTCCTGCTCCATCATGTCCATTGGGATTTTAATGCTGGGGACATTCTCATTGTAAGGATAGTCAGACTGCACAGGAAGAAATGGTCAAACAGTGCTTTAGCAGCTGAACCTACATACACCAGAGTAGTTTACACTTCCTCTTTCACAGCTGCCCAAACTCTAGTCCATTTTTTGCTTCATCATTGGTAATAAAAAAACCAATGAAAAAAAGAAAATTACAGAATTAAAGAATAAAAAAAGAAAGATAAGAAAAAGTCTTTCAGTCGAACATCAAAACATAATGTGAATCATGCACTGGAATTAAATTCTTTTTTAGGACACTCACATCTTCCATGTCACTGTCTATGCTCCCTTGTTTCTTCTTCTTCTTTTTCTTCTCATCTTCCTTCTTCTTCTTATCCTTTTCTGGTATGACATCATCCAGGAAACTGAGGTCATGCTGGGAGAAGAGATAGTCCAACGCCTTCCTCACAGCAACCAGAGCCAAGATCTGACCAATGAGAACAGCAAATGATGTTCTTTCAGTTAGTGCATATACTACAGATGCATTTTGCAAACATATTGGAACTGGAGTGTCTGTTAATATTATTGCTGACTGGCAAACATCTAAACATTACCAACATTCTAGCCCAATGTGCATTTTGTCCCTTTTCTGGTGGAATGCACAAGTACTCTACCTGTCAACATTTTTAATGCTTGTGAAGTAAGTTTCTCAAAAGAAACATTTTCCAACTCCAAGAAGTATTCCAACTTTTTGACGGCTTGTGTGATATTTAGCCTTTGAAGCTCTCAGTTTTGCAGTCACAGCCGCTCCCGGTATTAATGATCAGTATTAAATCAAGAACAGGTGAAAAAAGGTAACTAACCATAACAGGAAAGATGATGGCAGCCACAGTGGACTTGAGGATCCAGAGGAGCGCCAGGCAAAGCAGTTGGACGAAAGTGAACAGATGGACCTTCCTCAGTGGCACATGCCGCAAGTAAATCAGGTCTGGCTGGTGTTTGGCAGGCATGAGGAGCAGCTTGAGCCGGTCCATAAACTGAGAAAAAAAAGAGCAATATTAAAAAAACAAACAAACAACAAAACAAAATATGTTCCTGTCAAATTATATCAAACATTTTTTGAAAATGCTTTTTTCAATAGCACAGAACTATGTTGGTAACTTACCTGAACTCCGTTGAGTGAAGCTACTCCCATGTAGAGGAAGACTCCATACAGCACTGGCATGGGTATAAACTACAGGAAATAATTACACAATTAGAAAAGAAAATGAAAAATCACACACTTGCCGCAATGTGTTTGACATTAGTGGATGTATTGTATTGTTACCTTGAGGATAGGAGACATGAAGACAGATAGACCAGTGAGGATGAAGACAAAGACTCCAGTTAATCTCTGTTCCCTAAAGTAGAGATGATTACAAAAATGTAAAAAGTTGAAGTCTATTCTCATTTCAACTAATGACACTACAAAGCCAAAGTACACCACCTTTCAAAATGTTGGTGTGATCACCAAAGCTGATAATACTGGGAAATATTACTACAAAATAAAATATACTGTATTTAAAAATGTCATTTATTCCTGTGATGTGAATTACAGCAGCTATTACTGCAGTCTTCAGTGTCACATGACTCTTTTAATATGCTGATTTGCTTCACAAAAAACACTTATGTGATAACATTTTCATCTTTGAGTCTTTGATGGAAAGAATGTTAGAAAGAACAGCATTTATTTGAAACGAAAAAGTCAGTTTTAAGCAATCTTATGTGTCCTTGCTGAATAAATGTATTCATTTTTTAAAAAACTAAATCTTACTGATCCCAAAGTTACATTAGTGTATGTGAACATCCTTCTAATTATCAGGTTTGGCTATTTCAGCTGCATACAGCAATAAAGCATACAGCTATACAATCTTCGCAGACCAACAGAAATTGAGTGTATCGTTGTTTAAATTACAGGAAGAAGTGGCAGATTCTTTTATCCACAGTTACCCCCCTGGAGTGACTTGTTCAGGGGCATAAAGGTGACTGTTTATAGATTTGAACCTGCAATCTTGAAGTTAGAGTACCAGCTTGCATCTTTAACAATAAGACCCTACCTCCTTATTACTATGAGTATTTTCTATTATTATCATTCATATCTGAAATACGTTGGAGAATTAAATCATACTGGATTGCTTAACTAACTAAACCAAAGAAAAATCGAAAATACAACCTAAATATGGGCACAGTGTGTTTTCAGCATAACTAGGCCTGTTTACATTTGTTCAGCTTACAGCTGCATCAATAACCCCCCTGGAGTTCAGTCCGACATTCAGCCTTTTAACAGGCTTCCCACTGAGCCCAACTCTGTAATCAACCAGTGATTCAAAAGCTCTACTGGCAGTCACATTATGTTTTTTTTGCCATGACATTGTACAAATACATAGGAATCACCAAAAATTATCTTTTATGTGCATTAGAACATACCTGACACCCAAAAATTTGGGCTGTTCGCCAGGGGCAGATGTCTCTGTCTCCATTTTCAAGCTGTCAATGTGGGCGATGGAAATAACTGTAGCAGCTACATACCACGGCAGACCCATGAAAGAGCACAATGCTAACAGCACAGCTACCCAGAAGAGATCCAGATGATAGCCTGCACCTTTCTGATCACGACAGAGAAAAGAGGTCGTTTACAAATGCCATTGAAAGAAACAAAAACATTTCATCACTCATAACACTCATTGGTAACATTTTACAGAAATTGTTCACCCGGTATTTGTTTTTTCATGTTATTTTCTTTTGTATCTCTGAACCGAAATGCAGGCAAACAATACCTGAATTTAAAATTTTAGGTGAACTGTCTCTTTAAATAATCCTTCAAGTGCTTTATTCCAACAAATAAAAACTACTCTGCATCACACAAAAGTACAGCACAATGTCACCGGGGCAGTGTTATTCTCACAGAGATGACAATACGAGTTCTTCCATGGGGAGGCATTATAGTAAGAGGACACAATGTTTTGAGGCCAGTCTCACATTACAGGCCAAAAAAAGAATAAATGCTTTGCCTTTGTCTGATTCACAATTCCTCATTGTTCCACTCAGAATCTGGACCAAAGTCAGCAGTTTGAGTGAAACTGCTTGGTGAAGCACTGAGTTTGAATTTAAAACGATTTAAATATAATATAGCCATTTAGAGATTTCATGATTATCAGCAAAACCTGTTAAAAAAATAAAAAAGCTTTTCCTTTAGTTTTCCATTTAGGTCTCACTTTATATTAGGTAAAGTACTTTGTAAGTAAAGGCTACTTTGGGTAAAGGCTACTTTGTACTTACAATTAAATTAATAATTTGGTACAATGCACTTATTGTGTACATTTATGTTTTTGCATTGTAAAATACCTATATAATTACATATTTAATTAATTTCTGTAATTACATTTATACTAACACTGTTGGCCCATCCCTTACACCTTAACCCACCCTTAAACCTACCCAGAGCACCAAACCTGCCCCTAACCTTAACCGTATCCCACCTCAATAGCAGCAAAAGTGTTTTGCAATACAATATGAACAAAATAAGTATGCTGTACTTATTTTTTATTTATGTAAATACACAGTAGTTAAGGTCACCTAATATAAAGCAGGACTTCAGTTGAATATATATGTAATAAAAATCAACAAATACTGTATCAATTCCTGCATTATTGATGTGGAGCTTTTTCACCCATTTGGTTTGTATCAGACCATCGGTTTAAATAATGCTATTTTTAACTCCAAGCACTGATTCACATCCTCCAGACAAAAGATAAAAAGCTCTTTTTGTAAGAGACTTTCTATAAATATCCAATATAGTTGCCTATGGCACCGTGCGTGTTTCCTGTGATCCTGGGCGGCTCAAAGTGAGCGTGATAAACCATCTGGATGAGGACTGAATCACACAGCAGAGTCACGGCAGGCCTACCTTCAGCTTGTGCTCCTTGCGATTGACAATGACAGCGGTGATCTGCTGATCCATGAAGAGCAGGATGGTGACCAGCAGGGCAGGCAGAGCTGCTGCCAGGTACACCCACCAGGGGTTCCCTCCGAACGGTGGCACAAACCAGCCACGGTTAGGGCTTGTTGGCTGGAGACACAAGGGAAGTGCAGTTTAAGGATCACAGGAGTTTGTGGTCAGGGCACTCGGCAAATGTTTACATGAAATAAATGGTAACATCCTGAATGGATTGACACTGACTCGTACTGTGAAGTTGTGCTAAAGAAGCAGCAAACAGAGCATGCCTGCCAGTGTACTCTGTCTCTGATATTTGTTTTTCTGAGCAAAATCTATTTCTATTAAGTAGACCCTCTGGCCACCTGAGTAGAAACACCCCATGTACCGATCCATGCAGTGCTCGCTGTGCTAAAACATTATGTAAGTTAATCTCTTGATTAGACTATCTGTCACAATCTGTCATTATTCTATATATACACTGAATAAAACTTATTGTAAGTAGACAACAACCAGAAAAAAAACCCTCATAATGTAACTCATTATGTAATGATAAGTCATGTCAATAAAGTTAGAAATAAATTATGGGCTTCCATACTTTTTGTTTAAAACAGTTAATAATTGACATTAATTGACATTTCTAGGATGTGGTTCTTGTCATGTGAATTAGAATTAGTGAGATTTTTGTTGTCGTTGCTGTTGATACTTTTATTTAGCAAGAATTGCATTTAATTGATTAACGTTATTACATTCGTAAATCATTTTAAATAATCATATGAATCCTGAAAAGAATATTGAAATTGTTTTCAACATTAATAATAAAAAGAAAAAATGTTTCTTAAGCACCAAATCAGCATATTAGAATATTTTCTGAAGTGTCATGTGACACTTGGACAAAAAAAGACTGAAGTAATGGCTGCTGAAAGTTTAGCTTTGCCATCACAGGAATAAACTACACTTCAAAATATAATAAAATAACGAACAGTTATTTTAAACTGTAACAATATTTCACAATTTTTACAGTATTTGATCAAATTAATGCATCCTTACTAAGCATAAGACTTTTTTCAAAAGAAAATCTTACAGTCCCCAAACTTTTGTACAGTACTGTAGGTTTTTGCTAGAGCAATATTAGAAGTGCGTCTCAGAGAGAACTTAACTTTACAGTAAAAAGACAGAAAGATTACCTTAAATTCAGCTGGCACTATGAGCTTTGGAGTATCAACTCCGACAAGAGCATCAACACCACAGAAGATCAAAATGGCCAGGATAATGGCAAAGTCACTTATGAGTTTTCTCACCTAAGAAAATGGAAAAAAAGTTTTTTTTTTTATGAGCCACTTTAAGTACAACAACTGCAGTATTAATTACGAGTAGAGACAGAACTGACAAAACAACCTTGTCTACCTGCACACGTATACAGATTAGAGACTAAATATCGACTGCCTCTACACATGTAGTATGATTACAGCCACAAATGACAAATCCATCACAAACACACCACAGGTGGACAATGTGGCTACTTACAGTAGTAGGAAAGAACGGGCTGGTCTTGAATTTCTTTAGACACATGGAGCAGGTGTAAGTGCCAAAGAACAGGATGAAGGACATGAGGGTGATGTCGGGCACAAAGTTGCAGGCTTTGCCCACTAGCTCCCCTCCGTATTTCAAGCATTCCTTCTTTGACAGTGAGGACCAGCTGGCATTCAAGCGCTGCACATGATCAAAATTTTAAAACAAAATTTAAGTTGCTCATTCACAAAAAATCATTACATTCATTACATTACATTCATCATTACATACACTCTCTTGTTATGAAACCAGCAGCAATAAGTCATAAATTGTTTATTGATTTTATAAACCCAGACTAAATTTTCATAATAACTAAGGTTTGTATTGAAACTTTTTCCTATGGTAGTCTGCATTATTAGAACACAGGCCTACAATAACAAGACATACATTTAAAGGTGAGTGACACTTGTGTTATGAGCCAAGACTGTACCAGAACATTAAACGCTCTTCAGTTTCTGTTTGAAGGCATATGCTTTCCTGTTTTCAACCTCTCTGAAGTTTTACAATGACTCTGTTACTGTTCAAGTTTGCACAAAAGGTGTGAAACATGAGCTTTGGCTCATTCAGTCAGAAAGATATTGGCAAGGATTTGGGCATTATGTTTCATTGATCTCAATCTGAGGACTACATCTGAATGAAACTACTAAGAGATCTCTATTATTCGCAGCTGGGAGCTCAGTTTGGCTTTAGAAGAGGATAAAACGTCAGGCAGGTCTAGAGAAAACATTTTATGAAAACAGCCCACAATTTAAGGATTAAAAGGAACCATGTATTTTCTGAACATAACCAAGACAAGGAAGTTTTCTTCAATGTGTTGTGCAAGTTCAGTTTTGAGTTACAAAACTCCAACGTTTTGTACCCTTTCAGCCTGGAGCTGCTCATAAAAGTTGCCTAAAGTCAGTGCTAGTCTACAGATTCTGAATAGTTGACAGATTTCACCAAAAATCAGTGTATAATGGGCATAGACTTCGATTTATTAGCTTTTTCAGACTATGATTCCATTCAGTCGGTCACGGTTCGTGTGGCGAAAGCACGAAGGCTGAGTCGGTAGTGCAATAAATCACAATTCTTTAATAAATCCAAGACGAGTAGACAGGCAGGGTAACTCACACGACATCTAACAACATCAGCAAACACAGAGTGGGAACCTTACACAGTCAAAGGATATGAAATATTTGTATCATATTTTTGGCTGATTTGATGATGTATTGTTTTTTGTTTTTGCTTTTTTGCCCAGGTTCTCCTAAAAATGAGGAGCATGTTTCTCATGTAGTGTAATATAGCCTTTACACATATATTAGTGATGTTTTGAAACACTTACTGTATCACTGTAATTTACAGTCCAGATTAATGTTGAATCAAGT
>JAUMHR010000049.1:12195514-12222160 GCA_032361145.1 Enteromius fasciolatus
ATCAAGTCTTGCCTAAATTTGCCAAATCATTTGTAATCCAGCATCATCTACAGAAGACGCAAGTTTTTTTAATGAATCTTTGCAAATCGCCCTTCCAAATAATGTGCTATTTTATATTCGTGGCTGATGATTACAGTCTGCTCATCACTCCTAGGAAGAGAGTCAGGGGGTCAGCAAAGCTCATTAGCATTTAAAAGCTACGTGGAATAGAATGGCTTGATAAAAACAGAGCTGATTTTGACAGAGTAAAGAGGTCGGTGAGAAGTCGGTGGAACATAAACTTTCATATCAGTGGTCAAACCACTCTTAAAAGATTATGTGGTATGACCACTCTTTTAAGGTGAGGTCACAATTAAGACATTTTCAGTGTAGTCAAAACAGCTTACTGTTTGTCAACATTGAGAGCTGACATAACCATTATTAACCCATTGCAAAACCAGTATGATAAATACTGTCTTATTGATATTCCAGATTGTGTGGAAAAAAAAAAAAAAAAGTCTTGACTGCAATTGACTTGAGATTTAAGACTTGAAAAGTAACATGAGACTTATGACATGTAAACAATTGAGTCCTGAAACGCAATCTGATACATGAGACTCATAAACTGCTGGTTTTATACTTTGTACGTCTCACGTCTCTGATTAGAGATGATTTACAAGTGTATAGAAAACTACTGTCACATGGATTTGTGACAAAAGACTTGAGCCTTGACTTGCACTTTATATCAGACACCTGTTATCATCTGGATATCGCAGCTCTAAGCCATATGGTGCACTGCTACGTCATGCTGAAAGTTAAGATGCAAATGAAATGAATAGCTATGGCATCACTATAATTATATCCATAAAAAAAATCACAACTGAACATGCACTGCACTGAGTTTTAGATTTATAACGATAAAAGCAATACTCTGGGTCTGAACTATCATTTGAAGACTAGAAATAGTAAAACAAATAGGACAATTAAATATTTATCCTGTTCTTGTTTATAAGCCATGTGCCAGATGTCAACTTGGACACCCTTAAACAACAGCTGTACAAGCTTCAACTCTATAAAAGACCTAAACATCCATTTCTATCACATTATTGTGCTTCCACTGCTTGTGTATCAGTGTCAATCAACTTCATCTCATCTTTAATTTAAACTCAGGCCCAATTTCTTTCAAACTACCAGGTGGCCACAAAGTGAAATAAATGTATGCCAGCTGCACTTGAGCTTAAAGCAGCACATTTTGTATACCAGCGAAAGGGGAAAAAAAGGTCACTTTGTGCTACATCTCATCTGCTTCACTGAGCTAAATAATGTTACGTATGCATCGGTAATCTTTCTTTTTTACTGTTAATTCAGCACTTGTTGTTTCTTGCATTTAGTGCGGATAAGTCAGGGACTAAGAAAGGTAATTCATAATTCAAAACAAAAGTACAAATTCAGGCAAGTTGACAAACTTGCAAAGATATAAAGGTTTAACCTCAATTAGCATCTAATCACCAAAGCAAGACGTCACAGGAAAAAATTTATCAGGTCTTACCATCAGTGGGCGCCATACACATGCAGTCATACTGTGTGACGTAATCAATTTTAAAGTCTGAGTTGATAGGGTAATAATGAGCCAACTTCAGCATCTTCTTGAAGGCATCATAGATGAAGATGAAGCTGATGAGCGAGGAGAAGCCCTCTTCTGTGAATCGGGTGAAATACTGCACCAGGAAACTAGCATCAGTTGCCACCAGAGCTAGACAGAAGAAGGCCGACCACAGGCCAATCCAAAGACGGAACTCTAGGTAGTCAAAGTCATGCTCCCTGCGGAGGATAGCATGGACAGAAAATTAACTCCCTTAAACTTTCAAATCACCCAGCAAAGGAAAAGTACAACACCGTTCGAAATTCCGAGGGTGTTAAGTTATTCTTTGTGTTTAAGTGAAACAAATTATTAACATTCAAATAACTTTCATATTTGAATATATTTTAAATCCAATTTATAGGCAAAACTGATTTGCGGCAGTCATCAGTCACATGATCCTTCATAAATCATTCCGATATGCTGATTTGGTGTTCAAAAAAGTCTTAGCAATGATGAAAATGGATGTGATGCCTAACAGAATCTTAGTTTTAGTTAACTAGTTTCAGTATAGTTGGTTTGTGATGTAACATTCTGAACAGAGATGATGAAGCACCTGCTGAAGTTAAAGAGCAGCCTTTCAAACACCAGCACTGGCCCCGTACTGCTGAGGATTGTCAGAGGCTGGCCAGCCAGGAGACAGAAGACTGCTCCGGTCACCGCTGTGCCCAGAAAGCTCTCCAGCACACCCTTCACACAACACGCAATGAAGAAAAAAATCAAAGGGTTAGGGAATAAATCTCAGCTGAGGCTCACGCTTTGTGGAAAGAAAGCTCTGTTCATCCATGATTAGCTTTCCTTGTTCAAAGGAGGTTATGTGAGGAAAAGCACAGATTCATATGGGACAAACCACAAAGTAAATGACCTATTTTCCTTTAAATAACTTATGCATATAACGTTCTTATAAAAGATGTATTATTATTATTATTATTATCAAGCACACAGTATAATCTACTTTAATTCAATACATTGATTTTTATTACCCATAAATTTAATAAAGTGTTGCACATAACATTCAATAAAGCCCATATCCAGACCACAGACTCCAATCCTCACAATAAACTAGCTTTGGCCAAATCAATATAGGAAATCACAGTCATTATCTATTAATAACTGAAATCCAAATATTGTTTGGAAAACCATCTCCATTTTAAGCAGTGCTTATGAGACCTGTTGAGCTAGCAAAGACACCCAGGTGTTTCAGGTCTTGATTTTGAATTTCTACTTTAACATGACGACTATAACAAAATATAGTATTGTTCTGTAATGAAGAAGTAAATAGTATAGCAAGTACAATTAAATCATAATGCATTAAATATTTTGAAGTATTTTTAGATTTTATTGAAAAACTTTTTGTTTTTTTGCCTTAAAAGTGACACATCAAAAAGTGTTTTAATAACCGAAGCTGCTAAATATATTCAGCCATACAGATTTGTTGCTGTTGTGGTTTTGTTACTCTGAATTTACTCTGCATTACTTATGTACAGGTGTATCTTTGTCAACGAACCGCTTCACCCAGGGCAGTTATCACTGTTAATCGTAGCAACGACTGACAGAAAATTTTGCAGATTCACTCACATAACTTTTTACACTTGCGTTTGTAGCTCTTGAAACAGTATGGAAATTCGGTCTTCTTAGAAAAACAAACTTGTCTTCAAATTGTTAATGGACTATGTAGTGATTCTAAAGAAACAGAGCAAATCTCTAAAGCACAAGCTTACATAAAAACTGATAAATGCATGACTAACTAAACAATCTCTTATTTACACCATGTTTGCACGTTTTATTCTCTCACACGCTATATTAGGTTGATCTGCAAGCAAGTAGAACTCTGTAAACTTACGAAAACAAAAATTTGTCCAAATGTCTCCATTTTCTAAATTAACCTATAAATACTGCTTTCAACAGAGATGTCTGTGATTGGCTACAATACTCAACACTGCAAAAACATACATAAACTTGTGGTTTGGCAATTTGAAACAAGAGCATGCATGCAAAAAAAAACACAGGAGTGGGTACAGATATGAATTGGTACTAATGGTATACCTGTTTTTATCTCAAAAAGGTGAGGAGTCTGCATCTGTTTTGCAAATTAAATACTAAATACACCTTTATTGAGGGTTTAGACTTTTTGTTGAATAAAATAAACGATAGTGGCTAAAAGGGTCATGACATCCCATTAGATGTGAATGGAATCAATAAAGAGTCCTACTCTTTACTGCTGAGAACAGGTCCTGTATACCTTATCTTAATTCCTCTTATTTAATATTTTATATAAATGTAATAATGCTTACACACATAAATTCTAAATTAAGGATCCTAATAGAAGGCCCTCTCCTTTGCTAGCTGACACATACCTTTTCTCAAATGAAACAATGACTAGCCAAAGACATGTGCAGCAGACCTTAGCATTCATCTAAGATAATTATATGAACTGTGAGAGTTTAACTTACTAACATGACCTTTGAACTCATGGTAACATTTCAAAAGGAGGGCAGAGAAGTAGCTACTCCCAGTGTGTATCAGTTAACTGGCCGAGACTGAATTACACTGCAATCCCCGCCAAGGTTGGACTGAACTTTATTTAGAAAGATTCGGGCACAGAGAGCACTTCACATCCGTGCATTCATGTAGTTTCTCATGGTTTGCAGATGTATCTTTACCTGCATGTTTTCTGTGGCGTCGCCCAGCAATCCTCCGAATGTGATGGCATTGGTTACTGTTCCCAGGTATATGAAAAGAATGGCAGACAAAGACTGAATGTGTAGTGCATCGTAGAAATCACTGAAGAAAAAGGGGGCTTTTCTTTTGATATCAAGAATAAGGCCTCCACAAAACCTGAAAAACAAAACATACAATGATATTTATTATAGTGATTGTCATTGAATTATATAACATTTCAACATCATATCTGCCTACCTCGATTCAGAAATATATTTCAGTCAGAAATAAAAAAACAAAATTAAACCTTACAGTAAACAACAATCACCAAAACTGTAGGATTTTGTACAAGAAATATTCTTACTACTATTTCTAGGCCACTAATGAAAAGCAGAGAGATATAACAACCACTAAACAATTAAATTAACATTTATTTTAATTAAATATTAGTTTAGTGCTATTATTAATTAGTAACAGGGATAAAAAAATCTATTTAGCACAAAATACTACCAGTACACAGCATTTTTTTTTTTACAAAAGGTCAAGTCTAATGATGACAGTCTGTACTTTGTAAATGGAGTACATGCTGACTTCAATTTTTATCTAATATTAAGATAATTCTAGTCATTTTAAAGAGTCAAACAGACCTTTATCTGAACTAAACCACGCTGTTCAGAGGTTTAGCATAATCTGTTCCTTCTCAAGAATTTATACAAACATTAACTCACTTCCCCGTCCTCTTCAGCTCATCGCCTACTGCGTGCCCCCCACCCCCATGTCCACCGCTGTGAGGCGTGTCTCCATTCATCTGTGTGCTGTCCCCTCCAGCATACATGTTCTTTCTGGACAACATAACAACGCATGGAGATTGTTGAACACAAAACACAAAAACTTTAAAGTTATTAATGCCCTAAAATAAATAAATGTTTTACGGGAGGAAAGCAAAAAACGAAGAAAGAAAGATGACAAAAGACATACTCAGAGGACTGTTCATAAGTCCTTTTAAAGCCTAAATAAAAAAATGCAAGCTCATACACTGGTACGAAGATTATGTATACGAAGATACATAATCTGATAGATTTATCAAACAATAGATAAAACAATAATAAACAGATAAAAAGACAGGCAGAGATACAGTACATAACAACCTAATAACTGATAAAATGATAAGATAGATAGAAAAAGATTTTAAAACAGATAATTAGGGGAGATAAGACCAAAATCATGAGAAAATGTCATGGTAACAATATATATTGCAATATTGTTACGTATATATTTTCTGTTATTTTAGCTTTAAATAAGGTCTTGAAGATATCAGAGAAAACTCAATTCTTGTCACCTCAAAAAACTGCATGTTCTTCACTGTGTAAATGTATATTGCAGCAATGCAATAGGCTGCTACACATTTTCTTTTTGGTTTTACTGAAGACCTAAATCACTGTGTTTACGAGAATACTTGCAAAGAATGGCACTATACACATACATGTCTGTGTAACAATGTATGTAACTGTTCAAAGGCTATAATGTGGCAAAAATAGCTTTGTTCAATATTGCCATGAACTATGAGCACCATCTAAACTTTCAGTCAGTATGGGCATATAGTAAAACGATTTCCCCATGAGTGTGTAAACGCAATAGAGATGATAGTCCAAAATCTCTACCAGTTTGTAAATAAAAATGATAAAAAACAATCGATCGGTAACAGCGATCGGTACATTTATAGCCGAGGATTTTAATGCGGGTTTTAATGCTAAATGTTATTGAGCCCTCGTAGCACTCCTAGCAAAGAAGAGAAAGATCTTTCGCTGAAGCCCAACAGCGGCCCATGTGTTGAAGACATGATCTGTACAGTCTGAAGAAAATGTGGACACTCTCATCTTTCTGAACTTAAAAAAAAAAAAAACCTTATAAAAATGAAAACAAAAACAAAATTGTTCTTTTCTTTCTATTAGTTTATAACTACTAAAACATTACATTTCATTTTTTAAGGAGCATTTGGTTTGGTTATAAAGGTTTTGTTTTATTTGCTGCTAAGAAGAAACCCCAGAAGATATGTGAAGTACAGCTCCATTGTTGCTCAAAAAAAAAACAAGATCATACTTTTATGTTAGTTTTAAGAAATAATTTTTTTTTAATTTATTTTTGTTCTAAAAAAACATACCGAACCGTGATACCGTGATTTTTGTGAATCGTTACACCCCTAATAGATAGATAGATAGATAGATACCCAGTACAGTCTGTTGTTTACATTCAACAAGCCACAAATTAATGTATGAGGTCCAGTGTGTGTAGTGTTTTGTGTACACTGTGTGTTATGCTGGCGTGACTGACTGCTCTGCTTTATGGCTAACGTGGCCTGGTACAGATTGAGGTGACAGGACGAAGAGGCATCCTGCTGTCACTTCACCTGAAGCAAAAGAGAAGTGACGTAATTCATCCAATTAACCACTGCCCTGCTCTACACTGAATGATTGAATGGATGGCCTGGCCAACTGGCCTTTGAAACTACTTCCTGGCCGTGTCTGAAATACATTATGTAACACACTGTATATGGCTTAAAGGGTTTGGCTTCTACTAATATAGAAAAAGACAGCTTTGACTTGTCTTTTATAAAAATCAAAGACTGAAATTACTTTAACCCTTAAAAAACTACCCCAGGGACAGCCTTACAAATGCTATTTCACAATTGTTTGAGTCATTTCAAAACAGGAACATTGACAGACTTTGATGTGGGATATTGGTGGGGATTTAGTGAAAGAAAGTGTGACAGGCCAATATGGCCTCCATACATCAGTTACCTTTTATCTGAGGATGGCAGGGATTTTGGTGGCTCTATTCTGATGGCAGGGTCCCATTCTCCAGGAGGGAGGACAATGACCTCATCCAAGAACTCATCAATGCCAGCGAGGAGATCTTGTCTGTCCTTGGCTTTGTATGCAATTTCATGGAAGACCTTGATAAGAGAACTTTGATTACTGGCCAACTCCCCACATGACAAATCTAAGCACAAACCTTTTTCTATTTTTTGCTACTTCAAATTCTAACAGAACATTTAAGGCACAGAAACTCAGCATCAAAACATGTATGCTCAAAGGTTAATTTTTTTTAATTGACAGGTGACTATTAAATTTACCTGTTTAAATAGACCTGTTAATATAGGAGTGGCTTGAATACTGATTTTAGGATATAATATCTAGTGAAGACAAGCTCCTTTTCTATTATGGCAATATCAGCCATACTGAAGTACTAAAATTGCTAAAATTAAAATAAAGCTAACTCAAAATATTAAAACATTACATTAAAAACTAAAGCTAATTCAAAATATAATATAATATAATTAAACTAATACTTGCTCTATTACAGATTGCAATCGTTTTTTTAGTGTAAAAGCAACAATATCTAACGCTATTTAACATGACTGATGGCCCTTTTCTGAAGCATAATAAAACAAAAAAAATGTCTAAGTCTGTGCGTACCTCGTCAGACATCAGAGTAGCAATTGCTCTACCAATTTCATGGTATGACTTGGCTTTGCCTTTGGGTCCAAGAAGAATGAACAGAAATCTGGGAAAGATAATAAATATTACCTTAAGTAAAGCACACAGCTTTTCTAATGGTTTAATAAAAGCCTATTTTGAACTGAACACCCTTCATAGCTATATTTTGCTCTTTGGCTTTGTGGTATGAAAGCGGGTCATACCTGGTGGGCACAGGCACTTCAGTCAGCGCCCCCAACATGACAGCCTGCTGCAGCCTCACAAAGGCCACAAATGGACTGTCCAGGAAGTCCACTTCTCCTACAAGAACATTGGACGCTTCAGCATCTCTGGGCAGTTTCTTCATGAACTTGTTCTTCAGCTGAACACATGCAGAATGGGATTTTAATGACACTTGGTAAGGAGGAAGAACTGAATAAATAAAGTGAACAAATCAAGCTCCAACACATGACCTCATTAAATATACTACCCAGCTGCCAAGCCTTTCATGAAAATGTGATGAATCCAACAACTGCAACTGTCCAACTAATGGAAATTACAAAGATTAGTGGCTGCATGTGAGATTGTTCATTCTAAGGTTCAGCAAAGGCCCACTGTGACTCCTGCATTCTTTTACTCTTAATTCAGAGGAACCAGTGGTAACCAGTATAAAAACTGTTAATTTCATTTTATTTATATGGGTTGTTGTTGTTCCTACCAGTGATAAATTGAAGGCCAACTTCAAAGGCAGTGGCATTTGCCAGCTCAGACTTTGAGGTCATGCCAAAAGTGAAATTTACAAGCCAAAGATAATTAGTACACCCTGCTCACATAACCATAAATTGTTAAGCAACTCCAACTTGTGCCTCCAAGTTTATCATTGTGAATTTTAACAACTAAAAGCGTTACAACTAATCGTTTTGGTTGAATATATAAATTGTTTTTAGGTTTATTACTTACGTTAAAGAACAATAAATGTTCAAATTATTGCAAGGCTAGCACACATGACAAAAATCTAATTCTTAAGGTCATAAATCAAATTTGACAGCTCTGCTGATAACTTGAAAATGGGGTTAAAATGTCAGTCATTAATAAACCAATTCCTCAGTATACATAAACAATAACATTTCCTCCAGAAAGTCTTATTGTAGAGTCAAAGTAAGCAGTTTTGTTAACCATTGATGGAAGAACATTAGAAACACAGGCACAATGGAAAACATTTAACCTGGAGCAGCTGAGCACATGATGGGACAGACCTCTCACTCATCAACAGCTCTAGCATCATAGATCATTAGTTTTGAAGGTCTTGCTTTTATTCCATTGTACTGTTGCAAAACCATCCTATTACTGATTATCATTGATTAGCTGTTGCAAATGTTTTTAAAAAATCCCATATCCTGACACGTTAGCAAGTGTATTAACTTACATGTTTTGTCAATTCGGAAAGTTTTATGACGCCTCAAAGAACCTTAATTGTAATTGAACTGACTCTTGTAAATGCTAGTTAAAGGGTTAGTTCACCCAAAACTAATAATTTGCCTGTTATTTACTCACCATGTAAAGAAAAAAGCTGGAGGATTTCGATACAAGCCAAGAAGAGACAGATTTTTCTTTACTAAATTAAGAAAATTGCTCAGACTGGATTCATCTGAAAGAAGAAAGCAATATACACCTACAGTAGGATGCCCTGGGGGTGGGTAAAACACAGGCTAATTTGAATTTTTAGGTGAACTAACCCTTTAAGAAATATGATATTTTATTTGTAGACGTAGATTTTTTTGATCTGTTATGCTTATTTTTCCATTTGTTTTCTTATGATTTGGTTGCGTTGAGAAAAAAAAAAGCTACCATATCTTTGATCATTAAATCTACTCTATCATTAAATCTGCTCGATCTACTCTATAAAGAGTTCACCAATAAATTATTTTTTTCTTGTCAAAAATGTTTCTTTACTGAGTGAACATAATTATAGACACCTGTTTGACTAATAAGACCATGCCTATTTTGGGGGGGAAAACATTTATAAATACTAAATTCAACGGAATTTAGAAAGAAAAGATACCATAGAGTGACAAAAAGGTCCTGACTAATGAAACTAAAGCAAGTGAAGAAGTGCTGGCTATAGATAGAGGGGGATGATGTCACTGATGTTAACTGAAGGCCAGATTGTAGACAGCATTACTAGAGGAGTGTAAAGGGATGATTAAAGTATTAGAAGGACACACCTTAAACAACCCATAGTGTTTTCCTGAGACTTATATGAATGTTTACCTCTGAGCTTCATTATCTAGAAGTCAAAAAAGGGTTAACAGACGGTTATGTTCCACCAGTTAATTCGTTTTAGCAGCACAATATGCTGAACACAACACCATACAAAGCCTTTTTCACAATTGTGTAATATGTGTTCCAATACCGGCAACTTCTGACCTATTAATATATCACACACTCCATGCAACTCACATTAACATCAAACCTATAGCCATTCAGCTCTCTGGCAGGTAGTATAAGAAGTGGAAAGGCTTCACAACATTTCTGTGAATCATGCATTGTCATCTGAAATCTCAATAAATATTTTTAATTAAATGCTTTACAACTGACCATTTTGCCGTTTTCTTCTGTATTTGCCTTGTACCCCTAACTCCTAAACAAACAATTCCTTCAAATCTTGACAGACTAATAAATTAATTTCACTAGTTCCCACTACCTTGGCGATAAAATAGCTTGTTTGGCGAACTGGGGGGGACAGGCAGGGAGCCCGCCGGCCTCCGAGCCCTAGTAGGTTTAACCCTTTAGGAGGCTAGGGTTAACAGATGCTCGGAGCCTAGCCTGGTCCCCGCGTTTTCCCAAAGAAAGTGGAGGACTTGGCAAAACGAGGGACCCTTCGCGAGGGTTGGCTTCGGCTCGGGTGGCGGAAGGGGAGGTGGAGGAAGACAAAAAACGCAGAAGCTGCGAATAGGGAGTGAACGGTATTTAAGGCGGAGGAGAAGAGATTCGCGGGGTTATCAGTAATAAGGAGATCAGCTGTGATTGTTCGTGCGTGCTCCTCCTGAAATTCATTTAATTGCATAATCGTCATTTCACTAGTTCCCACTACCTCTGCGATAAAATAGCTTGTTTGGTGAACTGTCCGGGGGACAGACAGGGAGCCCGGTGGCCTCCGAGCCCTAGGAGGTTTAGAGAGGACCGAAATGGCCAGGGGGCCGAGCGGGCAGGCAGAGCGAGGCCGGAGAGAGACCAGGCAGCAGGCAGAATGGCCGGAGGGCCGGCAACAGGTAGTACAAGGCCAGAGAGAGGCCAGGGGCAGAAAATACGACCGAGATAGGCCGTGGCGGGCAGGCAGAGTGAGGCTGGAGAGGGCCAGGCAGCAGGCGGAACGGCCGTGTGGGCAGGCAGGTAGTACAAGACCAGAGAGAGACCAGGAGCAGAAAATTACGGTCGGAGAGGACCGTGGCGGGCAATGCAAGGCCAGAGAGAGGACCGTGGCGGGCAATGCAAGGCCAGAGAGAGGCCGGCAGCGGGCAAAAAGGCCAAAGGGGCCGAGCGGGCAGGCAAAGCGAGGCCGGAGAGGGGCCGGGCAGCAGGCGGAAACGGCCCAGGGGCCGGGTGGGCAGGCAGGCAGGCAGTACAAGGCCAGAGAGAGGCCAGGTGCAGAAATACGGCCGAGAGAGACCGTGGTGGGCGGGCGGAGCGAGGCTGAGAGGGCCAGGCAGCAGGTGGAACGGCCAGGGGCGGAACGAGCAGGTGGAAAGGCCAGGGGGAGGCCAATGTTGCGGCGACAGGGACCAACTATTCTGAAGGAATGGGAAGAAAAGTTATAAGTTAGTTTTACTTGTTTGATGAAATGGAAATAGAATCTTTGAAGATTATGGACAGATCAGACACCGTCGGATGCGTTTTTTGGATGGAAATTAGAATTGACTGTAAATTTCGAACAACTAAGAAGGCCGAAGAACGCTAAAAAAAACAGCGTCGAGGGTACGATCGGTGTGCACAAAATGATAGCCGGAGCGAATTTGTGGAAGCAGATTGATAATATTTCTGAAATAATATAAATGAAATGCGATCTGTGAACTAGCGAGGTGTTCAGCTGAGCGGCCCGAAATTAATTTAAGCAAAACTGTAACCTGCTGAAATACACTTTGATAGAACAGTTAAGGAAGCATATGTAGGAGGTGATGGTAAGGCAGGTAAGGCAGCTTGTGTTAACATTAGTACAGTTGCCTCTTAACTTGACAGAAAGAAATGCCATTGAAATTAGACCACTGATTTGAATGCCGGTTAAGGCTGATATGCTGCCGGTAACGTATTAGTGCCTGGACATGTGAGCTAGGCTAAAGGCTGTAAGAAATGCTATAGCTGGAGACCGCAAGAGCGTTCGGGCCGAAGCAGAAAGCAAGTTAAGTTTAAACTGCGGTGCTGCCCGGCTCGAGGAGAAACAGCTCTGAGACAAAAAACGCAGAAGCTGAGGATAGGGAGTGAGCGGTATTTAAGGCGGAGGAGGAGAGATTCGTGGGGTTATCAGTAATAAGGAGATTGGTGGCAGCTGCGATCGTTTGTGTGTGCTCCTCCTGAAATTCGATTAATTGCTTAATCGTCATAGGTCAGAGTATTCTTGTCCTGCACTACAAAAAGAAACCTCAGGACTTCATTCATCCTAAGAATCATGAAATGGATATTAAGCTCAATTCATTAAGTTCAATTAAGCTAAATTCACACCAGCAGTTTAAAACATAAAGTAGAATTCTTATCACAGGGATATTACTCAACGGTCTAAACCCACATACCGAATCACTTAGTATCCATTCATGTTACTTAGGTTACCATTCATTTCCTGATTCTCTGAATGTCTAATCTCAGAAAGCAGGAATGACATCATCAAAAAAAAAAAGTGTGACAAGCCACGAGGCTTTCACAGTGCATGACACAAACCCGAGCTTTCCCTCAATCTGTACTTACAATCACAATCTGTCCATGTCTCTGGGCCACCTCACACAAGCAGCCTCTCAATCCCCCACTCTGCCAAAAGGGGCAAGGGGCATCTCCTCTGAGTCTGTCAACAGCTGAGGCCTTCCAGCAATCACATCCACACTGGTTTATTCAGCATGCAGCACACACACTGAAACGCTGTCAAACATTTGCCAGCTATTTCACTTAATGCCGTATTCAGCAAGAAGGGATGCATTCCCACGTAAAAAGAAACTATTCTAATTCCTCTGAGGTGAACTTCCGTGAAGCGAGTTAATTTTTATGGTTTGTCACAGATTGACACCACCCAAATGACCTCTTGGTGCTCCATCAATGAGAGCCCAAGAACTTCCCATTAGGAATGAAAGTCTGTTTTTCACACCAGCTATGTCCTTGTGTTAGACGCTCCACTGCTTCTGTTCTATCATTAGGAAAAACACTGGCTTCATCAGTTTTGTCATAGTGACATTGACTGTGATGTTTCAATTTAAAATACAGTCAATTACAGATGCTTGTATACTTTTACATGTAAATGTTTTTTTTTTTATATTTGATTATTAATAATGTGTTATATTGCATTTCAGAGTTTGGAGTTGGAAAGTTTTTGAAAGAGGTCTCAAACTCAAAAAAGCTGCATTTATTTAATTCTATTTAAAATAGGAATACTGTGAAATATTGTTAAAATTTAAATAAATTTCACATTTTAATATAGGTTAAAATCAAATGTATTCCTGGAATAGCAAACACATAATTTTCAGCTTCATTACTCTAGGTTTTAGTGTTACATGATCCTTCAGAAGTCACTGTAATATGCTGATTTGGTGTTTAATACTATTATCACCATTGAAATCCATCCATGTTTATTATTTCTGTGAAAAACCTATTTTTTGTACGTGTTCTATGACGAATAGTCAAAAGAAAAGTCTTAACTTGCATGCACCCTTGCTGCAAAAATCAATCAATAAATAAATCTTCTCTAAACACAAAAACATACAAACAATCTTGAAACTGGACTCACCTGATCTTTCTCTGGCTTGTCTGAGATATCGTTCAGGCTGCTTGATGTCAAGTTGCGATGCGTGGTGGTTGGGCTGCCTAATCAAAATTTATGAAAATTACAGATTAATAACAAAGTAAACAAAGTCTACAAATATTGTCTACAAAGAAATCCAAATGCAGAATAAGTAAGGGCTCTGAATGCTAGATGAATCACTGGGGAATCAGTGGGACTGACAACGCTGTACAGAACATTCATATTTTTTCACAGGCTGTGAATTGCTCGAGGCCATGCTTTTAAAAGTAAAATAACTTAAATTAGGAAAGATGATGTGCCAGGCAAGAAAGGAACCTATACTGAAAGGTTGATTACTAACCTTGCAGAGTCATTGTCATCATGATGTGAACAGCACAGTGAAGCAAAGTATTCACAATGCTACAGAAATCTAATATTGACTAAGATGTCAGTTTGATGCAGCCAAAAGAAGAAAAAAATGCAGCCAAAAGAAGAAAAAAGAGGCTGAATGTAGATGAGGAAAGTTGTAAAGCTTCATTTATGAAGCAAAAAGAAAGAAAAAAAATAAGAGTAGTAACTTAAAAAAACGAACAAGAAAATACTTCACATCCACCTTCATAAATCCTACATTATCAGATCAGAGCTGCTCATTAATATGGTTATGGTCATGATGACACAGTGATATCCACTGGAAAGTTCAGCCCAGTGTGATTATTAGAAGACTTTGGAATTTAAATCTATTAAGGGTGATCTATAACGGGATTCTAGATATGAAAATCTATTACATAATAATGACAGGACTAACTAGCTAAACATAGATGGTCACAACAACAAATAAAAAAGGTCATATCATACAGCCTTAAAACAGGTTCTGTATTGGAATCAGTGGTTCCATGAAGAATCTTTAACTTCCATGTAACCTTTTTCATTGCACAAAGGGTTCTTTATAGAAAAACTTGCACTGCAAATTCTTTCTTTTGGATCAGCCAGTCGGTTGATTTATTTTGTCCCTGATGTTTTATTATTCAAAGTACTCTTTAAATGGTTTTAGAGTTTGAATGATGTGACCCTTTTAAGCCACAATGCTCTTCTATTCTGTCACAGCTACTGCATGTTACACACTGCGTGGGATGAAAGGACACATGTACTGGCAACTGGTAAGTTGGACTTACTAGGCCATCCCATGCTTGGACTTCCAGGAGCTCGCAACACCTCCTCGGAGGTGCGAGTCATTAGACAAGGCACTGAAGTCTCAAGTGGATTACGTGCTTTTCGTGACAAGTGAAGCAGAAAGGATAAAAGGTAAGACGGAAAAGAAAGATTGTTAAGGTGATAGAGGTAAGTGGTTTTAGGTGTAAAGTTAGCTAGTTTTATAAAAGACTGTACAATCGGTCAGGAAATGATAGGTTTTGTTAAAGCTAGAGGTAGAAAAGAACAGTTAAAGCAAGTATTTCTTCAGAAGTGAACAACATTTATGTCACATTCAAAAAGTCGAATGGTCAGTGAATCACAGGATTCACAATATAAAAAAATAATGCAGCCCATGAACAATAAATTTAATGAGCTAGAAAAACGCTGGTATGAGCTTTGTGCAAAGTTTTTTTAATGCACTGTTTATCTTAACTGAAGGCATGCAAATACTATTGCCAAACCTCTAATGAACCTCTTGACCATTGCTTTATTTGTAGAAAAAAAAAGTCTAAATTAGCACATACTAATGACTCATCCTGAACTGCGAAGAGTTTTGACCAATCAACTGGATATTTAAAAACAAGCAATCCCTTTGATATGTCACGTGCAAACCTCATGCTGTAACAGAACATACACTACTGTTTGAAAAGTTTGGGGTCAGTATGATGTTTTTAAGCTATGTTTTTTAAGTATGTTCTTCCTAAGGCTGCATTTACTTGATCGGAAAATACAGTAAGAATACAGCAGTACTGTGAAGCAGGCTCATCTTCAGCTACAGAGGATCCTTCAGAAATCATCCTAATATGCTAATTTGGTGCTCAAGAACAGTTAGTTATATACCATCAGTGTTGTAAACAGCTGTTCTGATCCATATTAGAAACCAAGATTTTATCAATAGAAAGTTTCAATCATTTTTTTTAAAACAAATTCATGGTGAATATCCTCCAAAAAACAAAAATAACCCCAAACCTTTCAACGGTAGTGTCAACACCAAAGAAGGTGCTAGTGAAGTGATTTTGTGGAGTCTTTAAACATACAGAGACAATTAAAAAGAAAAATATAAGCCAATAGTCAACAATGAATCGAACAAATTGGTAAAACATTAGTAAAACAATTCTTGTAATCTTTGTGAAGGTATTTATGTATGTTCAAATAATTAAAAAATATTTGGTATTCCTATTGGTATTCCAAAAATTATGTTTTTGAAAAGTGTGGAGAAAAACAATCCACAAAAGATTTCATAAAGCTGAAGAAAAAAAAGAAAAAAAGAAGAATCTTGTGTATATATATATATATATATATATATATATAAATCTTAATAGCTTTCAAGAAAAAAGGAGTTTAAAAAATAACTGCACCAAACTACCACCTATATTACCATTATCCGGGGTGGAAAACAGCCTACTTGCGCTGGAGACCGTCTTGCCAATGTCAGCTAAAGAGCGAAGATTGGACTTCTTGGTCTGGTGGCGATGCTTCCTCAGCAAGGTGTACATGACCTTATCTTTCAGGTCAGCTTTCAAGAGACCGTTCTCAATCTGACTGTCAGTGATCATTTCTGAAAGAAAGAGACAAGAGCGAATGCCAAACAAAGAAAGAGGTAGACAGCGAGATAGCAAAAATTGGCATTAGATGGGACCTGCCTCGTCATTGTTTTGCTTCTATAGAATTTAAGAAGCTCATCACAACCCCTTTACAACTGAGCAATCTTTTCATTTAAATACCAACTTTACGTAACACTGTACATCAAACTTTTAACTACAACTTGAAATTAAACTCTCCAAAGGAACTTGAAGTGAGTGTCAGTGAAGCGACACATTGCTTTCTATTCTTAGCTTTCAGAACTGGACGTCTAATGAGGCACTGGCTTGTGCATAAGATTGTCTGGTGGTTCCTGTAAGCATCTATTTTTATAAAACAGGGTCAAAGACACGAGGCCCGGGCCCTCAGGCCCTTTTTGTGAATGGTTTGGCCCTTAATGGCCGATCCTTCAATTCATTTTCATCTCAAAGAGCACTCTATGAGGTTGACCGAGCTTAACTCAAGCAAACTTTACATTTTCTTTAAACTGATAATACGACTTGACACATCATGCTCTGAGTAAGAGATACGGTTAGGGGATTCAAGAATAGGAATGATTAAATCTCTTTTGATTGGTGGCAGTGGTTACAATCTATCCAGCCATCGTCCAGACAGCTACAGTAAATTCCTTTTTTTTTTTTCTCTTATTTCCATAAATTAAGTCTTTTATAAAATAATCACTGCAATCACATACGTTGCTATCTGTGCACTACATTTATTTAGTGGCCACAAAATTGGCATTCTGATCTTTCTCATGCACTGCCTGAATTCAGTATAAAAGAAATGGTCATCCTGAATGGATGCAATCACCCGTGCATCTGAGCCCAGAGTTACAGCGAGGGTTGTGAGAGGACTGTATTAAACAGAGCTATGAATACATCTTGACATGTGAGCATTTGGAAACCAAATCGTGCATATCACACGTGCTATCTCACATATACCTTACAGTATATTTAAAAAAAGAATAGTCTGATCTGCTCTAAAATGTCATCTTTGTGATAATATCTGATATTTATTTATCCCACTGACAGGGCTGAGAGCTGATGCATGCTTCTGTTATAGAAAAGGCAGCTCCATGAAAGAAAAAATGGCTCCTAAAGCCACGACTGATGCATAATTAAGATTGCATAAAACGTCTCGGTTACGTATTGTAACCCTCGTTCCCTGAAGAAGGGAACGGAGACGTCACGTCGATGACCGACGAATAGGAATCTCGCTATTCGTCAATCACCGGCGTGACGTCGAAGTGACCGACTGAAAGGGAACTAGATTGTTTCATCCATTTGACAGAAATCCTATCAATATAAACACTTTGTTAAATTGCAAAGCCACAGTTTATTAACATATAATATATATAATTATAAAATTATTAAATTACTGAAAAAATAAATAATTGAAAGTTTAAATAACAACATTTGATGTTTATTTTTTTAAACAAATTCACTTAGATTTTTTTTTACCTCAATGCAAAATAATAATAAAAAGAGATGAAAGTATATTTAAAAAAAAGTAGTTAGCCATAAATTGGTTTAAGATGGTCAAATGCTTGACCTAAGATGGTCCTAAGCAACTAGCTCCAAATTATAACCATCTAAGGACCATCTTAAACCAATTTATAAAAAACTAACTTAAAACAGCTGCCATGCTTCAAAACATACCTAACCAGCATACTGTATACTGTTTTATTTAGACTGCAACATCATATTAAAGATGAATTATGTCATTGTTTGGCTCAGTCACTGTAAACACAGGCCACTGAGTTCATAAATCTCTCTGTTGAGCACCAACACTATTTTAGTGAAAAAAGGTATTTGAGTGTTTTGCATGTGTAACCAAACCTGGTTATGGTGGTAAAGCATCCATTAATAAGACTCCAGACAATAGCTCCAGAAGAAACACTTACCAACAACCCCTGGCAGTGTGTTGGCCTCTAGGTCCAGCATGATGGTGCCCTTCTCTATACACGTCCTAAGCTCAAAGAGACTATGCAAGGACAGAGTGGCCACATGTGGTTTACTCCACCTCTCCCCACCTTTTTCCACCTTCTCTTCAAACTTGATCCACCTTCGAAGAAAAAAAAACAGTTGAAGTAGGTAGGTTATGAAGTAGGAATGTGAACAGCTCTGTATAAAAGTGCAACTGCAAGTCAGTTGAACACGGATTTATTGATTTTTGTTGCTCAAGAACCATTTCTTGTTATTTGTATATGTATTGTATATGTCCCTGTTAAAAACAATAGTATTAATTTTTCAAGGGAAAAAAACGTACTGACCCCAAAACATTTTAACAGTAGTGTATCTTTGTAAATCCACCGTATCAGAAACAAACAAGACCCAGACATGAGACGCAGCCCTCATATTCAACTCTAACCTTTCTCCTGTACAACTCAGTTTATTAAAACTGATGACCCTGCTTGAAAGGCTTTAATATGTAATCCTTAATCCAAAAAACACAAACATGTAATCTCATCTCTAAAACAATCTCTCAAATACAATCTTGATTGAAATGAAAAGATCAGCAGTAATCATTCTTGTACTTATTTCATCTGTTAAATGCCCGCTTTGGCATGTGATAATGACCGCTGATTGGGGACCACCTGGAGAGCCACTCAACATTACATGAAACTGCCCCTCTCATTGAATCATCAAATTCTTTCAAGAGTGCACAGCTCCATAATTGATGTGTGCTGCATGCAAGACTCATCTTTTATTAGAGACCAAGCTGTCTGCTCAAATGAGCTCACAAACACAAGATTTAAAGCAACAATTACTGTTAAATGATTGGATGTGCTTTTAAATGGATAACCGGAAACATATGCACATTTTCTACTTTTTTCACACTGTTCCCTAAAGATTAATCGGGTTGGATTCATCCCTTTAGACACTGTCAAGTGTTTCAAATGTTTTCGTATACTGGCACCAAGCAGTCATTGGCAATGAGCCAGTACACTCGAATCTTCTTTTGATGAATTGTACGGTGCCTGTATAACAAGTCTGAAAGAGTAATTAAAACAGTCTTTATTAAAAACTGGAATTAAACAGTATAACTCACTTTAATATGCTTTCTATTTTAACATTTCTATTTAACATTTTAGCATTTAGTTATTACTCCAGTCTTCAGATGATCCTCACAATGATCCTTATGAAATAATTCAAATAGACTGATTTGCTATGATGCTTTTTTTGTTTTTCCATTTTCTTCTTTGATGATTATGAAGCGGAAAAGAAAAACACAATTTGGGCAAAACCGAGATAAAAATAAAACTATCAGACACAAGTTATGAAGTTTTGGGTTTTGTTCCTGCTAATAATACAGTTCTGGTCTGTTTTTGAGCCTCATTTAGAGTCCAAACCAAGTCATGGTGCTCTTACCTGGCAGTTTCCTTCCACTCCATCTCCTGGCCATCAACTGACAGTAGCTCGTCCAGCTCCGTGAAGAGCTGAGGGGGTGCCGGACTGTCATCGTCCTCTCCCAGAATGAATCGAATGCGCTCAGCAGCAGGTGAGACTGCAACAGGAAAAATACTGCGGGTCAGAGGAGAAGGTACAGTCCTGCATATTTCCGGCTTGCCATCATCACTTATTCCATTAGGCCTGATCTCCAGCTCAGGTGGAGGAGGAATCTTGACCACAGACAGGTCTGAATCTGGGACCACATCCAGCTTGGAGTCAGACTCCATCTTCTCCTGCTCTCCAGCCTCACTCTTCTCCACATTATTGTTCTCTGTTGTGTTCTCCGGGTTGCTATCTGAAGCATCCATCCTAAAACCCAGTTGAAAAACAGTTCTGTTTCCCAGAACACGATCAAAGCTGGTGAGGATGGCGGAGAGAGGGAGGGAGGTCAAAAACACGAGACCTCACGCAGCCAGCTGCACTCAGACAGTCATTAGAGCCTTCGTGTTGTCTGCTGTCCTGTACACCCCACTATAACACAGTGACACCTTGGTAGTTAAAAAGGGGGTCCCCACTTGTCACCCCAGAGCAACAGCCCGCCCATCGGCTGCTCCGGCTGAACCCCCTCGCCATTGGCCCTCCGACTTTGGCACCCTGCCCTGAGCCCCTCATTAACAATTAGGAAATGTTTCACAAACTGTTCATTCTTCACAAGAGGGCCTCACTTTCCTTCTCGCTTGTTTTCCAATCTGAATATTTATTTGTTCTTGTGGAACAAAGTAAACTGTAATGTTTCATATAAATAAAGCTCCTCTTGTCTTATTAATTTAACTCCATATGAAAGTTTCTTCATCAAAACTGGCAAAATCTGACAGTGAAATTCACTGGGAAAATTAAAATACTACTTCTACATTAATTTGCGAATAAACACTTAAATTAATATAATTTGCCTAATTTAAATCAACCAAAAGAGAACCGATTAGAACATTGGTGACTGTTTTTCACTACCTTTCACAATTATTAGTGCTATTAGGGGTGGGCGATATTAACAAAATCGTCTATCACAGTAGAAGCAATTTTCTACCTCGATAACGATATAGCAATTTGTGTCTGAAAATGCACAAATAAAAATTCAAAAACAAAGAAACGGTTTCATATAATGTAATTTTATTTAAACTGAATTGCAGCAATACTTTAAATTAAAAAAACAAGCATTCAGTTTACTGCAATGCATTGTGAGGTTAATGTGTCTTTTCTGAGAACAACAGGTAAAGTTACTATATTGCCTGACAGCTAGTATACCAGTTTCCACCGCTTGCTAAAACAGTGCTCTTGCATACCTTGCAAATCCCGTTCATCTCATTCGTATCACTTTTCCTACTGATTACCCAAACCAATTCCACACCACAGCCGATGCACCTTTCTTTTACAATCTCCTCGTTGCTGGTTTCGTCACATGTAAGTGAACTCACCGCTGCTGCAGTAAGACGTGCACGTGCGAGCTGGGCTTGCAATGACATTTCATAACATTGATAACATCAACATTAACATGGGCACGAAGCTGTTTGAGTAAATGAGTAAACTGATTGTACAGCTCGGCACTGAATCAGTCGGATTTCTGACGAAACCTCCAGAATGAATTACTATCCATAAAGCCCTTGTGTTTCTTTGAAAAGATAATTAAACTACAGTATCTGATTGGATGAAAGAGCTGCACATAACACTTGCTGTCCAAAGCCAGTTTTTTCCCTCAACTTTTACTACCGCTGTTGATACGGTAAAAGGCAGGTTACAGATGTTATCAGCACCTGAAAAGGTGATAACAGAATGAGCAGAAATTTAAACTCTACTAGCTGTAAAACATCAGTAGTTCCAACATTTACATAATATAATTAGACAACACAATATTGCACACCATTATGTTTACAGTTCAAAACATTGTAACTGAGACTATATAAATCTGTGAAATAATATACCGAGATTTTGTCTTGATAGTCTGCAATAAAGTTTTAAAGACTTTTTTAAAAGACAATAATTCAGTACACATTTATTTAACAACAAAGATGCAATGCTCATCCTTGTATTTATGTTAATAACTTTTTTCAAATAAACACTGTCATCAAAAAGTTTGGGGTAGGTAAGATTTTTTTTAAAGAATTTGACACTTTTATTCAGCAAGGATGCATTAAATTGATTGTTTACCCAAAATACTCAAGCAAACAGTTGCTGGTCCCCATTCACATTCACACTTCCAGTATTTTCTCCCATACTACGGGCACCAGCAACTGTTTGGCCACAGTCTTAAAAATATCTTCTATTCTGTTCAGGAGAAGAGAGGAACTCATACGGGTGTGGAACAACATGAGGGCCAAAGTGAACTCTCTCTTTAAGTTCATTAAAAGTGACATTTCAAATAAATGCTGTTCTTTTATAATTCCTAACCAGCAGATGAACCTGAAAAAGCATCAAAATTTCCACAAAAATATTAATATCAGCACAACAGTTTTCAACACTGACTAAGTTTACATGGACATTAATACTCAGATTTTAACAAGTTTATGACAATGACTAAGAATCTACCATGTACACAGTGTTTTTTGATTACCTTAAGGGGTTAATGTATTTCACGTAATCAGCCTTGTCTACATCCGGAGGAAAGCACGCACATGAATGTAATCTGCGGTGGTTTATGAGTAAAGCGTATGCATGCGTTGTGATACATACAATATATATATATATATATATATTATTTGTTTATTTTTTGTGCAAAAAAATATTAGTGTGGCAAAACTGAAGTTGAGCAACTGAAGTCATGTGTACTGTTTTTCTATGCTTCTGGATCTGGGATCGTGTTAGTTTTGTTAGTAAGTACAAAAGAGTATTTCAATTCAAATTCCGACTGGGATGCACACTCACTTTTTGGTCTAAAGAGTAAGGTCAAGGTAAGTACAAAAAAGAAATCAAGGTTAAAAGATATCTAATAGAAGAAAGCACTTGGTAATACAGAAATTACAAATAAAAACATGAATGTAGTTTATTAAAGTACAAATAATACATTTATGCACATTGTTAAATTATTTTGGACATTTCTTTACTGTGTACGAATCTCTAAAGTCAACAAATATTCAAATTCAGAATATTCAAATGAATGTAATCTGTGGTGGTTTATGCCTAGAGCGAAGCGTACGCATGCATTGTGATACATATGTATACATACATATATTGCATTATTTGTTTATTCTTTGGGCAAAAAAAGTATTAGTGTGGCAAAACTGAAGCTGAGCAACTGAAGTCATGTGGACTCTTTTACCGATGTTTTTGCTATGTTTCTGGATCTGGGATTGCTTCCGTTGTATTGCTGTCTATGGAGGGACAGATGGCTCTCTGATATCATCAAAAATATCTCAATTTGTATTCCGAAGATGAACAAAGGTGTTATGGGTTTGGAACGACATGAGGGTGAGTAATTAATGACAAATATTTTATTTTGGGGTAAACTTTCCCTTTAATATGGCTAGTAAAAAACGATTTACCAAATTGGACCCTTTACAAACAAACATTTATCTTTTGAAAAGGTACAGAAAAGCATTTTAAATTGTAACAAGATTTTATCATATTAATGTTTTTTTGTGTGCTTTTTTTTTAATTAACGCAGCCTTGGAGAGCATAAGTGACTTCTTCCAAGTAGCTTTTAAAATCTTACCAACCACACTGAGTTTTTTTTGTCCCAACTCTGTTCTACAAAGTCCACACACAAAGTGACCCTGCGATGCATACAGACAACTCTGCTACGGATACCAAGAACTAAGCCTCAGTGGGCACTCGCTGTTGCTAAGCAGGGCCGGGACAGAAGGAACAGGCAAGGGAGAGAGAGTGCTAAGGACAGATAGAAATGAAAATCGCATCGTTCAAACAAGTCTCAAAGCTGTGGGCTCTCTCGCCAAGAGCTACGACCCACACAAAGGGGACTTTGTCCATGCACCAGGGACTTATGGGAAAAGCGAGGGGGGGGGGGGGGGGGTGGAAGTATGCCCAGTGCCCAAAAAGGGACTTAGCTGAGCTGCCACTTCATGTTGGAGAGTCCCAGTCTCACTAGCAACACTGTGCAACATCCCACATGCAACCAGCAGTATCCCAAACCACATTCTTCTCACTGTATCAGAGAACAAGTATTCAATGACATTCTTGCGCCATGCACAGACCAGAAAAAAACAACAATTCTCACTGCTCACGGGTTTGTGAATTGTGGTGTTGAGGCAATCCAAGCTTCCCACGTCTGTCTGTAGTAGAATTAATGGCCTTGCAGTCCTGTATGCTTGCAGACATAAATTAACTGGAAGGCACCTAATGCCCAATATTTACATCAGAGGTCTTGCTCTCTAAATCTTTTGCTGATGGTAAATGTGCTATTAGGGAATTTGAAAATAAAGAGGCCAGAATGAAAGACAGTAGCAGTACTGGGTTTTCTAATTGGGTTTCATGAGTTGATAATAAAGCTAGTAACGAATTAAACTGAACGTAATATTAAATTAAATGGTGGCATAATTAATTGAAATACATAATTATTTTCTGTGTGATTATTAGTTTCTTAATACTGGTGTTGCTATGGTGTTCTGAAGGGTTTGTTTTTACTATAATTAGTATAATATTGTTTTACGATATCCTGGTCCCTTCAGTGCAAGTCTATGAGTTCCTAAAAGTGACTAACAACCCACAATTTAGGTATATGTGCTGTAAACAATTAAGGGGCAGATTTACCAAACAGGGCAAATTGGTGCTAGAGCGCAATTCCATAAAAGTGCAGATGAGAGGGAAAATTTTTGCAAGGGATTTACTAATAATGTGCCGATTAAAAGAACACAGACAGAACATCTCATTTCCATAAGGACCAGCTCAATCTACCAAGAGCCATAACTTCCACACTATCCTCAGTTTTCGCTTGTAAAATGTAGAAGCGTGGAGAAAAATGTTGTTGCACAGATAAAGTAAATTCATTACAGCTAAAGTGAAAAGGGTTGACTATAAATACGGTATATAGTATATCTGCTCAGTGTTGCATCATGACCCTTTTTTCATGTTTTTACAGTTGTGCGCATTTTAACCAATCATACACATGAGTCTGTTGAGCTTATGAATGCAATGTCCAATCAGAGGCCTTCAGACGAGTCATCAATGAAACGGTGGAGTTTGTTGTTGCATGTGTGCACGCGCTGACAGGTTGGCCGCAGGTAATTCGTTACCCCATTAGTGAAGACCATTTATGACTGCCATACATCTAACAGTGAAAACGACGTATCCCATCATTCCAACAGTCTTCACAGCATTATCAAGCCTCACCTTTGTTATTGTTTTGAACATATGCGACCTGCAAAACCTGATTTTGCGGAGTTCGATGTGTTCCTAGTGTTGACCCTGGAACAACGTTGTGATTAGCCAATCAGATCTGAAGAACCAGTTTATAGTTTTTGTGAAATTTAGGCTTACAATCAGTGTTTGAAGCTTATACATATCATTAATCTATCTTTTAATCTGATTTTAGGCATTACTCATGGGTATGGTAGGTTTAGGTGTAGAGATATGGTCAAGACTAAATTTATGGACTAAAATGTTGATAGCAGATGTACACCTCACTAGTTTGCTGGAACAAAAAGGCATAATAAGAGTGTCTATTACAACGCTGTCTTTTGTATTTACTCCTAGCAACAGATGCTTGGCAGAAACACACCATTCACCACATTTCAAGACACAAAGAGTATTTCAAGTCAACTTCCGACTGGGATGCACACTCACTTTTTGGTCTAAAGAGTAAGGTCAAGGTAAGTACAAAAAAGAAATCAAGGTTTCTCTAATATCTCTAATAGAAGAAAGCACTTGGTAATACAGAAATTACAAATAAAAACATGAATGTAGTTTATAATAAATTTATGCACATTGTTCAATTATTTTGGACATTTCTTTACTGCGTACATGGCGAATCTCTAAAGTCAATAAATATTCCATTTGGAGTAGATATAAGACCAACTTGATGTGTCAAGTGCATGTTTCCTCAGGGTTTTGTGTTCAGATGAAAGCATTAGCATGAGAACAAAGTCAAATGTAGGCCACCATCACTGTGTGTTTCACATCTGTCCAGCAGTGAAGAGTACAACAGTGATTAAACACATTTGAGGCGTCACATGCCTGTGATGAGTGGCTCTTGTCTTTTGTTCGAGGCACAAAAGAGTTTTATTCAGAACAACTATTGTTCTTTCACTTCACTGCCTCCCCTGCCATCTCCTACGGACTTCCTGACAGTAACTGATACCCAACTCCACCAGAGTACAACTACCACTGTCATCACACCGACTTTATCACTTCATGGAAAACCTCCACATCCTAATTAATCTTTGAATAGCTTTTGGGGACAAACGTAAGCTTAATAAAACAGCACAAGTGAAATATTCATCAGAGTTTTCATCTTCCTCTTCAGATTTTATTTTTCTTACCCTTATCGGTTTCATTTTCTAGCACGGGTTATGTCAAATAAAACATTTTGTTTTTAAGTATGTGATTATACTATCACCAGGAACCTTAATGTCTGTTCTGACTTTTTTATTATGGGGCCACTTAACACTTTGTGACTCCCATATGTGCCTGTCACACCATATGCCTCTGCAAAAATGTATCATTTTATATATATATATATATATATATACACTATATTACCAAAAGTTTTCGCTCACCCATTCAAATGATCAGAATCAGGTGTGC